>MU825918.1:112154-124333 GCA_029204205.1 Desmophyllum pertusum
AACCATTTTAAAGGGCAGATCATGGCAATTTTGACCTTTTTTGTCAAAACTGTGCTTCAGTACCTTTTCTTATTTACAAAATAATTCTAGAACACCAAGAAAAATAAATCAACCAAATTCTTGAAAGAGGAACAAATTATGGTCTGTTCTGGACGTGTATTTTGAAAACGAAAATGCGAGAACTTGAAAACAATTAGCCTAACATTTTTCAAGTTGCAATCCATTCCGATCCAGTTTCTATGGCCAGAGACACTTATTGACAGTTTTAGTACACTAGGATGGTAATTTATAACAAAACAAAATTTGACCATTATTTTTAGGTTTCTGTTAATACAAAACGTTTTTTGGTTTTTGAAATGATATCAAATCCCCGTGATTATGCCCCTTTAAGCCACAAATTCAGAATGTTATCTTAGTTGCATGTCTTATGTCAACGACAAGTAACATTCTGTTTTTCTTTTAGCCGCCAGAGGCCGAGGAAGTATGGGACAAGCCTGCGCATGAGCATTGATCTTGTAAATGTGAGCTTGGAGTTGCTCCCTATTCAACTGTTTGAGCACCCAGAGGAGAATCCAGACCTCGCCCAGCTGACATCTTTGGCCAGGATAGACTTCGTCAAATCCAAGTTTGAGTTTGAATCTTTCTCTGATTGGTCACAGACTATTGATTTGGTGTCTGAAGAGGTCATCTTTGAGCGACACTAGGCAGAAAGGTAACTATTCAGTTGACATATTTGTCCGCTAGGCTCTAATACCAAATTGCATCTTTCCATACCATATATTGCACAAAGTGCATCAAATAATTTAAAAAAAGTCAGATTACTTGTTTCTTTGGCTTGTGATGGTCTGATCATAAATTCAAAAAGTATACATGCTTATCTTGAAAAAAATGGCCAATTTTTTCAAGTAGCCGTTTGCAATCCGTCTTAAACTTCTCCATCCCAAACCATCCTTGTTCCTGGTTGGTTTCTCATTACCTCTTTGGTGTTTTTCTACCTTAGTAAACTATTATTTGGAGGCTTTCTTCAATGTGAAGGTGATTTTGTACTTCGCAAAAATGTCTTAAAATATCGTGACATAGCCCCTTTAACAAAAGTAAGGGCTTGCACTTTTCCAAGTCTCACAAGGCTAACAATATAACTTGGACGGTGGAATTTATGTATAGATTAAAAAATGAGCAGCAGGAAGCGAAGCCAAGTGTTTTTAGACCTGGTAAAACACGTTCTGCGAGTTTTTTAAACGACTTCAAAAAAAGGCTTCCCTCTTCTGATCCTTATCTTGAAATTTTAGTTTGTTTTAGACGAGAAAATTGACGCTAAAAGTTCAGCTGTATCTTATCAAGACACTCATCAAACATTCAGTTTTTTTGTATTTTCTTTATGAATTATTAATGAGTGTTTCAATTCCCTTTTAAGGTTTGGATCTGGATGATTCTGATTCGTGTATCTTTACTGAGGTTCTGTTACCAAGGCGATCATCAGCATCAGCTAGAGAACACGAGAACTCCCTTCAATTTGAGGTTCACTACAGAGATACGACGAGAAAGACACTGTTAACATTCTTGTTCAATCACAGCCGTATTATGCTGATTATCGACTACCTGCTGGATACGTACAACTTCATCATGTGTCGGATGTTCAAACCCAGTGCAGGTTTGTGCTTTTACAGATCATATTGTAATTTATGAAATAAACAAGATACTATGCGCACTCTGATTGGCCCAAAACCATTTACCATAACTCTATGGAAACATGAAAATTACTTCGTGCTTTTATTTCATAAAAACAATAGAAAACGTTTTCCCTGTGTTTCCATGGAGTTATGGTAACACTCGTGAAAGTTTGGGAGAACTCAAAATTACTGTGGAAACACTCGCCTGCGGCTCATGTTTCCACAGCATTTCTCGTTCTCCCAAACTTCATACAAGTAACCAGAGATAAGCGCTGGAAAACGCGTGTTATCAAGTCGTGATTGATTTTGATTTTGCATTCTGATTGGTTGAGAAGTTGGCGCAAGTTTTTTAAACCAATCATGGAGCATAGTAAAGGAAACCAAAGCAATTACATATTACTTTCGACACTCAATTGAAAACCGCTCTATGTGCATGCTGTAATAGAACATATTTTGCGCCACAAGGTCTTCAACTGTTTTTTCTTCTAGATTGATATATTTTCAACAGTTTGGAGCGTGAAAAAGTTACGGACTAATGTCAAGAACTTTCAACCTCTCAGGGTTCTCGTCAGGACATGATAATGAATATTATATTAGTACTTCGTTAAAATGCTGGACAAGGATGTCCACAAAAAGAGGTAGATGTAACTTAGGTTGTCACATGAACACAAACACTAGTCAGATGACCAGGTACTGCTGGCGTAAAGTCAAGATTTCTTCCTTGCGATTTGTCCGCAAGTTGTGATTGTTCTGCAGCCAAATTTTCCACTAAGAGAAATGGACAATGATGATGTGATTATTCTAGAGGCTTCTAAGTGAACTCAGGGTAATGTTAAGAGCCCGTTGATGTGTTGAACAAATATTACCATTTCTGAATAACATAGTGCCAATTATGGTGTTCTTCTTGTTAAGATTCAGGAACCTCTGCAACTCAAGAAGACGCCATGGACATGTCAGAGGATAGCGGTCTAACCACGTCATACGAAACACCACCTCCTTCTGCATCAGGCGTAGCAACAAGATGTGAGATGCCAGCACAACCGCAGGTAGACAACATGTAGATATCAAATCACAGACTTGCCATGTTGTAATCCTTCAAATGTTTCTGCAAATCTGGAATGCAATAAGCAAAGTTAAATTATTTGAATTTGAGCTCGCATACCTCTGGTTACAGTGCCAAAGAAACCAACTGTAAAAGTTCCTGTGGCATGTTGTCTGCATTTCACAAAGTAGCAAGACTGACAGTTTACACTTACACTTAAGCCACTGAGCATTTTGCAAGCCAGAAGAGTCGTGGCATGTGCTGACAGTCTTATTTATTATGATGGTTCATTATAACATTTAGCCCAAGAGAGTAGTTAATATCAATTAACAATATGAAACCATTTATGAAAGTCGGATTGTATTATTGAGGACTTTTACTAGGCTCAGGATCGCTTAATTCCTTGATGACGGATCAGTGCTTGTATCTGCTTTGTCACTTGGAAACCTGTATCTTAGCTCGCAGTTTATTCATTGTGTGTCGATTCATAACCATTTTTAAAATTTTTAGAACGAATGTGCACAGACGATGTGAATGTTATGATCCTGTAACCGTAGCGTCTTCATCATTTACCACCATAAGTAAAACATCTTGATGAAACTGTAGTATATTTCATTTCAAGTGAAAACTATTGAGCAGTACTTTCCTGCGGTGCTGTTGGCAGGGTGTTCTAGTTACATATTTAGGACAGGGTGAGATTTTAGTGTGATGTGATGTGGAATTACATATGTTTAATCCTTGAACTAATTTCAATTCATTTCAGCCACAAAAGACGTTTGAGATGAAAGTTAATATTTCTGGAACAGAGCTGGTTGTTTTGGAGAATGCAAGACTGTGGACACACATGCTGTTGTACTAAAGGTGACTAAACGACCAGATCATTGGATAATCAATTATTCTGAATATTTTATTTTTAAATGGCCTCTTTTGACTCTTAGTGTGGGGTGCACTATCATTTTTTAAGCTAATTTAATTTGTCTTTTTGACTAAAATTTAGCTGCAAAACAAAAAAGCCAAACAATCTCAAGAATTATGGAGAAACATGAGATTGACCAAACGTCCCCCAAAATGAGTTACGTGATTTAGTATGAAACCAAAAATGCGGACCAAAAATGCTCATTCAAATGCAACTTCTTCTATGTTACAGATAACATCTGTGTTGGCTTGTATCCACACCTTCAAAGTCAAAAGTGGCTCTCGTGCAGTGTTCAAAGCCTGGAAATGTTCTCTTGTGTCTTGTCCTGCGAAGAAGACACCGCTCTGTCAATCATAGATCCAACATCAGCATTGGTTGAGCTGGACAATGCCAGGAGACAAAAGGGGGGGGGGAAAATACAGGTCTACTGGATATTGCAGAGGAGCAACTACCTAGTCTAGAGGTAAGTAAGCTGTTTTAGGGTTTTGTAAATCCTCAGAATTGTTGACTAATTTTTGACAATGCTGTCACAACCTTTTCCGTAGGTTCCAGTCATATTGACCAATTTAAGTCTAAGGTATTTGGGGTTGCCATGAAAATGTTAGACTTTCCACCGGCGTATGTTTACTATGGCAACTATGCCTCCCATACTCCTTAACCCTTTCACTCCCAGAGTCAAACCTTGAGTCAATAAATGTGGTTGTAACGTTTGAGTCTGTGGATAAAACCCTAGTGTGTGACCATTCAAATTAAGGTAGTACAATTGGGTGAGTCGTAAAATATAAAGTTGCCTTCGTTTACTGGTATTTTGGTCACGGGAGTCTCGCACAACATTCCAGATTATTTTTCGTGTGTGCTCATGTTGATCAGGCTGGTAAGTACAAGGCTCAAGATGGCGGATCAATTTGCAGAGAAATCGCGATGAAAATCTGGCCGAATTCATCGAATTCGGCGTCTTTTTGAACTTACATGTGATAAAATTTAACAAATTGCCACTAGGAAAAACTCAATGCTGAACGAAATTTTGGCACACTTTTGTCCACATGTTAAGTAATCTTCCTGCATTTAGCCGCAATAAAACATTTAATTTGAATAAAATTAAGGGACGAAAATGAAAATGTCGATTTCAGAATCTGTTTCTCTGATAAAACAGTTCTCAAAAAGGGTCCTTTTTCGGAGCATTTTAGCCAGTTGTACTACTTTAAAGCTGTTTGCGAAGTACTTTCAAGTGGTGCTGTTTGTTTTTAACAATTTTGCAAAATGAAATTCAAGATTTTTTCTTTAGTTTTGAACTTAGCACTCCTGGGAGTGAAAGGGTTTAATCCTTAGTCAAATAAAAAAGAAGAAGAAGCCTTCGGAAAATTGTAAAAAAATATGTCAACACTGATCAAACACTTGGTTGAGTGGCATTGGTAGAGTGTGCATTTCTGTAAATGTTCAGAGACCATTGAATAAGTAGTTGATTATGTAGAGGGCAAGGATTGAGGGTTGAAATAACCAGGACTTGTACTGATTGTAGGTTAACCTTCAAGGACCTCTCACCATGCGTGTGTCATACAATGACTACAAGTTGTCCTGAGTATCCTAGAATCTGTGTCCAAGCAGTTGAACAAAGCATTAAAAGTGAGGTCAGCTCAAACTTTACTGATGAGATACCAGATCACGATTTTGATGGTAAGAAAAACATTGGTTATCGTTTTACATGATATGTGTTTAAGTAGTAAAATGAATGAGTTCTGAGCTTCGTCTCTTGGCTCGTCCAAACGTTATTCAGGGGCAAAACAAGGGACATAGAAGAGCAACCACTCAGTATTCTCCAATCTAATAACTGTTCCGTTTCTGTGGATCTACCACCTCATTTTGATATCTCATTTTGACATCCTTAGAGCTAGTTTTACCACAAATTTCTCGTTTTTGCTGATAAACTCTTGACCTAAAACGAAGCCAGGATTATTTGAGGTGAAAAACAGGAGGCCTTTAAAATTCCCTTGGATAGGCCAATGCTCGACCCCCAGAAATCACACGTGAGCAGACTTCCGGGGTGTATGGGTGGTGTGATGGGAACTGCTCAAAATGCTGTCTCCATACTCCTGTAGTTTCAAAGTTGGGATAATATTTATTGAAATATCAACTGCAGACTATTTCCTTTTTATAGTGACAATTTTGTCAATTCTGTGTCGGGATAACACTATGAAAATTCAACCATGTGAAAATGCCATGAAAATTCATGGCATTTTAAGTGTATATTTAAAGTGCAACTAACCCAAAAATTTTTATTCGTTTAAATAAATGTACTTGTTATTTGAAAACTTAACTGCAAAAATTTGTTTTGGATTTGGTTGAATCCTCGATTTTCTGTGCCCCGGCAAAGTCACCAAAAACGCCTCCATTTTTGTTCACGACCGCGTTTTTGACTGGGAATGAGTTTAGCGGCTTGTGACGTAAGCCCGGGAACCTTAGATCCTTCGCGTCCACTCATTTCCTTTAGGAAGATGCGATACACATTCGAAAAGTGTGTAGAAACTCCTTCCAGGTGCGTTATTGGCCGTTTCAGCAACACCCCAGATTTAGAGAAAGGTATACTATACAATTGTATAGCGATCGTCGATAAATACGAAAAAGACGATGGATTTTGTAATCTCAAACGAGCGAAGTATAAAGTGGGACTGTGAGAGCCATTGATCAAGAACTCTGAAATTTGTCCGCGCACTTCTAGCAGGCCGACTTCCAAAGGCTATTTAACCCGTTCAAAGCCAACTATCAATTCGACCAAATTTTACTGAGAACCTATCTCCATCGCTGCTAAAAGATAGCCAGAAAATTCAGTAGCTCGAGTGTCGATCCGTGATATTGCGCATCTGTAATGGCGTTAACATTTCTTCCTCGTGTGAAGCAATTTCGGGAATATTGATGAAGTCAAAGACGAATTTCTTTTGAAGGATAAAATAGTTAAAATGACAAAAGATTTGAACTCCAAAAGTTTTTCTGAGGCCGGGAAATAAGCGGTGCGATAAACCGTATACTCATAGTAACATTAATGCGGACCACCGTGGGAACACCACTTCCATTTCGCTTACCGAGCGAGAAAAAGTCATTTATTTGACCGGTTTTTACTTCAAATTAACTTAGTTCACTATGGTGGTTATTTGGAGTAGCAACGACAAACGTTTGAGGATGTCAAAACTGTAGTGATGTGGCTTGTTTCCTTTCAGCTTGGCTTCAATTTCCAGACCCGAGCAGACCGCGCGCGGAGCAAGCCGAATTTCAATCGATCGACTATCTCTTGGCTGCGTCCTAAGCAACTCTTAATACACTTCTCTATAAACTCTCGATATACAAACTTTAAGCATGGACCAATACTTAAATAGGGCAGAGCCAAAACAAGCTTTATTGGATGGCATATAAATTGTAACCTCGCTAAACAGCAGTTATATGGTGTACGACAGCAGTAGCATTCGCTAAGATTTTAAAAGCGAATCATGTTTTGCAGTTTCCACATGAACACCTACAATAAAGGTAAGAGAATAACACTATTCTGTTCCGTTTAATTTCACTGAGAATGCGAATAATACATTTCGTAGCGACATGACAGCAATCGCTTTTGTTTACATCAGTACGCAATACTTGGCAACTTGCGACTCACCAAGAATACTCACATGTTCCGTGCCGTCCAATCTTTTTTGAAGCATTCGTTTTAAATCTTCATTTTCTTTAACTTCTTTGTTGTACTTTTTTAGCCATTCTTCGTCCGCCAAGGGTTCATCAGCACACATATATGCCATTTCATCGAGGCTTTCATTGCTTGTTGTGCGATCTACAACAGCCGACTCGATCTCATCTTCCACCTCCATGTCGTATTCCGGAATAAAACATGTCTCAGAATCTTCGGAATCATAGTTTCGACTCCGAATTTTCCGTCGCTGGAAGACATATTTCTTTGTGGGTAAAATTGCGATAGTTATGAAGACGTAAAGAAAAAGAAATCATCCGAAGAAGTTTCTACACAATGTAAATCCCTCACAAAAGCCTCTTATCGCTATTCAGAACATTCCCGCCGTTACGTCACAAGATCTCAACCCAGGACCCGAATAATGCGCAGTCGTGGGACAGAAAATTCCAAGTTTAAACGGCTGTAGAAACGCGGGGATTTTATCGATTGCGATAATTTTTTCGCAGACGTGATCAGGGTAGCAAAGAAATTTATTTAAGCGAAAAAAACTTTTTGGGGTTAGTTGCACTTTAAAGTATTTTAATAGTGTAGTAATGGAAAATTCATGGTCTAAACAATGGGAATTTCATGCCTTATTGGCCATGGTTTTTTGTGCCTTTCATGGCCATGATAAAACCATTATTTTAGTTAAAATTCATGGTTTTTTCATGGCAACTATTAATTGGTTTTTCATTACTATGAAAAAACATGATTTTTTCAGGATGGAAAATATTCTATTTTCATGGTTTTTCATGGTGCCATTTTCACAATATTTTTCATGGGGTTTGGTTTTCATGGCCCATGAAATTGCTGTGAAAGGGACCTAAAATAATGGCCATGATTTTTTTTATGGTATGTTCATGCCATTTTCACGTTTCAACCAGCCGCACTCAAAATGTACCATGAAAATGCCATGAATAATATTTCTACTGCATTTTCATGGTGTTTAAAACGTATGATATTCCATGTGATTTATATAGCCATGTACGTACTGCACATGGTATATATGCCACATGTTTTTTTGCTAGTTTGTTTTCACAAAGGCTACTGATCATGAGACATTGTCAGGTTCAAACACTAACTGATTTATTCATCTTATTATTGAAATAACTACTATAATCCTAGCTACTTAAAGATGTAATCAGATGAATATATGTTCTTGTGGGAGGTTAAAAATACTGTATAGTGTTTGTGACTTAGACCTTGCGTAAAGTGTCTGCTTATCTAAAAGTCCACTTATAATACAAGGAAAGGTTTTCACCTAAATGAGCTGTCCCTTAGTGGTCGAGGTTTGGACTTGAGCTGTATCGTGATTATTCAATAAATGCAGTTTTTCCATGTATGGTCAGAAGAACATTTATTTGAAGAAAGATAAGGATTAAGTTTTTTTCTAAAAATTGGAAATTATTAGCCCATTTTTGCTGTGGTATAAAAACATAAACCATTATGCCCATGTTACAAATTAAGAAATGCAGATCGGAGGGGCCACTTCGACACTTTTTGATCAACATTTTGTGGGTATACTTCTCTTTCTTTCCATGAAGACTGATTTACCTCAAACTATGCATGGATAATTGCATACACTTTCATAGTGAGTATGTAATTAACGTTCCTTAATTTCAACACACTGAGTTCTCAAAGTATACATGTATGTATTATATATAGTCCCTTATAAAATTAATTAATTATTACGTTTATAATCAATCTTATCTCGAGAAAGATCGAGAAAAAATATTATGCGGTTATTCATATTATGGTATGTGTACAGTTGCAGTAATCTTCCTGTAGAATCTGTCATTTCCACAGATTAATGCAACCAGTGCTCCTCTTGCTATAGTCAGGTGACCATTAAGGTGATTCCTTGGTATTGCATTGCGCATCCTTACTGCGCATAATTTCTTGCGTCATTTGCGGCGCGCCATGCGTCATTTAGCGCGAGTACGAGCGCACGCACATACAGAACATTACAGGATTTCTTTCAAACTAGGCTTGGCTGGGAACTAAATGGTCGTTTTCTTCTAAACAAGCACGGTGACCCCCATTTTTTATTTCATAATTTTAATAAGAACAGTAACTAGATTACACAAGAAAAAAATGGGCAGAAATCTATGATCAGTTTTTTTTGCAATTTAACTAAATTCTCCGGAGGGAGCCACTACGGTCCCACAGCGCATATCCAATTTGAATCTCCTTTGAAGTGTAAAGTAAATACAAAGGTAATCGAAGACATTTTTCTGGACGTCGGTGAATAAACAATGGAATAAAGTCAAACTCGTGTGCGATATCACGGGCTGCATTGAAAATATCGAGCTTATTTGCTGCGCACGGTTTTTGCCAAAAGGGGCCAAAATGACCGCACTCGTCAGCATTGTGGCGTGGAAACGAGCACGGTGACCCCCTCTTTTTATCACGTTTTTTATTATCTCCTTGACTTGTTACAAAAGTGTACCAAGTTTCATCGGAAATCTATGTTTGGTTCTATTACCAGGGAATTACCTTAATATAGACGCAAATAGACAAAAATAAAACAATCACTCGATCAGCAATCTAATGTCCTCTCTTCCTGTGTCTTGTATTGTTGATTGTTTTAAAATATTAAATATCAGTTACAAAATTTAAAAAAAAATGATAATGAAAATGAATAAATAAATAAATATTCAACACACTTACATTTTGTACTTTCCATGCTTATATTATATGTATATGGCTGCAAGGCTTTTCAGTATTTTTTCAGGTCATGAAAATCCCAGTCGTAGTGGAAAAGACCATGAAAATTCAGAAACTTACTTTCACTGTTTTTTCATGGTGGCAATATCCAAAGAAGTCATTTTCATGGTATGTGAAATTGCCTATGAAAATAAATTTCTGTTCAATTTCAAGACATTTTAGTGGTGGTGAATATCTTTCACGGTATTTTCATGGTGTACAGGAAAAATCAAGTCAGCACCATGAATTTCACAAATGCAGTTTTCATGTCCTTGAAAATAACGATAACCAGTTTTTCATGGCTATTTCACAACTTTTTAACAAAAGTTGGTTTCATAGTGTAAACTGGTTAACCAATGACAACATGACCCTCAACCTTCCATTTTTGTGCAATGTCTCCTTGTAATTGTTCTAATTTGAAGGGAATAGAAGTTGAATTGCATTATGTGTGTATTTTTGTTGTTCATAACAATAGCAATGTCAGTGAAACGTCTTCAAGAACTGGGCTTTAAAGAGTCAGATTGCATCAAAGTGCTTCAAGCTACATCAGGTCGACTAGAGGCATCTGCTACATGGCTTCTTGAGCATGCTACTCCTGTCACCCTAGCGCAAAGCCCTCAGCAGCAGGGTAGTGCGCAAAGTTGGCAGTTTGCTGGTTTTGAGGTGAGTAAATATCTCCTTACATCAGATTAAGTTAGTTTTATTCAGTTATTGGGATGATTGCTGTTGTATATGTGATAGATACAATGTGAGCGGTATGGGCATAATCCCATACAGATCTGACGCTCATATTGTATCGAGCATATGACACAAATGCATTTAAATGTTCATGTTTATCGCCTTTTGACTTTTCGAAGTGGATGCTGGTGATAGTGCCCCTGTAATTCAACACAAACGTAGATTTTGTTCAAATGTTTGTTATCTGCCTTGGTAGGGTCCGGGCAGGGACAGTTTGTGTATGCCTGATTGATGACTGTGGAGATAGTGACGTACCACTCATTGATTCAGCACTCAAAGTAAGTAGATACTCTTTAGTCTGTTAGCTCTTCTGTGCCTTTTGTTTAATCGTGAACTTTGACAGCTATAACTCTATTAAAGATGTATTAGAAATACATGTTAGATAATAAATACTTGCAGGTTCACTAAATTTTTCTTTCCTTTCTTACTTGGTCTTGTTTAGCATTTTGTTATGCATTTGAAGAGTTAGCTTGTAATCTCTTGGTTAAAGTAGGGATGATGTAGTGGTGAAAAGCATTCGCCTCCCACCAATGTGGCCCGGGGATCGGATCTTGAATCCAGTGTCATATGTGGGTTGAGTTTGTTGTTGGTTCTCATCCTCGCTTGGTTTTTCGCTGGGTACTCTGGTTTTCCTCCCTCCACAAAAAACCAACATTAACTAAATTCCAATTCGATCTGGAAACAGTGGAAGAGAAGAGCCACTGTAGATTTCCACTGAAATTCCCATTTATTCTATTTATTTATTATAGCCGCCTTGATAGTAATCATAGATAGTCATCTTTGATTTTACGGCAAGACATTTTGAATAACCATTCCGATAATTGCTGGTTATATCTTGGCATTATAGTTACATCTTAAGCATTGTCAACCGTTGTTAACCGTTGTTACCCGTTGTTACCATTGTTCAAAGTTAAACTTAATTTTAGTACAGAAACATGCATAAAGATTTGTTAAATTACACTAAGCTCTACTTTGCGTTTGACTCTATAGATCTGTTTTTCTGGCATGACTTGCAATCCACTGTGATGGGGCAGCTCAGTGTACTTTGATAGTGCAGTACTACAACAGAAATGTGTCAGACTGGGAACCTTTTGTGGAGCCGTGGGAGTACGTTATGTAACACATTAATTGGCTACTTTTGTTATACATGTATTGAAATTCAGTGTAGTAGCGAGGCCTAGACGACTCAAACAAAAGAAATTGAACAAGCATGTTTACAGTCAACTCTCTCAAAGTGGACACCACTATAAGGCGGACACCTCTCTAAATGCAGATATGGCTGGCCCTAGTCCTCGGCCGAATTTCACTTGTTTTGTCTGTTAAAAACTAAACATGCAATTTAAGGCGGTACACCTCTCAAAGGCGGATAGCTCGAGCTGCGTCACAGAGGTCGCTTAG
>MU825918.1:124833-214353 GCA_029204205.1 Desmophyllum pertusum
AGATGGTCACGATGCTGCCTATAAACGAAGACGATTTCGTAATTCCAGTTCAATATTTCTCACATGTGACTGCATCCACCGTCTGATGTTACTGCTTTAATTTACCGGAGGGAGAAGCCGTAAAGTTTGGAGAAGCCACAGCATTTGGGCAGTTCTTGATCATGATACGGCAACAAGAATATTTTCTAGCGTAGTGAGACGAGATTTGTCGATCCGAATACAAAACTAAAATCGTTGGCAGGTTTGAAACAATTACAGGGACTTCTTGCTTTTTGAAAGACACTGCTGTATTCAGGATTTCAGGTAGGAATTGCATTTTTAAAGTTAGTTGGACTGGACAGCGTTTGAAACCACTTCAAAGACTTAACTGTTCGAAATTATTTACAACTGAGCGTTGTCGTGTTCTTACTCTAGCTATTTCTCGATAGTAAAACAAAACATTTTGTACGACATTTTTGGCGATTTCATTTAGTAAACACGACTAAAATTGCTGCTATATGCACACCTGCTATAATGTATCTCTCAGCGTATTTTTGTGATGTAACACACTGACGTGCCAGGCGGCCCTCGTTTATAGGCAAGTATAAATTTCGGCCGCTTTTGATCAAAGAAGTCCATGCAAACGCCTGGCCATTTTGTTTTGGCTCGGAGGTGGAATGGCAAAGCCAGAATCATCCTACGAGGTTAGCCAATCAGAACACCGCGCGAAAAGCACTAACTTACCCAACGCTGGTCTTAGTGTTATTAATTACTAATCACCAATATTTCGGCGACGTAATTGACTAAACACATAAACTGTCGTATGTTTTTAGTGGGGGAACGATATTCTATAAATATTTTCTACACACTAACACCGCCATCTTCTCTTCGAAAGAGGACGTTGCAGACGCGGCCATCTTAAAATGAATCCGACAGGGGAAGTTACTGGAGCTAGACGTTTATTGGACCAAAACCGACAAATGAGCCCCCAATTGCGGTCATTATGTGTTTATGATTGAGTGTTCGTTATTGATTTTCCACCGTTCCCACACACTACAAATAAGAGGCAAACACCTAGTCATAGTCATTCATACATAATCATAATCATAAGAAAATGATCGGGGTCGAATTTCTAGACGGTTCCACACTAAGACCATAAGCGATCATAACGCGCGTTATGTTTCTGAGCCTTATGAGATCTCATGAGTTTATGACCCGGGGGGGGGCGGGTGGGGGGGGCTAACTCCCTATAATCTGGACCTATACGGGGACGGCTTCCGCCCGAAAGGGTGTGACTTTTTTCAGACTGGGAGCCCAGTTCATATATAATGGTCCGAGGGTATTTCACGAACGTTGAAGTAATATAAAAGCGGTGAAGGGCTTTGGACCCTCTGAGTGTGGAGCTTCAGCCCGTATAAAGAACTTTGGGGGGGGGTTGAGTACCACACAAGTTCCCACCCCCCCCCTCCGGATTTATGACAGATACGTTATGTTGTAGTGGGGCAAAACTCTTCAAGGGACAAAAAACAAAGCTCAGTATTATACGTTAACGGGGGACAAGTGGTGTTTTGGTCACCGAGGGGCAGCCGCTGATGCATTTTCTCGTATAAAAATGTAACTTCCCTTGATTCAACAGATGAAAAAGAAGACCAATTAAAATTTCGAAAAACAACTGTTTCCTGTTTTATACTGGTTTTGCTCATACAAGTGTCCAATAGTAAAAAACGAGGAATGGGGCAGGCTGGCTTTCTTGTTGAGTGCTCCCTCCTCTTCTACGCGAACTCCTGTAGCAGTATTGGACACAAACCTCGTCCCCCAGGGAGTCTCTCTCCGTCTGTTCAAGGATGGCGGATGGGCGCGCTTTCGGAAGCGAAAAGTGAAACCTTGGCGAAAGAAGGGCAGTTTCACGTGGGACAACCAACAACCAGAGTTACCGACCAATCGGGTGAGCCCGCCGCCCTATTTTGGAAAACATGAATTTCACAAAAAATTCTCCCAAATTATTTTTGGAGGGGACCCCCAACGTGAGCTGGCTTCTTCTGCCGTCGGGGGAAAAGCGTGGTACACTTCTTTGTCCGCAGGCCCCAAAAATCGCGCCATTCTTTGGAAAAGCGTGCGGAGCAATGGCACCCGTGGGGGGGCACGAGGTCTGCCTGGCAGCTGGATCTTGGACACATACTCGCAAAAATGTAAAATGTGCTAGGTGTTTTCCACACACTTATTTCTCTAAACCGCTGGACAATCTATTTCTATAGGTAACGGGCTGCCTAACTTTCTCTAACTTTGTGTGTGGACAGAAACCCATCCTGTTTAGGTAGATGTCCCAACACTAAGGGTGAAAATTTTTGGATTCCGCTTACAGGATTAAAAAATTTATATTTCTGAAAGTCAGGAAACCTTAAATTTTTTTGTTTTACGTTGTATACACACCCTTTTAATAAAATCTTTTTTCCGGGGGAACATTTTAAAAAAAAAAATTTCCTCTTCCCTTCTTCCAAAAAAAATCGCCGCCTTTTAAAAAATAGACAAACTAGAAAACAAAAAAAAACATCGGATGACGCGTGTCGGTTAAGGGATCTTCCGGGCGGAGGGCGTCGCCGGTATAGTTTCTTATTTCGCGTGGCGCGTAGTCTGCCTTGGTTGAACCCGTGCCCGTCATTATTTCCACCGTTGAAAATAAAACCTGGAGCTATGGACGCCACAAGCATAAGCACAAGCGCAAGCCACAAGTCCTAATGATCAAAATATGCGCTGTCACTTGCGTTCGTTTTCACTTGCGCAGAACTATTTTTGCTTGCGCTTATGATTGTGCTTACTAGTCGCGTCGCTAGTGAAAACCAGGCTTAACGCAACGTTCTAATATCATAATGAACAATATCCCTTTTCACGGTTTACTTGTGATATTTGCATAACAATACACTTGAACATAGAAGCGAGGCAATTTACGGGCACAAGCTGCAAAATATCGTGTTTTTCTTGTAGCTTCTTAAACCCTTTTAATATAAAAAACAGTTTTTAAAAATGTAGAAGAAACTACAATTCTTTTATTTTACATTGTTTTAGAAAAAATTGTAAAACGACTTTTCTCTATTTATAAAGAGTAGATTCGCATAAGCAACAGCGAGATCATTTTAACGATCTTGTACGGCAAACTTTAACCAAAAAGAGTTGTATAATTTGGTTCTTCTCCGTTTTAAAACTATTTTTATACTAACATAGTTCAAGGAACTCAAGAAAATTCACGATGTTTTACAGCTTGTGCCCGAAATTGCCTCGCTCCTATGTTTAACTGTATTGTTATGCAAATATTTCAGGTTTAACCGTGAAAAGGGCTATTAAATGGCACGGCGCGAGCCAGACTAATTGTTTGCTTCGTTGCACATCATCGCTTCACTGAACTTTAGATTTAATTAAGAAATGAAAAATATTTAATCATGATTTGTTGTGTTATGTAAAGCACGCAACGAGATGACGAGAGCACCAAAGAAGAAATGTTATTAAGAGTATATAATAGTACACTTTTATTTGAAAAAAATTAAGCTGGATTTGGCCTTGTCTAAAACGGTTGACAGTTATATTGTTCAGTTTTCAGTCTCTTTCCAAAAATCAGCGTATCATTTGTGAAGATATGATTTTCTGTCACTAACCAGGTGTATGGCAAGCTTGGGCCGGCCTCGCGCGCCTTTATTTTCGTAGAGGACACGACTTCCAGGCACAGAAATAACTGAATAGCAGTAATAACTTTCAGTCCTTGCACTGCATGTTGCCCCGGAGGGGGGGGGGGGGGGGGGACTCTCGTATATAAGTGTTGGGGATGATCGTCGGAATTTTATAAAAGAACTCCTAAAAGGTATCAGAATCTCGTTTTGTGGGCGTGGCTCAAATTAATTTTCACCCCTAAGAGGGTACCAATTCTGAGACAAAACTAGTTCTTGTCATATTTTTTTCCGGCTTAATACCCTAAAAGGTACTGGCAGGAATAACTCTAACGGTAGTCATTTTAGATTTTAACACCCTAAGCGGTACCAAACCACGAATTTTAACCCCTAAAAGGTACGAACGATCACCCCCGTAACTTTTATATGGAAGTCCCTCCCCCCCCCCCCCCCGGGCATGTTGCTTCCCAGATCGTGGAATAATAACAAGTTGCAAAACAGAGTGGATGCAAATACCATCAGCGGGTATAAATTCCACGATAAATGGGTCTGCCTCTGATTGACAAAAAAATAAACTACAGTGTTGTCGTACAGGATGCGACTTCCACAAAAGTAACTAAATAGTAAAGAACTCAAATACAAGACTATAATAAACTAATACAATTATTGACACAGGATTAATACTAACAATTTTTGTGTGGCAAAAGAGAAAAACACTGAAAACATAATCAACATTGACTGTCACTCCCGACTCCCCAGGGTATAGTTTGTCATTTTTTGTCACGTGACCTTGCTTGCCATGTGCTCGGTTAACAAAACAGTTCAGTTAGTTTGACTTGTTTTAGTCGTCGAGTGTACGTTGAGAACATTGTGTGACAATATCTGTAATTTTCAGAAAACCACACGCACGTAAGGAGCAAGTTTATTGGTGCAGGTTTGTATAGTGCAATTGTGGATATTTTGTGGACATTTCGTCGACCGATATGCGGTCATTTTCTACTTGCGACTTTGTTATTGGCTGTGCGTTTTCCTCTGTTCAAGTTCGAGCGTGGACAGTGGCATGAACTACGACTTTGTCTTGAATCATAGTGACATTGGACTGCTTTATTCATTACACGTCGACAGCACTGCAGAAAATACGTTTTTATTTCCTTAGGTGCACCTTTGCGTGCATGCAAAATATTTACGAAAACTGGCGAGTTTTCTTAATCCGATATTGTAGCTGTTATTTTGTCGGGTTCGACGCCTTTAGGAAATTTTATATCAAGGTCTTCATGGTAGCAGAGAATTATGTTTTTCTTTATTGGTGTCACTTTCAACTGAGCCTTCGTCTCTGTACGGTAATATCTTAGCCAGTCGCCCGGTCCAATAGTACAATACGAACGTTTAGGCTTCTCGTTGATATATTTTATGGCTCTTTGGTAAGCGACCAGTACTCCATCCTCTCCGAAGTTCTCTTCCTTATCTGGCTTGGTGCGGCGAGATGGCTCAAAACCTGGTGTGAATTTACTCTCAGAATCACCCATGTCTGTGGTCTTCAACTACGGATACAAATCAGTAAGATATGATGGAGTGAGTACGTTGCTGTTATAAACTATGATACAGCAGTGTAATTGGAGATTACATTATTTCAAGGTGGAGCCGAAATGTGAAAGTACTATAACCCATATTCTGCGACTAATCGGACGAATCTCAGTTCGGCTATACAACCATTAAATTTTGCCAAAAACTAGAAGCTTCTGATGGACAAATACTTACAGGTTGGTATGATCCGAATGCAAGTGAAATTGACAATGCTTCGAGAAAAGAACAACAAATAAAAATGTTAGAATTTCGTGATCATATTTGCAAAGAACTCAATAAGAAAATAGTAATATAACCACAAAGCAAAAGATCAGAGACATACGGTGCAATTTACTAATGACGTACATGCCGGATCAAATGGAAGGAATGTGTCACCAATTTAATGTCAATTAAGGGCCTGGTTAGATGAATGGCTTTTGGATGATTTGACTTGAACAACGCTCTTTTCAATCTTTGTTTCGGGTTGTTTTTATTCCTTGTTGCTTTGAAGTTGTTCCTTGATCTTCAGATAATGGTGCCATTTACTAATGACGTACGTGGCATCAAAAGGAAGAAATATGTCGCCAATTCAATGTCACGATATTTTAAGTCATTTTTGCGAAGTGCAAAATCACCTTCAAACTGAAGAAAGCCTCAAAATAATAGTTTACTAAGGTAGAAAAACACCAAAGAGGTAATAATAAACCAAACAGGAACAAGGATGGTTGAGGATGGAGAAGATAAGACGGATTGCGAATGGCGAATGACGTAGCTCCTTTAAGGGCTTGGTTTGATCAGTGATTGACTTTTAGATTTGAGTTTTCAATCTTTGTTTAGGTTGTTTTTATCCCTTTTTCACTTTGATCTCTGTTTTCAGTAAATCAGTGGCCTCGTTTTTTAATTAAATATAAGCTAAAGCTGTACAGACTTAATGAAGGTATCTATTTAATGATTAAACTTGACTGGATCAAGTAAGTCATGCATTTATCTAAGTGCGTTGTCTTAATTTTTTTAGTTGGATACACAAATTGCTTTTAAAATACATGTAGCGAAAGAAAAGAAAAAAACGAACAAGACAATTCGACCTGTTTCGCTGTTGATCATGAAGTAATTGTCTGTTTATGTTGAAGTTTATAATTCAGTTTAATATTCAAAGCGAAAAGAGATTTTGAACGAATACGGATCGATCGGCACACGCCGCGTATACCGAAATATTGCGACGTATTCGATGCCGCCTGACGCGAAGTACACCTAGAATATCGTATTAGAATCCGGCCTGTTTTTCCGTTTTCAGATCGAATATTCTTGAATGACTCGAAGTATTCGGCAAAGACACGGGCTACTTTTTTGAGCATTAGGCTTCCCTCGAAAATTTAGCGATGGTTTTAGGCTCGTACATTTTCGAATACTCCCGATATTTCTAGAGTATACGACTGGAACACAAGACACACTTCGCAACTTCTGACGTGTTCGTCTCCGAATATCAGCGGATACGTCAAGTATTCTCTAATATTCGGAATCGCACACCAAGAACCAAAACTGATCGTCTCACAATTTCGACAGCAAGCCTGTTTTTGTATCGTCAAGAACATGGCTTACAGGTAATATAAAATCCGTTGCGTATTATAGCTGGGATATCCTTGAACACTTCACGTGTTCAGCAATATGCGCGTGGAACACGAGACTAATGCGAAGCACATGTACATACTTAATGAAGGTATCTATTTAATGATTTACACTTGTCTGGATCAAGTAAGTCATGCATTTATCTAAGTGCGTTGTCTGTTGGATACACAAATTGCTTTTAAAATACATTGTAGCGAAAGAAAAGAAAAAACGAACAACAAGACAATTCGACCTGTTTCGCTGTTGATCATGAAGTAATTGTCTGTTTATGTTGAAGTTTATAATTCAGTTTAATATTCAAGTATGCAGCATCCTGTGCATTTACCATTAATGAAATGGACTAGAAATTTCAACATCCACAGGAACATGTTCAATCAGTCCCCCTATTGTGGAATTTTAAAACATCCGCTCATGAGAGGGTCGTTTTGTTCCGCCCGAGTGAAACGTTAAATGGGCCACTTGAAAAAGTTCACCTAGATCACGAAAATGCTGATTTTTCAGTGAGCATCAAGATTCTACTTTCTGTTTTTTGTACATTTCCTATGCTTCTCCGATGAATGCTACTGAAGCCCGAATCGTTTGCCGGACTTTTCAAGACTTTATGGCACTGAGCAATCGGATGTGAGAACGTTTTACTTACTTTTGTTTATAAGTACAAGTGCCACGCAGCACACGGAAATTTTCCGTTTATTATTTACGAATTTTATAGGCTTTGAGCAAGAGAATAAGCTTTTGTCTTTTATGAGAACGGCAAATGAGCGTTTTTAAAAGTTTCGTTTTACGTCGGCAAGAACGCAAAAGCCAGTTGCAGACTTTGTCCTTGTGGTTAAAGATCATTAATTCGGTCACTTAGTGATTGGTCAGACAAATTGTATCATACCACAAAATAGTAAACAAGCTATGAATTCATTAGGAGATAATTTTTAATTATTCCGCTTTGCCCTGTTGGCCCATAATCATGCTTAAGGTGGAGAAGAAAGGAAGTCATTCATTTTATTTTGCAGGGAAACAGAATGGCGGTAATATTCTAAAAGTTCACGGACGATTTTATCTTGTTTGAGAATCATTTAAGTTGCAGTGGCCAAAGACATGTAAAAAGGAAAAACAAAAAAAAAACAAAGAACCATTACTTAGTTTCTTTAGTCAGGAATGTTTCAGAGTGTTCGAGATATAAATGTTTACGCTTAGAGAATAAATTCCTAACTCCGCGGGTCTACTGTGTTCTTATGAGAGGATAGGGGAAGAAGAGCTAGGCCCTTTTTAAAAGGCCTTTTAGCTCTGTGCCCCACTGTAGAACTCGACCCGGTTGTTCAGTTGAATAATATGGATTGTTAAAAAGCAATCCAAGTTGAGCCCGCAGTCCAAATATTCTTTTGTTTTTAAAAAGTATGCAAACGAGTTAGGCTCGATTTCCGCCGCTCTCTCGAGTCCGGTCTTCGTTCTGGCTGAGGCTAATGGACCAATACAATGCCAGATTGACCCTTTCGCCTCGTTTGCATGTCAAACCGCTGACATCTGTAATAATTGCTATTGGCAAGAATGCAGTGATTTTCTGTCACAAGCCAGGTGAGGTATGGGGCAAAGTTCGACTTATCAGTTTTACCCAAGTTTGGAAATGTCGCACCCGCGCTCCAAAAAACTTGGGAGCCTTAAAACGGAAACTAAACAAACAACATCAACTTAAGTAAAAAAATAAGCTGTTATTTTTAACTCGTAAACAACGATGTACCCTCAGGACATAACCTAAATGATTAAATAGAAAATTCTTACAATACACACAGTCACTGGTGTTAATATTTTATATATTGTTTTCACTTGAGTGAACTGGAGTAATTCGCCTGTCTCTTCATTTAAAACTTACACGAAAATATTTGGTGTAAAAGCAAAATTCTACCAAGCTATAAATTTGTGAACCCCAAAATGCCATTACAAACCGTTCGAGCGACCATATGGTTTGAGATGGAAAGGTCCTAAAAGCTGTAAATGGCTTTCCAAGAGTTCAAACCTCCTTGTCTTTAATATCTATTTCAACAGAAAGTTTATCGCTGTAATCTTATTTAACAGTTGAAAGACGGTTATTCTTGCCGCCCAAGTAAAACTAACTTCAGTAGCGAACGAAAACGAGTCAGAACAAAAACATAGTTGCGAGGGTAAACAAGGCAACATAACTATAGAGCAAGTCAGCAGTTAAACACAACATTTTTCATAGATAAAAAGACACACACAACTTAAAAATATAGGTATCCCCACTTGTAGTCTTCGTAAAGAAGCTTCGCTCTTTCATCTTTGTCTAAGTCGAGATAGCCCTTATTAAAGTACAGTAGTACATTATCGTTAACTCTCTTAAATTTTGCTTTATATCCTTTATCTACTTCCCAGCAGTTCAGCCAGCTTTGTGGTCCAATAGTACAGAATCTACGTCCAGGGTCTTCATCGACATACTTTTTGGCTGTTCTGTAGGCAGCCTGTATCCCTTTAGGATCGTCTTTGTAGTCTTTGGTTACCTTTGGCGCGCCACAGTGAACGTCCGGTCACAGGGTCCAGAGGAGTTCAATTTGATCGTACAAAACTCGCTTTTAACGTCTTTACCTTGTAAACTAAATCCTTGTTTGTGCAATAAAATCCTGAATCCAATTTCAACCGTTTTATGTTTTCCTATTTGCCATATCCTTTCGATCGCCTGATCGATATTCGTCCGCAATGTTTGTTTATTTCGTAAGCCGTAAACACTGGCTCGCGGGCGCAAATTATCTTCGGAAAGCGAAGCTTTCCGAATAAGGCACGAAGTGCCGACAACGAGGCACGAAGTGCCGAGAGAAAAGAAAGGAAAAAACTTTCCGTATTCTATCAGTGTAAGACGACCTTCGCAATCTTCCGAGCCCACAGTAATTTGGCCTGCGGTATATATTTAACGTAACGCAATACGGCGACGTTACTTCAAAGAGAACAGTGGCCCGATCAAATTTTACACGATCAAATCGAACTCCTCTGTACCCTGTGGATCAAATTGAACTCCTCTGTACCCTGTGATTTACTTACAATTAATTGACAGTTCCATTCTATTCAATGGTGGAGAGGTCACTTGGGTCACGGAGATCTTTCACTCTGTCATCTCCTCGCTGCTTGTAGCGAATTTTCCCATTGACAAACCAGGCTGTCTCCACTGAACCTTTTTCTTTTAGAAGCTTTAGTCTTCTTGCCAATTCGGGTGCCATGTCTTCTGCTATACCCATTCTCTTGCCTTTCAGAGCTCGTCTTCTCACCAGCACTTTCATCTTGGATTTGTTTGAAAGGAATTTCACAATTACCGCTCTTGGTTTCATGTTTCCTTCGTGTTGATTTCTGTTTGCTTGTTGTATCCTTCCCACTCGGTGGACAATTTCAATTTATTCCTTGTGCAATTCAACATCAAGGTCATCTTTGGCGAAGTTGATCACCTTTTCTTCTAAATTTTCTTCCTGATCTTCTTTTAGACCGAAGATGCGAATGCTATTTTTTCTGGAGTATTGTTCATTCTGTAGAGCAAACTCCCAGGCATTCGATATCTTACCAGACAGAGTCTGATCAACATATTCAAGGCTTGCATTGTAGTCGGTCTTTAGATCTTTAATTTCTTTCTCCATATTGCTGACCTTTACTTCAAATTTCTCCTCCAGATCTTTCAATTTTGAGGTTAACATATTTTCAAAGCGGGTCGCCAATTCATCCATCTTCACATCCAACATTCAATCCTTGTCTGCTTTCTTATTGGGCTGAAAGTACTTCGTCCCGGTGTTGAAGGGAGATTATTGACGGTTCTTTTGCCTCCCGTTGGAAGAGATCGCGATTCCGCCACCATCTTGGCCGCCATCTTTTTTTCTTTCTTTTTTTTTTGGTACTATACTGGAGGGAAATAGCTTTCATGCATGTCTCTGCAGTTAAAGCAAGTAGTGTGGCATTAGCTACCAGACAAAACACCACTCTACCACTGCTCTTGTATGTCATTTAAGTTAGCTATATTGCATTTTATACTCTGTCATCGAACAAGAACCACGTAGTTAATTGTTATTTCTTAACTCATTAGTTATATTTTAGAAGAAAACGACCATGGGCAACACAGGGTACAGAGGAGTTCAATTTGATCGTGTAAAATTTGATCGGGCCACTGTTCTCTTTGAAGTAACGTCGCCGTATTGCGTTACGTTAAATATATACCGCACGCCAAATTACTGTGGGCTCGGAAGATTGCGAAGGTCGTCTTACATCTGTAACTTGATTCACTGTTTTAGCGAAGGCCGGCGGGAGAAGTGAGCACAGACGTATTATAGACGAGTTTTGAAAGAGCCAAAGTTTTTAGAATGACAATGCGACCGTATAGTGTTAGGTCTCTTTGATACCACATATTTAGTTTTAAAGGAATTCATTGAAGACAGTTTTTGTTCAAAATTTTTCTTAACGTTAACCTCTTCATTGTAAGAAAAATGTATACCGAGTGCACATATAGATTCTTTGGGCCAAGAAATGTTTCAGATGTTCTACCGTGTTGTTTTTTGTTTTTGCACCAAGCCACATACCTTCTGTTTTGCTTTTTGTTTACCTCAAGGCCTGAGCATTTTTAAGGTATCAGCACCGGCAAAAATGGGACATTTTGAAAAATTAAAATAAAAATAATTATTGTTTCATGAATGGCTTTATTTCTTTTAGGATGAAGCTGTCAGTGATTAAAATTCACAGAAATTGTAAAAAAATTTCAAGTTGGAACATCTGAAGGCGTCAAATTGGTTAATTATTAAACTAGTTAAAATGAAGAAATTTGTTATTTTTCACATTTGCTATTTGAAAATATTACAAAAACTGCTTTGAAATATATTCAGCAAAAACAGTTTACACCAACGTAGTTGCAAGCCCCAGTTGTAAATGAAATATTTCCATCTAAAATGTTCAACTTTTTATTTGAACAATTTTATTAACTTTATTAATTTTTTATTCATCGACATTTACGTTTTCAGACAGGGGCTGCAACTACGTCTCATCGTCTCGGTCCAATCGATCATCCTGCCAAATAACTTAGCATTACAGCTTATAGTCTACAAGAAATTTCAATTTTATTACTGCCATCTGCAAGTATGCAAACTCCATGCAAGCGATAACATGAGTTAGAGAAGAGAAAATGGCCAGAATTCGTGAAAAATAGTCTGAATCGTCACCTTTCCGCCCATTTTGTTGTTTTTGCCGCTGTTTAAAAGGCTTGCAGACCCATAAAACCCCCCAGGTTTGTTTTGTTTATGCGTTGCCTAGGTGAGGTGCTCGTCCCAGACTTCCGGTTTCTCAAATATTGATGCTGGAAGACTAGGAACAAGTTTTCAGATCCAATATGGCTTCCACAAAGACAAACAACACTCGATAGATCAAAACAACCTCACAAAACAGCCACCAGCATGGAAAAATCAGGAGAAAACGCAGAGAAATGAATGTAGGACCTAGCAACCGATCCAGTTCCTCACTCGGAAAAGTGTTTTCACTTCCGGTAAATGCACAAACTTTCGCTGTACCGTTCTCGTCTCCTCGATCGTAATTTGTCACAACATCGATCTTTTTGCAAAATAAGGGCACAGAGGAACAAGATAGCAAAACATCGGGAGAAAATAAAATTCCAATTTTTGCCGGTGCTGATACCTTAAAGGCGTTCGAGTAGTTTAAACAGATTTTGTGTCAGAATTTGTATCAGAAACAAAGACTGTGGTGTCATCCTGCATATTGTGATATTTTTAAATTCTTTATCATAAATTTGTATCCCTTTGATACTTTTGTCTGCTCTGATGGCATTGGCCAGAATTTTCTGCGCAGAGAACAAAAAGAGATCCGGAAAGCGGGCATCCTTGGCGGACACCTCTTTCAAGTTTAAAGAACTCTGAGGCGTAGCCATTGTTAATTACACAGCTCGAACAGTCAGCATAAAAGGTTTTTTATCCACTGTCTTATTTGTGGGCCGAAATTTAATGTGTTTTAGTGTTTGAAAAAAGGAAGTTCCAATCGAGCGTGTCGAACGCTTTTTTAAAGTCAATGAAAATCGCCAATCCCGGGAATATTCTCCAGATCCGTCATCTTCATAATGTCATTTATAAGTCTTATGTTTTGTCCCAATGAAACGACCCTTAACATAACCAGGTTTTGGTCTTCATTGATTAATTTGGGAAGCACCTTAGAAATTTCTATGAGCCATTGTTTTTGGTGGCAATTTTTGTAATCAACATTAAGTAACGTTAATGGTCGCCAGTTTTCAAGGTGTAATTTGTTCTTACTTTTTTTTGGTATTACCTTTTATAATGCCTTGTCTTTGGGTTATGTTAAGTTTCCCTTGTTTGTGGGCGGTAGTTTGAAGCTTTGTAATCATTTCTTCGCCCAAGAGACTCCAGAAGTGCAGGGTAAAACTCAACTGAGAAACCATCACTACCAGGACATTTGTTTTTGGCACATTGTTTAAGAAGCATTAAGGCACTCAGCTTTGAGGAGGGGCCGCTCCAGCCCTCCTTTTGTTTCTTTATCGTCTAGTCTAACTAGATTTTGGGATATCGGAAAAAAAGCTTCATTCTCTTTCGTCATTACAAGGAATCTTTGTGTATATCAAAAATGATAACCATTCAAGAAAAATTCAATGGCTTACAAAAGGTTTGCTTACTTCTAGAAAAATAAAAAACAAACTTTATAAGAAATTCCTAAGAAAGCCAACAGAAATCAATGAGATAAATTATAAAAAATATCGAAATAAATTTAATAAATTAAAGAGAGCTGCAAAGAAATTGCATTATGAAAATAAATTTAATGAGTACAAGGGTAACTTGAAACTTACGTGGAAATTAATAAATGAAATAATTAACAAGAAGAAAAGTAAAGCAGAAATACCAGATAGTTTTAAAGAAAATGAAGAAATAATTTCACAACCAAAGGAAATGGCTAATAAATTCAATGAGTATTTTGTAAACGTTGGTCCAAACTTGGCTGATAAAATTCCAGAGCAAATGAATCAATTATAACACTTTACTTAACCAAGAGATATAAGAACTCACTATTTTTAGATGCAATAACAGAACAAGAGGTTGAAAACTGAAATTAACCAATTAAAGGTAAACAAGGCATGTGGGTATGACGAAATATCACCGAAAGTTGTTAGGAAAATATCTATTTACATAGTTAAACCTCTGACTTATATATTTAACCGATCTTTTTATCACTGGTTAATAGTACCAAATCAACTGAAAATAGCAATAATAACTCCTATTTTTTAAGGCAAATGAAAAAGAACATTTTTCAAATTATAGACCGATTTCTATTCTTCCATGTTTTAGTAAGATTCTAGAGAAAATTGATGTATATGAGAATTGTAAAATATATTGAAAAACACAACATCCTTTTTCATAGCCAATACGGCTTTCGAAAGAAACGCTCGACTAATTTAGCAACAATGCAGCTTTGTAACAAAGATATTACAAGTCCAATTGATAGCAATGAAATATACTATTGGTGTATTTCTAGATCTTGCTAAGGCATTTGATACGGTAAACCATCAAATTCTATTAGGAAAACTTTGAACATTATGGAATAAGAGGGATAGTTTTTAGACTGGTTCAGGGATTACTTAACAAATAGAAAGCAAATTGTAAAATACAAATCCATCAACTCGGACAGCTTGACAATTAAATGTGGGGTACCACAAGGATCAGTTCTAGGACCACTACTTTTTTCTTATTTACATCAATGACATTTATGAGAGCTCCAAGATTTTATCATTTATTCTATTTTGCAGATGATACAAATTTTGTTTTATAGTGATAAAAATATAAATACTCTGTACAATACTATCAATCAGGAATTAAAAGAAAATTACATTGTGGCTTGCAGCAAACAAATTATCTCTGAATATAAATAAAACACACTTCAATAGTGTTTAAGACAAAAAAAAGAAAATTACTGAATTAATATGTCAATTAAAATCAATGGAATGCAAATTGAACAAGTGAAGTATACAAAATTTTTAGGTTTATATATTGATGATGAACTCTCATGGAACATACCACATAAATCAAGTATCAACAAAAATATCGAAAATGACAGGAATAATAAGGTAGAGCTAGGCATTACTTATCTCTAAAAAGTATAGTTACTTTATATAATACTATGGTATATCCTTACTTGATATATTGTAACATTACCTGGACCAGTACGTATCCAACTAGACTTCAATCAATTTTTATAATACAGAAAAAAATAGTAAGAATTATGACATTCTCAAAATATAGAGAAGAAAGTAGACAGATTTTTACTTCTCTAAAAATAATGAATATATCATGAGCTCAACAAATACTTTATAGCTCTTTTTATGTATTCATACTTTAATGATGAATTACCTTCAAACTTTAATGATTATTTTGCAAAAAATGAGAATATACACAACTACAATACACGAACATCTTCAAAAGTACATATTGACTATCTGAGGACTAATTACGGAAAATTCTCCATAAAGTACAGGGGAGCACAAATATGGAATAGTTTGCCAGAAAGTTTAAAAACCACAAATCTTACAATTTATTTAAAAATTCGATTTAAGTCTTATATACAAAATAACTAGAATAATAATAAATACATGTTTAAAATAATCTAGATTCCAAATGAAAACAATGTTAGCTCAAGTTAGCCGTCACTTAAATTGTAATTAATTGAAGTATATTGTTACTATTGACTGGGGATCTTCTTTTGACAAGCCCAGTAGGGCTTGCCAAGATCTCCTGCCTTTATATACCTATCAATGTGATCAATTAATATTTGTACTGTGAATGGGCGAAATAAAGATAACCAAGATGTTGTAATTATGAAACAGCATGACGAGCCGCAGAAGACTAATCCCATTAAGAGAGTGATCGACGGTTGCTAACGAAAAAAAATCATCGCTCACGGTAATCTCGTCAGCAATAAGGGGTCAATTTCAGTCAGCGTGACTGTAATCGTATCCCGTCATGTCTAAGACTCATGACTTGCTTTCGAAGAATCGAAGAGAGCAGTCTTGTCTTCTGGCGGAGCCACATTTCTACGTCTTTGAACTGTTTAATACGGACAGTTAGATAGAAAAAGTCCTCTGGATGCTTTTTTTAAGGACCTGACTATGCATCGATAACCCTGGATGCCAGAGGGATTTTTTTTCCTTTTTCCTTTGCGCGAACTGTAAGCGGCGAAGCCGCGACAACTTTCGCCCTTTCGTCGCTCCTCTTGCGAAGAAGAAAAACCTCTGGCACCCAGGGTAATGCATCGACCGTCGAAAACGGAAAATTACGGTTTTTTAAGGTATCAGTATACCCCAAATGACCATCATGCGTTGGCGCTGTTTTACGGTCGGACGTTTAACAAAAAACCCCAATAAAGTATATATTTCCTGAAAGCTTAAGAATTTTTAGATTGGCGAATATGTTATCATTTGAAGTAAAAAAATTAACGTGTTTCGAATAAAGCGCCTCAATTTCAAAAAGTATATCGGTCCACAAATCGAGTTCGTTTCCGGTCGGAATTGAACGGGAGAAAGCGAAAACATCGCTACGTGTTCTTGACACCTTTCTCTAAAAAACTGTGTCGGGGAATTTGATTACTTGTCTGGTTAGCTTTTAACACACAGTTAAACTTCGAAGGTTTGACAAAACACGTATTCTCTGTACGAAAATACTCATAACTTTCGAACGAGGAAAAAACGAATAAAATTCCCCGACACCGTTTTGTTGCCAGACTATTGGAGAACATTCTCTCTCAATTTCGCGAAAAAGGTTAAAAATTCGTTGCAAACGAACTCGAAAACGTGCGCTTCATTCGCTGAAATTTTATTTTCGAGAAACAGGGGAAAACATGTTTCGAGGCGTTCTTCCGGTCTGATAAGATTAAATACACAAGATGCGTGAAAATAATTATGCGTTGATCGATAAAGAGAAGGCTCGTCTTACTTTAATTAACAACAGAGTTCGTATCGAATACAAACGACCTCAAATGCGCGCTTCTTATGGCCAGGAGAAGAAAGTTCTCCTCCCACCAATCGTGGCTACAAGTAAAACAAGAGTTTATGGCTTCAGTTTTTCCCTCCTATTTAGGCCCTCTGTGGGATATTCGCCCACAGAGATTTTCAAGCGATTTTCAAGTTGTCCTAAGCAGTGATGCGATTTCCCCGGTGTCACTTTGACACCCGGTTGAGACGAGCGCTTCGGCTCACTGTTCAGTACCGAACAATTTCCCATTTCGGTATATTCTTACTTGAAAAACGCGGACACAGTCTGTTATGTTTCTACGGACATTGCAAGATGCGGCTTTCGAATTTCGGGTGAATCTGCAAACACGTCGGCCCTCATGTTTCATGTTACGTGACTTTTTATACGTCATGTTGACAAACTGTTGACGGCTCTCGATTGGAAATAATTAATGGCGAGAATCGTTTTTTCCTTCATAACTTTCTTTAAAAGCAATCTTTTTTCGTGAAACTTTTTGGGAATGAAAGGTCTTGATGTAATCTATCTGAAGATAACAAAAAAGTAAAAATCTTGCAAAATGGTCAAATTTGGGGTATACTGATACCTTAACTGAAGGTTTTCGGTTTTTTTTCGCGCCAATAATAAATTTTATGGCGCGCTAAATCGGCGGGCTTGACCGCGAATCTCGATGTGGCATTATTCGCCCGGCAAACTTATTTTCTGCAAACATAACGAATAAATGATTGATGTAGTGGAATTCATCCCTCTCAGCTCCACAAGTTAAGTGCGATTTTCATGTTCATATATCTTACTGCTTGCTACCTATGCCTCCGATATCGATCAATGCCATCAAAACTGAAGAATCAGTAAAAAGTCACCACTAAAGTATGTTTGCGTACTGTGATTTAATAATGTTAGTATTTTAGGCCAACACCGAAAGAAAGAAATCCAAACTAAATTCAAACTGAGTAGGCCTGCCAGCAGTCAACGTTCAAACGTTTTGAGTACAAAATTACTAAAGAATGATGGTTAAACCATAATGAATATGTAGTTTTATAATTGAAATTAAAATAGAGAGTTAGCTCACATGTTCTACTCGGGTGTGTCGCCTAAGAAGAACAAGTAATCGGGTGAGTCTCCTTTTGCTTTGTGACCAAACTCTGATCTATTAGAATTTTCATCACGGTGAGTTTTTCAACACGGCGGTTCTTATCTCGGGTGTTTTCGTCTGATAAGGACGAGCAATCGGGTGAGGTCGCCCTTTGCTTCAAATGGCGTGTTTGAAAAACCTCACTGCATTAACGATATCTATTTTTTTTGATCGAACGTTCAGTGTTAATCTTTTGTAAGGAAATTTAATGTTTGGCCAGAGCAGTGAATGTAGAATGGTGACAGGCCAGAAAACGTTTTGTACGCCCGGTGCGTCAATTAAAGTAACGCAACATTACTGTAGTACCGATTACCTCTCGATTTAAAAACTGACTTTTTTCTTAGAGTCAAGGCGTCCATACATTTTCTTTGCGGGCACACATTCCTTTTTTTAGCACGCCATTTTCTTTTTACCTCAGCTCCTCCGCGGAGCCTATTCATAGGCTACAGTTTGCGTTTATGTGATCTACGCCAGTTAGCTGGGTGCCGAAGGTCAGACTAGACATAACAAAATTCTCTATCGAGACGGATGGCTATTATATTACTGCTATTACATACTCTAAATCTGGCTCACCCTTGTCAACGACCCGCTCTTATCTGATCGTTAAACAATGGGTTCTCCATGGTTGAGTGAAAACCTGGTGGCTTGTAGAAGCTACCACGTCCACCGTTGTTATAGCCTGCGTGGCAGGCGTAGAAAGGGGAGGGAGGGGAGTTCGGCGCGCGCGAAGCGCGAGGAGTCGTCGGCGCGTCGCGCTCTTTTCTCGCGCGATTCGCGCTTCGCGCTCGAACTCCCCTCCTCCCTCCCCTTTATACGCCTGCCACGCAGGCTACCGTGTGTTATGGCACGCGGCTCGTCATGTTTTCCTTACTTAAAGTGAAGTTTTTAAAACGTTGAGAGCAACTTTCTTTGTTTCGGGCTTTGATTATGAAGCTAAATTACTATGAACTTACCTTTTCTGGCATTCAAAGACAACTGATTGCGCTGAGCCGTGAAGGCACAAGTTAAATCAGGGAATGATTGACAGCGGCTCGTTAACTTGCTCAATAACAAAATAACTAGTGATCAACAGCGTATCCAGACTTTTTCCCTTTTCCGCCAGCGGATGTGAATTCCACGATGAATGGGCTTGCTCGGGATGTAAACTCCACAAATTATGTTTTTGGGAAAACATCTCTTTTCAAAAAGGCAAAACGTTTTCACTTCGAGATTCGAAGCCGCACTAATAATAGCCTGCGTAGCAAGCGTTCCTGTACGAACGAAGAGTTTTTTCCGCGAATCGAAGACACCCCCTCCCCCTCCCCCCTCCGACTTTTTTGCTCTCGCCCCAATTTTCGCGCGGCCAAAATGCAGAAAAAGCTCTTCGATCGCGGAAAAAGCTCTTCGTTCGTACAGGAACGCTTGCTACGCAGGCTACACTAATAATATCACTTCCCAGTCCTTGTATCTATCACTTGTTACACAGATCAGTTTCAAATTCATATAATATCAATAACAAAGTGATTAGCAAGTGTAACAAAGCTTTTGTCTTTAGGAGGAGCGGAAAAATCGTCGACGGTAGTATATGTTGAATGACTTTGAAACGAATCGTCCATATTGAATTTTATTGAATTTGCCGAATAACTGTATTTGTGACTGTATCTTTTTTATTGACATTTCACTGCTATACTTGAAACATATTTCAACAATTCTTTTCATGCTTAAAATAAATCAACTTTACAAGAGTTTATGCAGGTGAAACATATGAATGAATGAATGAATAGCTTTATTTGTTAGAATATACAGCATTTTTTTTCTGGGTAGATTAAGCATGGATGATAAGCAATTTTAATTTTTGTAGTTTTAACTGACTTCAAGTCATAAGCAGTTTAAAATATTAGAAAGCTTCCGCAGACGTTGAATTGCTCAATAATAAAATAACTAGTGATCAACAGCGTGTGAAGACTTTTAACCTTTCTGCCAGCGGATGCGAATTCCATGATGAATGGGCTTGCCTTGCTCTGGATTTACTCCACAAATATGTTTGGTAAACAGGCATCTCTTTTCAGAAGGGTAAACAATTTATTTCACCAGTTCAGAAGTGTCAGCGCAACTCACTTCGCAGTCCTAGGTATTGCATGTTGCTGCCTAGGTCGAAAAATCACATAATATCAATAACAAAATCATTAGCCAGTGTAACAAAGCTTTTGTCCTTTTTTTTGTCCTTAAAAGGAGCGAATGTGCATTCCACAACCGGCCTTTAACCTATTGTGGAATTTTAAAACATCCGCTCACGAGAGGGTCGTTTGTTCCGCACGAGCGAAACATTAAATGGGCCACTTGAAAATGTTCACCTAGATCACGAAAATACTGATTTTTTCAGTGAGCATCGATATTCTACTTTCTGTTTTTTGTACATTTCCTATATGCTTCTCCGATGAATCAGACTACTGAAGCCCGAATCGTTTGCCGGACTTTTCAAGCTTTATGGCACTGAACAATCGGATGCGAGAACATTTAACTTACTTTTGTTTACAAGTACAAGTGCCACGAATTTTATAGGGTTTGAAATAGCAAGAGAAGGAACTTTTGTCTTTTATGAGAACGATAAATGAGCGTTTTTAAAAGTTTCCTTTTACGTCGGCAAGAACGCAAAAGCCAGTTGCAGACTTTGTCCTTGTGGTTAAAGATCATTAATTCGGTCACTTAGTCATTGGTCAGACAAATTGTATCATACCACAAAATGGTAAACAAGCTATGAATTCATTATAAGGATATAATTTTTAATTATTCCGCTTTGCCTGTGGGCCCATAATCATGCTTAAGGTGGAGAAGAAAGGAAGTCATTCATTTTATTTTGTAGGGAAACAGAATGGCGGTAATATTCTAAAAGTTCACGGACGATTTTATCTTGTTTGAGAATCATTTAAGTTGCAGTGGCCAAAGACATGTAAAAAGGAAAAAAAGAACGATTACTTAGTTTCTTTAGTCAGGAATGTTTACTGGGGAATACAGAGTGTTCAAGATATAAATGTTTACGCTTAGAGAATAAATTTCTAACTCCGTTGGTCTACTGTGTTCTGTTTTTTATGAGAGGATAGGAGAAGAAAAGTAGGCCTTTTGAAATAAAATAGCTCATTATCTGTGCCCCACTAGAACTCGACCCGGTTGTTCAGTTGAATAATATGAATTGTAAAAAAGCAATCCAAATTGGCAAGAATGCAGTGATTTTCTTTCACAAGCCAGGTGAGGTATGGCAAAGTTCGACTTATCAGTTCTACCCAAGTTTGGAAATGTCGCAGCCGCGCTCCAAAAAACTTGGGAGCCTTAAAACCGAAACTAAACGAACAACATCAACTTAAAGTAAAAAAATAAGCTTTTATTTTTAACTCGTAACAACGATGTACCCTCAGTACATAAGCTAAATGATTAAATAGAAAATTATTACAATACACACAGTCACTGGTGTTATTATTTTATATATTGTTTTCACTTGAGTGAACTTGAGCCTGTCTCTTCATTTAAAACTTACACGAAAATATTTGGGGTAAAAGCAAAATTCTACCAAGCTATAAATTTGTGAATCCCAAAATGCCATTACAAACCGTTCGAGCGACCATATGGTTTGAGATGGAAAGGTCCTAAAAGCTGTAAAAGGCTTCCAAGGGTTCAAACCTCCTTGTCTTTAATATCTATTTCAACAGAAAGTTATCGCTGTAATCTTATTTAACAGTTGAAAGACGGTTATTCTTGCCGCCCAAGTAAAACTAACTTCAGTAACGAACGAAAACGAGGCAGAACAAAAAAATAGTTACGAGGGTAAACAAGGCAACATAACTATAGGGCAAGTCACGTCATAGATAAAAAGATACACACAACTTAAAAATATAGGTATTCCCACTTGTAGTCTTCGTAAACAATCTTCGCTCTTTCATCTTTGTCTACTTCGAAATAGCCGTTATTAAAGTACAGAAGTACATTATCGTTAACTCTCTTAAATTTTGCTTTATATCCTTTATCTACTTCCCAGCACTTCAGCCAGCTTTCTGGTCCAATAGTACAGAATCTACGTCCAGGGTCTTCATTGACATACTTTCTGGCTTTTCTGTAGGCAGCCTGTATCCCTTTAGGATCGTCTTTGTAGTCTTCGGTTACCTTTGGCGCGCCACAGTGAACGTCCGGTGTGTAACCTGGCTCCCAAACAGGATTACTGTTGCCCATGGTTGTTTTCTTCTAAAATATAACTGAGTTAATAAATAATAATTAATTACGTGGTTCTTGTTCGATGACAGAGTATAAAATGCAATATAGCTAACTTTTAAAAATGACATACAAGAGCAGTGGTAGAGTGGTGTTTTGTCTGGTAGCTAATGCCACACTATTTTGGTAGAGCTTAAAGACCGTTTGCTTATGTTAACTGCAGAGACATGCATGAAAGCTATTTCCCTCCAGTATAGTACTAATTATGAAACAGTTTTTTTCCTTACTTAAAGTGAAGTTTTTTTCAGATTCACCAAACACCTGAAAAACGTTAGAGAAACTTTCTATTAGTATAAGCTTTGTTTCGGGCTTTGATATGAAGCTAAATTACTATTACTAAATTACAGCGGCTCAGGTCACTATTGTTATGCAACCCGTTAACTTGCTCAATAACAAAATAACTAGTGATCAACAGCGTGTCCAGACATTTTCCCTTTCCGCTAGCGGATGTGAATTCCACGATGAATGGGCTTGCTCGGGACTGTAAACTCCACAAATATGTTTTGGGAAACATCTCTTTTCAAAAAGGCAAAACGTTTCACTCGAGATTCGAAGCCGCACTAATAATATCACTTCCCAGTCCTTGTATCTATCACTTGTTGCACCGATCAGTTTCAAATTCATATAATATCAATAACAAAGTGATTAGCAAGTGTAACAAAGCTTTTGTCTTTAGGAGGAGCGGAAAAATCGTCGACGCCGGGTAGTATATGTTGAATGACTTTGAAACGAATCGTCCATATTGAATTTTATTGAATTTGCCGAAGAACTGTATTTGTGACTGTATCTTTTTTATTGACATTTCACTGCTATACTTGAAAACATATTTCAACAATTCTTTTCATGCTTAAAATAAATCAACTTTACAAGAGTTTATGCAGGTGAAAACATATGAATGAATGAATGAATGAATGAATGAATAACTTTATTTGTTAGAATATACAGTATTTTTTTTCTGGGTAGATTAAGCATGGATGATAAACAATTTTAAGTTTTGTAGTTCTAACTGACTTCAAGTCATAAGCAGTTTAAAATATTAGAAAGCTTCCGCTTTGACTCTATTGATCAGCATCCCGGTTATGCAACAGACGTTGAATTGCTCAATAACAAAATAACTAGTGATCAACAACGTGTGAAGACTTTTAACCTTTCTGCCAGCGGATGCGAATTCCATGATGAATGGGCTTGCCTTGCTCTGGATTTACTCCACAAATATGTTTGGTAAACAGGCATCTCTTTTCAGAAGGGTAAACAATTTATTTTCACCAGTTCAGAAGTGTCAGCGCAACTCACTTCGCGCAGTCCTAGGTAATGCATGTTGCTGCCTAGGTCGAAAAATCACATAATATCAATAACAAAATCATTAGTGATCAGCCAGTGTAACAAAGCTTTTGTCTCTTTTTTTGTCCTTAAAAGGAGCGAATGTGCATTCCACAACACTGACAAACAACTCAAGATAACAGCTTAGTCATTGGCCAGTCAAACTGTTTAGTTGTACTAAATTTACGCTTCACATCGGTCGTCACGAGCGTTCGCTGGGGTGAACCGAAAATCCCGTAAAACTCGAAAAATTTAAAAGATCCGATCAAGCGGATTGCGGTTTTAGTATAAGTACATAATAGTCTTGCAACACACAAGAAATGAGCGAAATCTATTTTTTAAACCAAATCGGCCAGGCCGCTTTTACAGATACTGTCTCGTTTAAGGCCTTTTAGCTCTGTGCCCCACTGTAGAACTCGACCAGGTTGTTCAGTTGAATAATATGGATTATTGTTAAAAAAGCAATCTAAAGTTGAGCCCGCAGTCAAATATTCTTTTGTTTTTAAAAAGTATGCAAACGAGTTAGGCTCGATTTCCGCCGCTCTCTCGAGTCCGGTCTTCGTTCTGGCTGAGGCTAATGGACCCTGAATACAATGCCAGATTGACCCTTTTCGCCTCGTTTGCATGTCAAACCGCTGACATCTGTAATAACTGCTATTGGCTAGAATGCAGTGATTTTCTGTCACAAGCCAGGTGAGGTATGGCAAAGTTCGACTTATCAGTTTTACTCAAGTTTGGAAATGTCGCACCCGCGCTCCAAAAAACTTGTGAGCCTTAAAACGGAAACTAAACAAACAACATCAACTTAAAGTAAAAAATAAGCTTTTATTTTTAACTCGTAACAACGATGTACCCTCAGTACATAAGCTAAATGATTAAATAGAAAATTCTTACAATACACACAGTCACTGGTGTTAATATTTTATATATTGTTTTCACTTGAGTGAACTGGAATAATTCGCCTGTCTCTTCATTTAAAACTTACACGAAAATATTTGGGGTAAAAGCAAAATTCTACCAAGCTATAAATTTGTGAACCCCAAAATGCCATTACAAACCGTTCGAGCGACCATATGGTTTGAGATGGAAAGATCCTAAAAGCTGTAAAAGGCTTCCAAGAGTTCAAACCTCCTTGTCTTTAATATCTATTTCAACAGAAAGTTATCGCTGTAATCTTATTTAACAGTTGAAAGACGGTTATTCCGGCCGCCTAAGTAAAACTAACTTCAGTAGCGAACGAAAACGAGTCAGAACAAAAACATAGTTGCGAGGGTAAACAAGGCAACATAACTATAGAGCAAGTCAGCAGTTAAACACAACATTTTTCATAGATAAAAAGACACACACAACTTAGAAATATAGGTATCCCCACTTGTAGTCTTCGTAAAGCAGCTTCGCTCTTGCATCTTTTTCTACGTCGAGATAGCCCTTATTAAAGTACAGTAGTACATTATCGTTAGCTCTCTTAAATTTTGCTTTATATCCTTTATCTACTTCCCAGCACTTCAGCCAGCTTTCTGGTCCAATAGTACAGAATCTACGTTCAGGGTCTTCATCGACATACTTTTGGGCTTTTCTGTAGGCAGCCTGTATCCCTTTAGGATCGTCTTTGTAGTTGGTTACCTGTGGCGCGTGACAGTGATCCGGTGTGTAACCTGGCACCCAACAGGATTACTGTTGCCCATGGTTGTTTTCCTCTAAAATATAAGAAATTCTATAATTACGTAGCTCTTGTTCGATGACAGAGTTTCAGTTCTTTTAAATGACATACAAGAGCAGTAGTAGAGTGGTGTTTTGTCTGGTAGTAATGCCACACTATTTTTGCAGAAACATGCATGAAAGTTATTTCCCTTCTACTGAATAGTACTAATTATGAAACAGTTTTTCCATTTTTTCGAGGGAGCTCAGAATCTTAACAATACTTAAAGAACACTCACCTTTCTTAGAGAAAAGTTTTTGTCCGATTCCCGAGACACCTTGAAAAACGTTAGAGCAACTTTCTATTAGTATAAGCTTTGTTTCGGGCTTTGATATGAAGCTAAATTACTATGAACTTACCTTTTCTGGCATTCAAGGACAACTGATGCGTTGAGCCGTGAAGCACAAGTTAAATCAGGGAATGATTGACAGCGGCTCAGGTCACTATTGTTATGCAACCCGTTAACTTGCTCAATAACAAAATAACTAGTGATCAACAGCGTGTCCAGACTTTTTCCCTTTCCGCCAGCGGATGTGAATTCCACGATGAATGGGCTTGCTCGGGATGTAAACTCCACAAATATGTTTTGGGAAACATCTCTTTTCAAAAAGGCAAAACGTTTCACTCGAGATTCGAAGCCGCACTAATAATATCACTTCCCAGTCCTTGTATCTATCACTTGTTGCACAGATCAGTTTCAAATTCATATAATATCAATAACAAAGTGATTAGCAAGTGTAACAAAGCTTTTGTCTTTAGGAGGAGCGGAAAAATCGTCGACGGTAGTATATGTTGAATGACTTTGAAACGAATCGTCCATATTGAATTTTATTGAATTTGCCGAAGAACAACCTCGTTCCCAGGACATATTTCAACAATTCTTTTCATGCTTAAAATAAATCAACTTTACAAGAGTTTATGCAGGTGAAAACATATGAATGAATGAATGAATGAATGAATGAATGAATGAATGAATGAATGAATGAATGAATGAATGAATGAATAACTTTATTTGTTAGAATATACAGCATTTTTTTTCTGGGTAGATTAAGCATGGGATGATAAGCAATTTAATTTTTGTAGTTCTAACTGACATCAAGTCATAAGCAGTTTAAAATATTAGAAAGCTTCCGCTTTGACTCTATTGATCAGCATCCCCGGTTATGCAACAGACGTTGAATTGCTCAATAACAAAATAACTAGTGATCAACAGCGTGTGAAGACTTTTAACCTTTCTGCCAGCGGATGCGAATTCCATGATGAATGGGCTTGCCTTGCTCTGGATTTACTCTACAAATATGTTTGGTAAACAGGCATCTCTTTTCAGAAGGGTAAACAATTTATTTCACCAGTTCAGAAGTGTCAGCGCAACTCACTTCGCGCAGTCCTAGGTATTGCATGTTGCTACCTAGGTCGAAAAATCACATAATATCAATAACAAAATCATTGGTGATCAGCCAGTGTAACAAAGCTTTTGTCTTTCTTTTTGTCCTTAAAAGGAGCGAATGTGCATTCCACAACACTTTTAACCTATTGTGGAATTTTAAAACATCCGCTCATGAGAGGGTCGTTTGTTCCGCACGAGCGAAACGTTAAATGGGCCACTTGAAAATGTTCACCAAATCACGAAAATACTGATTTTTCAGTGAGCATCGATATTCTACTTTCTGTTTTTTGTACATTTTCCTATATGCTTCTCCGATGAATCAGACTACTGAAGCCCGAATCGTTTGCCGGACTTTTCAAGCTTTATGGCACTGAACAAATCGGATGCGAGAACATTTAACTTACTTTTGTTTACAAGTACAAGTGCCACGAATTTTATAGGGTTTGAAATAGCAAGAGAAGGAACTTTTGTCTTTTATGAGAACGATAAATGAGCGTTTTTAAAAGTTTCCTTTTACGTCGGCAAGAAACGCAAGAGCCAGTTGCAGACTTTGTCCTTGTGGTTAAAGATCATTAATTCGGTCACTTAGTCATTGGTCAGACAAATTGTATCATACCACAAAATGGTAAACAAGCTATGAATTCATTATAAGGATATAATTTTTAATTATTCCGCTTTGCCTGTGGGCCCATAATCATGCTTAAGGTGGAGAAGAAAGGAAGTCATTCGTTTTATTTTGTAGGGAAAACAGAATGGCGGTAATATTCTAAAAGTTCACGGACGATTTTTATCTTGTTTGAGAATCATTTAAGTTGCAGTGGCCAAAGACATGTAAAAAGGAAAAAAAGAACGATTACTTAGTTTCTTTAGTCAGGAATGTTTACTGGGGAATACAGAGTGTTCAAGATATAAATGTTTACGCTTAGAGAATAAATTTCTAACTCCGTTGGTCTACTGTGTTCTGTTTTTATGAGAGGATAGGAGAAGAAAAGTAGGCCTTTTGAAATAAAATAGCTCATTATCTGTGCCCCACTAGAACTCGACCCGGTTGTTCAGTTGAATAATATGAATTGTAAAAAAGCAATCCAAATTGGCAAGAATGCAGTGATTTTCTGTCACAAGCCAGGTGAGGTATGGCAAAGTTGGACCTATCAGTTCTACCCAAGTTTGGAAATGTCGCACCCGCGCTCCAAAAAACTTGGGAGCCTTAAAACCGAAACTAAACGAACAACATCAACTTAAAGTAAAAAATAAACTTTTATTTTTAACTCAGTCGTAACAACGATGTACCCTCAGTACATAAGCTAAATGATTTAAAATAGAAAATTCTTACAATGCACACAGTCACTGGTGTTATTATTTTATATATTGTTTTCACTTGAGTGAACTTGAGCCTGTCTCTTCATTTAAAACTTACACGAAAATATTTGGGGTAAAAGCAAAATTCTACCAAGCTATAAATTTGTGAATCCCAAAATGCCATTACAAACCGTTCGAGCGACCATATGGTTTGAGATGGAAAGGTCCTAAAAGCTGTAAAAGGCTTCCAAGGGTTCAAACCTCCTTGTCTTTAATATCTATTTCAACAGAAAGTTATCGCTGTAATCTTATTTAACAGTTGAAAGACGGTTATTCTTGCCGCCCAAGTAAAACTAACTTCAGTAACGAACGAAAACGAGGCAGAACAAAAAAATAGTTACGAGGGTAAACAAGGCAACATAACTATAGGGCAAGTCACGTCATAGATAAAAAGATACACACAACTTAAAAATATAGGTATTCCCACTTGTAGTCTTCGTAAACAATCTTCGCTCTTTCATCTTTGTCTACTTCGAAATAGCCGTTATTAGTTAGTACAGAAGTACATTATCGTTAACTCTCTTAAATTTTGCTTTATATCCTTTATCTACTTCCCAGCACTTCAGCCAGCTTTCTGGTCCAATAGTACAGAATCTACGTCCAGGGTCTTCATTGACATACTTTCTGGCTTTTCTGTAGGCAGCCTGTATCCCTTTAGGATCGTCTTTGTAGTCTTCGGTTACCTTTGGCGCGCCACAGTGAACGTCCGGTGTGTAACCTGGCTCCCAAACAGGATTACTGTTGCCCATGGTTGTTTTCTTCTAAAATATAACTAAGTTAATAAATAATAATTAATTACGTGGTTCTTGTTCGATGACAGAGTATAAAATGCAATATAGCTAACTTTTAAAAATGACATACAAGAGCAGTGGTAGAGTGGTGTTTTGTCTGGTAGCTAATGCCACACTATTTTGGTAGAGCTTAAAGACCGTTTGCTTATGTTAACTGCAGAGACATGCATGAAAGCTATTTCCCTCCAGTATAGTACTAATTATGAAACAGTTTTTCCTTACTTAAAGTGAAGTTTTTTCAGATTCACCAAACACCTGAAAAACGTTAGAGAAACTTTCTATTAGTATAAGCTTTGTTTCGGGCTTTGATATGAAGCTAAATTACTATTACTAAATTACAGCGGCTCAGGTCACCATTGTTATGCAACCCGTTAACTTGCTCAATAACAAAATAACTAGTGATCAACAGCGTGTCCACACTTTTTCCCTTTCCGCCAGCGGATGTGAATTCCACGATGAATGGGCTTGCTCGGGACTGTAAACTCCACAAATATGTTTTGGGAAACATCTCTTTTCAAAAAGGCAAAACGTTTCACTCGAGATTCGAAGCCGCACTAATAATATCACTTCCCAGTCCTTGTATCTATCACTTGTTGCACAGATCAGTTTCAAATTCATATAAGCTATCAATAACAAAGTGATTAGCAAGTGTAACAAAGCTTTTGTCTTTAGGAGGAGCGGAAAAATCGTCGACGCCGGGTAGTATATGTTGAATGACTTTGAAACGAATCGTCCATATTGAATTTTATTGAATTTGCCGAAGAACTGTATTTGTGACTGTATCTTTTTTATTGACATTTCACTGCTATACTTGAAACATATTTCAACAATTCTTTTCATGCTTAAAATAAATCAACTTTACAAGAGTTTATGCAGGTGAAAACATATGAATGAATGAATGAATGAATGAATGAATAACTTTATTTGTTAGAATATACAGTATTTTTTTTCTGGGTAGATTAAGCATGGATGATAAACAATTTTAAGTTTTGTAGTTCTAACTGACTTCAAGTCATAAGCAGTTTAAAATATTAGAAAGCTTCCGCTTTGACTCTATTGATCAGCATCCCGGTTATGCAACAGACGTTGAATTGCTCAATAACAAAATAACTAGTGATCAACAACGTGTGAAGACTTTTAACCTTTCTGCCAGCGGATGCGAATTCCATGATGAATGGGCTTGCCTTGCTCTGGATTTACTCCACAAATATGTTTGGTAAACAGGCATCTCTTTTCAGAAGGGTAAACAATTTCACCAGTTCAGAAGTGTCAGCGCAACTCACTTCGCAGTCCTAGGTATTGCATGTTGCTGCCTAGGTCGAAAAATCACATAATATCAATAACAAAATCATTGATGATCAGCCAGTGTAACAAAGCTTTTGTCTCTTTTTTTGTCCTTAAAAGGAGCGAATGTGCATTCCACAACACTGACAAACAACTCAAGATAACAGCTTAGTCATTGGCCAGTCAAACTGTTTAGTTCTTTTCACCCAAAAAGGAATTAAAAAAAGTTCATTGTTTTCATTGCTAAACCCAAAGAAGTAAGTGTACATGATAAGGCGGGGCATGTCACCGAATGACGTTTGATTTTCCTTTTTGTGATAATTTAAACGCATCCTTGATTCAATCACTCAGAAATAACTGGAAACCCTAAAGGGTTAGCACGCTTGTTTCAACGACATCTTCTTGTTCATTTGTTTGCTTTTCAATTCACGTTCAATGGAAGAATTATCCAAACATGTGTGCGGCTAATTTGTTAATTTTCTTTAGAACCGAGGCAACGGCATTATCAGTGCTGGATTTGACAACTGAACAGGTATTGTGTTTTCGTTTCTTTAACACTATCAGGGAAAACAAATTATTGTTATGTTTTTTAAAGGTAACATATCTGTTAGTAGGAAGCCGTTTATATAGCCAGGTTCATCAACGCAAAGGAAAAGTGATTTAACAGCTTGAATTGCTTCTTATTTATATGCGTGTTGACTTGACGTTCTCGCAGATCTATCTAATCCATCAGAAATAAAGGAAAATGCAATTTAATAAATTACAGTTCAATTCAAAGCGAAAAAGAGATTTTGAACGACTTAAGATTGAATCTGATCTTGGCCGCCCACCAAACTCGTCGGATATCACTGTGCCAAAAGCCAAATATTCGGGCCCGAATTCTCCAGAATACGGATCGATCGGCACACGCCGCGTATACCGAAATATTGCGACGTATTCGATGCCGCCTGACGCGAAGTACACCTAGAATATCCTATTAGAATCCGGCCTGTTTTTCCGTTTTCAGATCGAATATTCTTGAATGACTCGAAGTATTCGGCAAACACACGGGCTACTTTTTTGAGCATGAGGCTTCCCTCGAAAATTTAGCGATGGTTTTAGGTTCGTACATTTTCGAATACTCCCGATATTTCTAGAGTATACGACTGGAACACGAGACACACTTCGCAACTTCCAGGGGCACCCAACGGATCGTTTCGGTGGAATATCTGTTCGGAAGGCCTATAATCGCCTCAGATATTCGGTTAGGGAAATGTCATCTCAAACTTTCGTAATATGGGAAAATTAATGCCTTTTGTTTTCGGAAAGATAAAAATGTCGTTTTGGGTACAAAAAAATGTCAGCTAGGATTTTCGGAAAGGCAAATTCAGCTCGTAAATTCGGGTAATAAGAGTTCAATCCCTAAAATTTTCTGATGTTTGAAAGTTCAGCTAACGTATCCGAAAAGAAACATTTTTCTTAGCGATTAAAAATAAGCCATTAAACTGCACAAAAAGCACAATTATAACGTAAAACAACGTTCCGACACCTACAAGAAAATTTTGTCGTTGGGTGCCCCTGAACTTCTGACGTGTTCGTCTCCGAATATCAGCGGATACGTCAAGTATTCTCTAATATTCGGAATCGCACACCAAGAACCAAAACTGATCGTCTCACAATTTCGACAGCAAGCCTGTTTTGTATCGTCAAGAACATGGCTTACAGGTAATATAAAATCCGTTGCGTATTATAGCTGGGATATCCTTGAACACTTCACGTGTTCAGCAATATGCGCGTGGAACACGAGACTAATGCGAAGCACATGTACATACTTAATGAAGGTATCTATTTAATGATTTAAACTTGTCTGGATCAAGTAAGTCATGCATTTATCTAAGTGCGTTGTCTGTTGGATACACAAATTGCTTTTAAAATACATTGTAGCGAAAGAAAAGAAAAAACGTTCGACCTGTTTCGCTGTTGATCATGAAGTAATTGTCTGTTTATGTTGAAGTTTATAATTCAGTTTAATATTCAAGTATGCAGCATCCTGTGCATTTACCATTAATGAAATGGACTAGAAATTTCAACATCCACAGGAACATGTTCAATCAGTCCACCTATTGTGGAATTTTAAAACATCCGCTCATGAGAGGGTCGTTTGTTCCGCACGAGCGAAACGTTAAATGGGCCACTTGAAAATGTTCACCTAGATCACGAAAATACTGATTTGTCAGTGAGCATCGATATTCTACTTTCTGTTTTTTGTACATTTCCTATATGCTTCTCCGATGAATCAGGCTACTGAAGCCCGAATCGTTTGCCGGACTTTTCAAGCTTTATGGCACTGAACAATCGGATGGGAGAACATTTAACTTACTTTTGTTTATAAGTACAAGTGCCACGAATTTTATAGGGTTTGAAATAGCAAGAGAAGGAACTTTTGTCTTTTATGAGAACGATAAATGAGCGTTTTTAAAAGTTTCCTTTTACGTCGGCAAGAACGCAAAAGCCAGTTGCAGACTTTGTCCTTGTGGTTAAAGATCATTAATTCGGTCACTTAGTCATTGGTCAGACAAATTGTATCATACCACAAAATGGTAAACAAGCTATGAATTCATTATAAGGATATAATTTTTAATTATTCCGCTTTGCCTGTGGGCCCATAATCATGCTTAAGGTGGAGAAGAAAGGAAGTCATTCATTTTATTTTGTAGGGAAACAGAATGGCGGTAATATTCTAAAAGTTCACGGACGATTTTATCTTGTTTGAGAATCATTTAAGTTGCAGTGGCAAAAGACATGTAAAAAGGAAAAAAAGAACGATTACTTAGTTTCTTTAGTCAGGAATGTTTACTGGGGAATACAGAGTGTTCAAGATATAAATGTTTACGCTTAGAGAATAAATTTCTAACTCCGTTGGTCTACTGTGTTCTGTTTTTATGAGAGGATAGGAGAAGAAAAGTAGGCCTTTTGAAATAAAATAGCTCATTATCTGTGCCCCACTAGAACTCGACCCGGTTGTTCAGTTGAATAATATGAATTGTAAAAAAGCAATCCAAATTGGCAAGAATGCAGTGATTTTCTGTCACAAGCCAGGTGAGGTATGGCAAAGTTCGACTTATCAGTTCTACCCAAGTTTGGAAATGTCGCACCCGCGCTCCAAAAAACTTGGGAGCCTTAAAACGGAAACTAAACGAACAACATCAACTTAAAGTAAAAAAATAAGCTTTTATTTTTAACTCGTAACAACGATGTACCCTCAGTACATAAGCTTAATGATTAAATAGAAAATTCTTACAATACACACAGTCACTGGTGTTATTATTTTATATATTGTTTTCACTTGAGTGAACTTGAGCCTGTCTCTTCATTTAAAACTTACACGAAAAATATTTGGGGTAAAAGCAAAATTCTACCAAGCTATAAATTTGTGAATCCCAAAATGCCATTACAAACCGTTCGAGCGACCATATGGTTTGAGATGGAAAGGTCCTAAAAGCTGTAAAAGGCTTCCAAGGCCTAGGGTTCAAACCTCCTTGTCTTTCATATCTATTTGAACAGAAAGTTATCGCTGTAATCTTATTTAACAGTTGAAAGACGGTTATTCTTGCCGCCCAAGTAAAACTAACTTCAGTAACCTAAGCGAACGAAAACGAGTCAGAACAAAAACATAGTTGCAACACAACATTTTTCATAGATAAAAAGACACACACAACTTAGAAATATAGGTATCCCCACTTGTAGTCTTCGTAAAGCAGCTTCGCTCTTGCATCTTTTTCTACGTCGAGATAGCCCTTATTAAAGTACAGTAGTACATTATCGTTAGCTCTCTTAAATTTTGCTTTATATCCTTTATCTACTTCCAGCATTTCAGCCAGCTTTGTGGCCCAATAGTACAGAATGTACGTTCAGGGTTGTCATCGACATACTTGTTGGCTCTTCTGTAGGCAGCCTGTATCCCTTTAGGATCGTCTTTGTAGTCTTCGGTTACCTTTGGCGCGCCACAGTGAACGTCCGGTGTGTAACCTGGCTCCCAAACAGGATTACTGTTGCCCATGGTTGTTTTCTTCTAAAATATAACTAAGTTAATAAATAATAATTAATTACGTGGTTCTTGTTCGATGACAGAGTATAAAATGCAATATAGCTAACTTTTAAAAATGACATACAAGAGCAGTGGTAGAGTGGTGTTTTGTCTGGTAGCTAATGCCACACTATTTTGGTAGAGCTTAAAGACCGTTTGCTTATGTTAACTGCAGAGACATGCATGAAAGCTATTTCCCTCCAGTATAGTACTAATTATGAAACAGTTTTTCCTTACTTAAAGTGAAGTTTTTTCAGATTCACCAAACACCTGAAAAACGTTAGAGAAACTTTCTATTAGTATAAGCTTTGTTTCGGGCTTTGATATGAAGCTAAATTACTATTACTAAATTACAGCGGCTCAGGTCACTATTGTTATGCAACCCGTTAACTTGCTCAATAACAAAATAACTAGTGATCAACAGCGTGTCCACACTTTTTCCCTTTCCGCCAGCGGATGTGAATTCCACGATGAATGGGCTTGCTCGGGACTGTAAACTCCACAAATATGTTTTGGGAAACATCTCTTTTCAAAAAGGCAAAACGTTTCACTCGAGATTCGAAGCCGCACTAATAATATCACTTCCCAGTCCTTGTATCTATCACTTGTTGCACAGATCAGTTTCAAATTCATATAAGCTTAATATCAATAACAAAGTGATTAGCAAGTGTAACAAAGCTTTTGTCTTTAGGAGGAGCGGAAAAATCGTCGACGCCGGGTAGTATATGTTGAATGACTTTGAAACGAATCGTCCATATTGAATTTTATTGAATTTGCCGAAGAACTGTATTTGTGACTGTATCTTTTTTATTGACATTTCACTGCTATACTTGAAACATATTTCAACAATTCTTTTCATGCTTAAAATAAATCAACTTTACAAGAGTTTATGCAGGTGAAAACATATGAATGAATGAATGAATGAATGAATGAATAACTTTATTTGTTAGAATATACAGTATTTTTTTCTGGGTAGATTAAGCATGGATGATAAACAATTTTAAGTTTTGTAGTTCTAACTGACTTCAAGTCATAAGCAGTTTAAAATATTAGAAAGCTTCCGCTTTGACTCTATTGATCAGCATCCCGGTTATGCAACAGACGTTGAATTGCTCAATAACAAAATAACTAGTGATCAACAACGTGTGAAGACTTTTAACCTTTCTGCCAGCGGATGCGAATTCCATGATGAATGGGCTTGCCTTGCTCTGGATTTACTCCACAAATATGTTTGGTAAACAGGCATCTCTTTCAGAAGGGTAAACAATTTCACCAGTTCAGAAGTGTCAGCGCAACTCACTTCGCAGTCCTAGGTATTGCATGTTGCTGCCTAGGTCGAAAAATCACATAATATCAATAACAAAATCATTGATGATCAGCCAGTGTAACAAAGCTTTTGTCTCTTTTTTGTCCTTAAAAGGAGCGAATGTGCATTCCACAACACTGACAAACAACTCAAGATAACAGCTTAGTCATTGGCCAGTCAAACTGTTTAGTTCTTTTCACCCAAAAAGGAATTAAAAAAAGTTCATTGTTTTCATTGCTAAACCCAAAGAAGTAAGTGTACATGATAAGGCGGGGCATGTCACCGAATGACGTTTGATTTTCCTTTTTGTGATAATTTAAACGCATCCTTGATTCAATCACTCAGAAATAACTGGAAACCCTAAAGGGTTAGCACGCTTGTTTCAACGACATCTTCTTGTTCATTTGTTTGCTTTTCAATTCACGTTCAATGGAAGAATTATCCAAACATGTGTGCGGCTAATTTGTTAATTTTCTTTAGAACCGAGGCAACGGCATTATCAGTGCTGGATTTGACAACTGAACAGGTATTGTGTTTTCGTTTCTTTAACACTATCAGGGAAACAAATTATTGTTATGTTTTTTAAAGGTAACATATCTGTTAGTAGGAAGCCGTTTATATAGCCAGGTTCATCAACGCAAAGGAAAAGTGATTTAACAGCTTGAATTGCTTCTTATTTTATATGCGTGTTGACTTGACGTTCTCGCAGATCTATCTAATCCATCAGAAATAAAGGAAAATGCAATTTAATAAATTACAGTTCAATTCAAAGCGAAAAAGAGATTTTGAACGACTTAAGATTGAATCTGATCTTGGCCGCCCACCAAACTCGTCGGATATCACTGTGCCAAAAGCCAAATATTCGGGCCCGAATTCTCCAGAATACGGATCGATCGGCACACGCCGCGTATACCGAAATATTGCGACGTATTCGATGCCGCCTGACGCGAAGTACACCTAGAATATCCTATTAGAATCCGGCCTGTTTTTCCGTTTTCAGATCGAATATTCTTGAATGACTCGAAGTATTCGGCAAACACACGGGCTACTTTTTTGAGCATGAGGCTTCCCTCGAAAATTTAGCGATGGTTTTAGGTTCGTACATTTTCGAATACTCCCGATATTTCTAGAGTATACGACTGGAACACGAGACACACTTCGCAACTTCCAGGGGCACCCAACGGATCGTTTCGGTGGAATATCTGTTCGGAAGGCCTATAATCGCCTCAGATATTCGGTTAGGGAAATGTCATCTCAAACTTTCGTAATATGGGAAAATTAATGCCTTTTGTTTTCGGAAAGATAAAAATGTCGTTTTGGGTACAAAAAAATGTCAGCTAGGATTTTCGGAAAGGCAAATTCAGCTCGTAAATTCGGGTAATAAGAGTTCAATCCCTAAAATTTTCTGATGTTTGAAAGTTCAGCTAACGTATCCGAAAAGAAACATTTTTCTTAGCGATTAAAAATAAGCCATTAAACTGCACAAAAAGCACAATTATAACGTAAAAAACAACGTTCCGACACCTACAAGAAAATTTTGTCGTTGGGTGCCCCTGAACTTCTGACGTCATGACGAGCTTAGGCCACGAAAAAAATTTATGCAAATTAGGCTAAGGGTAGATTGAATCTACCCATGGCTTATTATTAACTGTAACAGAAGAACACAGTTTACAGGTTTAATTGTTCCAAGTCACCATCAGGTGTTGCGTTCAACATTGGCGGTAACGCTTTTTCGCACTTATTGACATATAAAGCGCATGCAGAGAGAAAGTTTATCCCCTAATTGTGGCACATTTTGACATAAAAAGTTTTCCAGACCGGCACTTTCGCTCGCGTAGCTGTCGGTATTATTTTGATCACGTATGATCTTGAGAACGACACTCTCGTTTAAAGGTTTGCTATGCGCTAAATTTCGTCCTAAAAGAGAGACAGAACTGAATTAAAACAAATAATAAAATAAATTATAGAAAATGTTACTGTTCTGCCTTCAGATAACAACAGTCCAAATTGAACTGACTACCCAAGAGAGACAGAACTGAGTTAAAAAAAACCTTCAAATAATGATTAGAAAATGTTACTGTTCTGCCTTCAGATAACAACAGTCCAAATTGAACTGACTACCCAAGAGAGACAGAACTGAGTTAAAAACCCTTCAAATAATGATTATAAAATGTTACTGTTCTGCCTTCAGATAACAACAGTCCAAATTGAACTGACTACCCAAGAGAGACAGAACTGAGTTAAAAAAAACCTTCAAATAATGATTAGAAAATGTTACTGTTCTGCCTTCAGATAACAACAGTCCAAATTGAACTGACTACCCAAGAGAGACAGAACTGAGTTAAATAAAAACCCTTCAACTAATGATTAGAAAATGTTACTGTTCGGCCTTCAGATAACAACAGTCCAAATTGAACTGACTACCCAAGAGAGACAGAACTGAGTTAAAAAAACCTTCAAATAATGATTAGAAAGCGTTAATGTTCTGCCTTCAGATAACAACAGTCCAAATTGGACTGACTACCCAAGAGAGACAGAACTGAGTTGAAACTTAGAAAGTGTTAAATCCTGTCTTCAGATAACAACGGTCGAATAAAAACAAGCCGGATTGCATTAGTATTTTTTGGCAGTGAGTTTTTTTTGGTATCCCTCTGTTGCACTGACGCATATAGATGTATACAGCGATCGAAACATTCCGCTCTTCGATTTTGTATATATCCCGGGTATATATGTCAATGCAAGTTGTAGTTTGTCTACTGGGAAAACTGCGTTTAAAATATTGTAAATCAATTCTATTCAATGCGCTTTCTTTCTCAGTAAGGGATTGCGGCGATAAAAATAGAATGGTTGTATTGAGCTTACTTCTAAACCACTACAAAACATTACTTTGTTTAAAAAAGCACGGAACAGACTTACCTCAGGCATCCTTCAGCTGATCCTCCGTGTGAATGATCGACGATGTGCATATATATATGCACGCAAACACGAATACGAATGCGTTCACATTTACAAGCGTTTACTGATCTCAAAAATTCACCGCTTTGAAGTAATCTCGGTTTCACTGCTCGCGCGATTTTATACTAAACCATTCGAAACCATGGCCACTGAAACAGGACAACCTACTCGCATGCAATCTTCGGCGCTCGCTGTACAACAGAGCAAAAACTGGCCTTTCGATAACGGAACAATTCATTTACCGTGTACAAGTATACATTGCCATCTTTAAGATTCAGTAGTATTGTGAAATCCTTTTACTTCATGGACGGCGCCGGCAGTGTGAAATCGCCACAACTCACCATTTCCACAGAACTCACCATTTCCAGATATAAATGTACATTATATACATGTCGATCAATCTCTGAGAAGATCAGCCTGTAACTTTAGTGAAAACTCCGACTTGGAGAGCATTTCTACTTACTACTTCACTATTTGCCGCCAAGGTGAAGCGATTTCACCGCCAAAAATTATAATTTATTCTGCCTCCAGAAATGAAAAAGGATCCGCATAACACCAGTGATGACAACATGACTATAAGAGTTTTGACAGATTCTAACACTATCGGTAGCCGCATCTTAATCTACTTACGGGATCCTGGGGATAATTTTTTTCCTCGCCTAAGCTCCTCATGTCGTCTCCGAATATCAGCGGATACGTCAAGTATTCTCTAATATTCGGAATCGCACACCAAGAACCAAAACTGATCGTCTCACAATTTCGACAGCAAGCCTGTTTTGTATCGTCAAGAACATGGCTTACAGGTAATATAAAATCCGTTGCGTATTATAGCTGGGATATCCTTGAACACTTCACGTGTTCAGCAATATGCGCGTGGAACACGAGACTAATGCGAAGCACATGTACATACTTAATGAAGGTATCTATTTAATGATTTAAACTTGTCTGGATCAAGTAAGTCATGCATTTATCTAAGTGCGTTGTCTGTTGGATACACAAATTGCTTTTAAAATACATTGTAGCGAAAGAAAAGAAAAAACGTTCGACCTGTTTCGCTGTTGATCATGAAGTAATTGTCTGTTTATGTTGAAGTTTATAATTCAGTTTAATATTCAAGTATGCAGCATCCTGTGCATTTACCATTAATGAAATGGACTAGAAATTTCAACATCCACAGGAACATGTTCAATCAGTCCACCTATTGTGGAATTTTAAAACATCCGCTCATGAGAGGGTCGTTTGTTCCGCACGAGCGAAACGTTAAATGGGCCACTTGAAAATGTTCACCTAGATCACGAAAATACTGATTTGTCAGTGAGCATCGATATTCTACTTTCTGTTTTTTGTACATTTCCTATATGCTTCTCCGATGAATCAGGCTACTGAAGCCCGAATCGTTTGCCGGACTTTTCAAGCTTTATGGCACTGAACAATCGGATGGGAGAACATTTAACTTACTTTTGTTTATAAGTACAAGTGCCACGAATTTTATAGGGTTTGAAATAGCAAGAGAAGGAACTTTTGTCTTTTATGAGAACGATAAATGAGCGTTTTTAAAAGTTTCCTTTTACGTCGGCAAGAACGCAAAAGCCAGTTGCAGACTTTGTCCTTGTGGTTAAAGATCATTAATTCGGTCACTTAGTCATTGGTCAGACAAATTGTATCATACCACAAAATGGTAAACAAGCTATGAATTCATTATAAGGATATAATTTTTAATTATTCCGCTTTGCCTGTGGGCCCATAATCATGCTTAAGGTGGAGAAGAAAGGAAGTCATTCATTTTATTTTGTAGGGAAACAGAATGGCGGTAATATTCTAAAAGTTCACGGACGATTTTATCTTGTTTGAGAATCATTTAAGTTGCAGTGGCAAAAGACATGTAAAAAGGAAAAAAAAGAACGATTACTTAGTTTCTTTAGTCAGGAATGTTTACTGGGGAATACAGAGTGTTCAAGATATAAATGTTTACGCTTAGAGAATAAATTTCTAACTCCGTTGGTCTACTGTGTTCTGTTTTTATGAGAGGATAGGAGAAGAAAAGTAGGCCTTTTGAAATAAAATAGCTCATTATCTGTGCCCCACTAGAACTCGACCCGGTTGTTCAGTTGAATAATATGAATTGTAAAAAAGCAATCCAAATTGGCAAGAATGCAGTGATTTTCTGTCACAAGCCAGGTGAGGTATGGCAAAGTTCGACTTATCAGTTCTACCCAAGTTTGGAAATGTCGCACCCGCGCTCCAAAAAACTTGGGAGCCTTAAAACGGAAACTAAACGAACAACATCAACTTAAAGTAAAAAAATAAGCTTTTATTTTTAACTCGTAACAACGATGTACCCTCAGTACATAAGCTTAATGATTAAATAGAAAATTCTTACAATACACACAGTCACTGGTGTTATTATTTTATATATTGTTTTCACTTGAGTGAACTTGAGCCTGTCTCTTCATTTAAACTTACACGAAAATATTTGGGGTAAAAGCAAAATTCTACCAAGCTATAAATTTGTGAATCCCAAAATGCCATTACAAACCGTTCGAGCGACCATATGGTTTGAGATGGAAAGGTCCTAAAAGCTGTAAAAGGCTTCCAAGGCCTAGGGTTCAAACCTCCTTGTCTTTCATATCTATTTGAACAGAAAGTTATCGCTGTAATCTTATTTAACAGTTGAAAGACGGTTATTCTTGCCGCCCAAGTAAAACTAACTTCAGTAACCTAAGCGAACGAAAACGAGTCAGAACAAAAACATAGTTGCAACACAACATTTTTCATAGATAAAAAGACACACACAACTTAGAAATATAGGTATCCCCACTTGTAGTCTTCGTAAAGCAGCTTCGCTCTTGCATCTTTTTCTACGTCGAGATAGCCCTTATTAAAGTACAGTAGTACATTATCGTTAGCTCTCTTAAATTTTGCTTTATATCCTTTATCTACTTCCCAGCATTTCAGCCAGCTTTGTGGCCCAATAGTACAGAATGTACGTTCAGGGTTGTCATCGACATACTTGTTGGCTCTTCTGTAGGCAGCCTGTATCCCTTTAGGATCGTCTTTGTAGTCTTCGGTTACCTTTGGCGCGCCACAGTGATCCGGTGTTTAACCTGGCACCCAAACAGGATTACTGTTGCCCATGGTCGTTTTCTTCTAAAATATAACTAATGAGTTAATAAATAATAATTAATTTTCACTTTTTCCCTTTCCACCATGATGTGAATTGATGATGATGTGAATTCCACGATGAATGGGCTTGCTCGGGATGTAAACTCCACAAATATGTTTTGGGAAACATCTCTTTTCAAAAGGCAAAACGTTTCACTCGAGATTCGAAGCCGCACTAATAATATCACTTCCCAGTCCTTGTATCTATCACTTGTTGCACCGATCAGTTTCAAATTCATATAATATCAATAACAAAGTGATTAGCAAGTGTAACAAAGCTTTTGTCTTTAGGAGGAGCGGAAAAATCGTCGACGCCGGGTAGTATATGTTGAATGACTTTGAAACGAATCGTCCATATTGAATTTTATTGAATTTGCCGAAGAACTGTATTTGTGACTGTATCTTTTTTATTGACATTTCACTGCTATACTTGAAACATATTTCAACAATTCTTTTCATGCTTAAAATAAATCAACTTTACAAGAGTTTATTGAGGTGAAAACATATGAATGAATGAATGAATGAATGAATGAATGAATGAATGAATGAATGAATGAATGAATGAATAACTTTATTTGTTAGAATATACAGCATTTTTTTTCTGGGTAGATTAAGCATGGATGATAAGCAATTTTAATTTTTGTAGTTCTAACTGACTTCAAGTCGTAAGCAGTTTAAAATATTAGAAAGCTTCCGCTTTGACTCTATTGATCAGCATCCGTTATGCAACAGACGTTGAATTGCTCAATAACAAAATAACTAGTGATCAACAGCGTGTGAAGACTTTTAACCTTTCTGCCAGCGGATGCGAATTCCACGATGAACGGGCTTGCCTTGCTCTGGATTTAATCCACAAATATGTTTGGTAAACAGGCATCTCTTTTCAGAAGGGTAAACAATTTCACCAGTTCAGAAGTGTCAGCGCAACTCACTTCGCAGTCCTAGGTATTGCATGTTGCTACCTAGGTCGAAAAATCACATAATATCAATAACAAAATCATTAGTGATCAGCCAGTGTAACAAAGCTTTTGTCTTAAGGAGCGAATGTGCATTCCACAACACTGACAAACAACTCAAGATAACAGCTTAGTCATTGGCCAGTCAAACTGTTTAGTTCTTTTCACCCAAAAAGGAATAAAAACAAGTTCATTGTTTTAATTGCTAAACCCAAAGAAGTAAGTGTACATGATAAGGCGGGGCATGTCACCGAATGACGTTTGATTTTCCTTTTTGTGATAATTTAAACGCATCCTTGATTCAATCACTCAGAAATAACTGGAAACCCTAAAGGGTTAGCACGCTTGTTTCAACGACATCTTCTTGTTCATTTGTTTGCTTTTCAATTCACGTTCAATGGAAGAATTATCCAAACATGTGTGCGGCTAATTTGTTAATTTTCTTTAGAACCGAGGCAACGGCATTATCAGTGCTGGATTTGACAACTGAACAGGTATTGTGTTTTCGTTTCTTTAACACTATCAGGGAAACAAATTATTGTTATGTTTTTTAAAGGTAACATATCTGTTATTAGGGAGCCTTTTATATAGCCAGGTTCATCAACGCAAAGGAAAAGTGATTTAACAGCTTGCTTCTTATTTTATATGCGTGTTAACTTGACGTTCTCGCAGATCTATCTAATCCATAAAATAAAGGCAAATGCAATTTAATGAATTACAGTTCAATTCAAAGCGAAAAAGAGATTTTGAACGACTTAAGATTGAATCTGATCTTGGCCGCCCACGAAACTCGTCTGATATGTCGCCGAAACGTACCAAAAGTGCAGCCACGATTAGGTATATAGTGCATGTGTAGCTTCTTTTGGATTTTAGCAAAACATTTGCTAAACTTGCGTACTTCAATTTCGGAATTTAGAATGTTTCATATTTGGAAACGTCTCTTGCCAAATATATGAATATCACTGTTAGAAGTCATGTAATACCAAGTATTTTAAATAGTTACTTTAAAACTAAATCAGATAAGATAGTCTCGGCGAACGTTTCGTTGACGTCCAATCAGCATACCAGGCACTAAAATTAGGCTCATTTTCCGCAGGAGTCGCAATGCACATAAATCTTATGAGTGTCACTGAATCAAAGTACCTTGAGCAGACCGAAATCGTCCTTGGGGTTCTTGTGACGCAATATCGTCTCAAAATTTTAAATCAGTCCATATTATAGCAACTAGTTCAACCCACTATATTATCCTCATCAACATTCAATCATGTAGGTTTGGGATGATTCGATTTTTTAATCCATATGTATAGAATCAAAAGTGGTCGAGAAGATGGCTAGAAGACAGCCAAGAAGAGAGACTCCTTTGTCCGAAGAAGAAGACAAGCGCATAGAACAGCTGAAAAAAGATTTAGGAAAAGCAATAAATGACTTGCCACAAGACGATCCCACTAGATGCGAGGGACTGATTCGAGAGCTGCATAAAAAGGTTTCGGCTGTTCAAAAGGGCGATGTAAAAGATCACCTACTATCTGAACTTAAAATTGTTTCCTGCCGTGGGTTAAAAGAAAAACTGAAGGGAATGATGGAGAAGAATGGGCTGGCTTTAGAAGGACTTGAACTCGTGCTGAAGTATCTGACAACCACGAAAGAACTTGCCCAATATTTGTTTATGAATCCTAAAGAAGTTGTCGAAAAGGAGGGACTGGGTGTTATTAATAGAAGACTAGGACCAAATCTTGAAGTGCTTGGCGGATTGAACTCCAAAGGAATTGATGTAACTCAGAGATGGGTCACAAAACTGGTCGAAAAGGCTCCATCTCTTCAATCGCTCACTCGTATGTCCGTTGGCGATCTAGAGGAACAGTGCAAGGAAGCTAATCATGGAGAAATGGAAGATGTTCGTCGCCTGGTAAAAGTTGCCGAGTCCCGTACCAGCCATCTTCCTGACGCGCCAGATGATTCAGAGATAGCGGGTGCCAAAGACGCAAAAAACAAAGCGATTGACAAAGAAAAGCTGGCGAAGGCCAGGGCTTTGATGAACGAGGCAAAAGAAATGGCAGCAAAGGAGTCGCAAGCAGCAAAGAAAGCTGTCAATGAGAAGATGACTGAAATCGGGAAAATACTTGAACTGCCCCCTGATTGGATTAAACAAGAACTCGGAACAAAGCCAGATCAACTGTTTGAACAGTTGGATAAGATAATTGATGAGTTCAACAACGCCTTCGAAGTGAGCGAGAGTTACAAAAGCGACCTTGAGGTACTGGAAAAAGCCAGCGGAGGACGCGCTCTCTGTGGCATCTATCATTCTGATTATGTGCCACCAATAACAGCTGAACGACCCATTATTGTCATGCCTGCAAAAGTAACACTATCCAGCCCAAACAATTCTCAGCAGATCAGATACCTAAAATTCTCCGAAAGTAGGGCTGCTTCAAACTATGTCCAAACAGTAAAATCTTCAAGCACTAATGTTGGTTTTAGTGTTGGTGGATTTATGGAACTTTTCGTTGGTGAAGTTCATGGTAGCTACGCTTCTAGCCACGAGGAAGGAAGAGTTAGTTGGAAAAAAGAAAACACTAACAGTGCTTCTGTGTTACAATACATTTGGATTGCCACCAAAACGTTCAAGATTGAACAAGAGCAAATGAAGCTATCGACGAGTGCAAGGAGAATGGCAAGGTCCATTGTCGCGGATGAAGTGCCTGGAAAGCCCGAAGCAGCTGGACCTAACAAGAAGAAGCGTGAGCGTGAAGGAAAAGAGGAAGCTGCTCGCTGTTTTATGGAACGCTACGGAAGTCATTTTCCAGCCGGTCTCCACACACTTGGTGGTGTGCTTTTCCGTATTGTAGATGCCGAGAGCCATAGCACAAAAGCAACCTCCAAATTAACAGAGAAGGCAGCGCAAAGACTTCAAGGTCAAATATCCGTTGGGTTCCTTGGCGGAGCGTTTGGAATCGGAGCTAGCATCAGTGGTGAGCACAGTAGTAGCAGTGGCGAAACACATGCCCAAGAAGAAGAGGCTGAAGATACTTCATATACTTACTCATTTCAAGCCATGGGTCCGGCGGCAACAAACCCTGCCACGTTCACCAAGTTGCTGGCTAATAACTCAACCTGGGCTTTAATTGATCGTGGTAGCCATCATGCTTACATACCAGTTTGGGAGCTGCTACGAGATCTTGGCAAATATTTTGACGAGGCAGCCCAAGTACTGGAAGACACTTGGCGCGAAGACGAAAAGAAGAATAAGCAAAAGAGCCTTAGAGTAGAATACAAAATAACGAAGATCATCCAGCAAGACCTGGAAAGGCGGAGAGATCAATGCATAGACAAGGTTTGCTAGTGTTTTTCTTTTTGAGTTCATTTTGGGTTAAGACAGATGCTAATTTCTGTCAAGTTAGCCTCAAGAATTATATTATCATACTTTTTTATACCGCTTATAAGCCCCCTCGGACATAAGCACGCCATCCAAAACCCCTTCCAAAATTGTATAACCCCACGGCTTATAAACGGCATTTTACAGTATTTGGTAATGGATACATCCCCTCATAGTCTCTTGATACATCATGATGATAGAGCGGTTTTCATTTGAGTGTCGTAAAACCAAAACCAAAACCAAAACCAAAACCATGATTGGTTTTGGTTTAGCATCTGATTGGTTGAGTAGGTGGCGCGAGTTTTTTAAACCAATCACAGAACGTAGTAAAGCAAAACCAATTTCGGACTACTTTCGATACTCAATTGAAAATCGCTCTATATGGCTCTAACGTGAGCAAATATCCCACCATTGTAAGCGATTTATCTCTTCAGATTATCTATACCATCCCCAAACCCGGTATAAATGAACAGTGTAAAGAACATCTTTTAAGTCAAGAGTTAACATAGCAGTAAAATATGTTACTAAAGGAGTCAAAAGCCAAACACGATTTTTGTACTATGCAAAAAAGAAGCAAAGACAATATACAATGTCTAGGCGTAAAGAGATTTCTCTCAAAAATATATAAAGTGAGTAAGAGAGTCTTTTTCAGGTAAAGAAGTGAAATGAAAGTATGGCCTCGTGGTAGGCCCACACAGGCTGGTATTTCTGTTTTACTGCCTTTCGTCAAAGTAGCCTGGCCGACTCCCTTTGACAATGCGCAAGTGTGACGTAACGTGCAGTGAATTTAAATATTAAGAAAGGAGTGATATTTTTTTTTCTCGTTTCAGACGCCCGATGAAGATGACTACGGGTACAGGCCAAAAAACGGTGCAGAGTTAACATTCACATTCCAAACAAACGACTTGTCACGAAAAGAAGCCTACGACAAAGCCGTAGAGATCATTATGGCAGATCCAAGGTACCGCATCTGCGAAATTGCTTGGTGTGCTGGGGATGTGTACACATTACGGTGCTGGAAGGCCAAAGAAGGTGCTGAGATGACCTTTGAAAATGTCAGCGGTGATCATGTTCTGTTCTACAGTGAAATATTCTTCAAGTGGATGGACAAAATTCCGGTAAAGGAGTAACAGGTAATGTTACCCAAGAACAAAATTGCCAAATTATCCTCTAGCATTTCAGTTCATTTTAAAGCTTCCACTCAGAAATATTTTCTGATAAAACTAGCAAGTCCATCAAGGACTTCTTAAGACTATCATAGCATTTCAAGTGCTAAGGGAACGGTCATTAAATACCCCCCTTCCCCACTTAAATGGAAATTAATTTTAAAGGCACCACTTTTTGAAAATTTTAAAATTCTCAAAAAGCCCCAAAATCTCATTTTGTTCCTACCCAACTATAGAAGAGACTCCAGTTCCAACGTTTTACATTTAAAAATAATTTCTGGTTCATGAAAAAAAAAAGCACTGATTAGTTATTTTGAAATAAATTAATTTTCCCATAAACCAACAACTTTCTCACCAAGGCACCAAGTCGCCCTATTTTGTTGATGCAGTTGACAGGTCTAGCGAAGAAAAAGATACTGACAGCAAGCCTAGTGAGTTTGAAAGTGAGAGGAAGTGAAATAAACTGTTTTCCTTCAACAAGAACAATAAATGTTCAACAAGATTTAAAAAAATTCGTTATTTTAGTTAGTTTACATACAGTGATAACAGTTGTTATTAAAAGTGTGTGTGTGTGTGTGTGGTATGTGTGTGTCTAAAAACTGAACTGCAGAGGGAAGTGACTACAGGTGTGATTCGTACATAAAACAACAGGCGTGTTTGTGTGATCGTGTGAAACCTTTTTATAGGACAGGTCCTGTGTTCAGTTTTTGACGTTTTTTTAAAAATTAATTGCTTATTTAGCCCTATAAATCTAGAGCTGATAATCGAGAACAAAAGTACTGTAAACACGAGCGTAAAACATATATGAGGAAGAATTCCTAGTTTACACAAACATAATTAGGGTCTCGCTTCAATTGTTAAACAAAGTTCGGGATCGATGTAGTGCTAGATCAATACATTTCACTTGACTTTTGCTCGGGTATAACACAAGTGTGTCTAGGAGTTGTGTCCTTTTTGTAGGGGTCAGTTTTTAAATTTAAACAGACATATATCTACTCATTTTTGGGATATTTTTTATTCATATTTACTCTAGACCCCTGACATGCCAATCCACCGTAAAAAAGATGGCGACTGGTACATTTACCCACAATTCTTAGCGCACGAAAACCCTAAAAACGCTCATAAAAACGCACAGAAAAGTTCTAAAAACTTCAAACCTAGCATACACAATGTTGTTAGTAGAGGGACGAATGTCTCGAAAATATGGTTTTCATATGTGCCCATTGGCTGTGTTAGGTTCGCAAGGTATTGTGGTAAAATGTACCGCCGCCATCTTTTTTCCTACGGTGGATCATTCGGCGTGAGATCAGTGATATGACCTAGGTCTGGTCAAGCGAATACTGCTCAGTGTATTATGTCATTATTATTGCCTATGATTTACTTTAAACATGCAGATGCATAAACAGAGAAAAGAGATGGCTGCTTCAAGACTGTTTTTAGAAATAATAATTTGAGTAACGCTGTCAAAGTTCAGCAAGAAGTCAGTTTAACGTTTCTGAGCGACTATGTTGGAAATCTTTCTGCATGTACTTTTGAATGTGCGACCACATGAGCCACAAGTCGAGAGAGGTACCTGTATACGTTGATATCCCATATTTGCAATACATGGTTTGTTATACAATTTTACATTTATTGTAGTGACACTCGTTCAGTGCATGTAAAAATGTCGTATTGTAGAAAATCTCTCCGAAACGCATTCAAATGTTATGTGTACACGTATACCTCAATGCCAAGTGATGACAAGAGAGGATGATCTAAGAGAAGCATTCCTCCATACATGGGTCTCTTCCAACTTTCAGTCCATAGCTGAACTATTTTAAGAGAGCTACCTGATTGGTTAGTTCGAGTAATGTGATGTCGGAGCATCGATTAGAAGGAAATGAAAATAACTTTCCCAGCATGGCGCGAAAAAAATTAATTATCATTATCTTAGATCATCCTCTCCTGGTGATAACATTGTTGGTTTTCAAGTTAGATAAGAACAAAGGTCGGTCTTCTTGATTCAATCTGTACAATACAATATTTCAGCCTGGGTAGGTTCTTATCATTTCGCAGCCTCGAAGTTCTTATGGAAAGAATAATGTAAACCAGGAATTCATAATGGTACTGAAACGTGTAACTCAGTGTTTCTTGCCTCTCGTTATTTTAGTGCCAGGATATTCACGTTTGAATACAGAAAGCCAATGAATTCAATTGAATGATAACTACTACCCTGTCAATGTCAGTTAAAATACCTTATGTTTCTATTTCGCAGATAATTGGTTGCATTAAATAAGTCGAAAGAGGACAAAATCAAGTGTTTTCCTAATATGGTTGCTTAGCAGTTAATCGGTGTTACACGTTTCAACCCCGTTATGAATTTCTTAATAACTAATAACTAACAAGTGTTCAACATCTCTGTTACTGCTTGAGCTTTTGACCTTTGACACTCTTGGGAGTGAAAGAGTTAAAGTTGCTTGTAAACTCAATGAACACTTTCTCTTTACCGATGTAATCAAGGATTTTTGATATATAATAAAGTGACTGAGTGTATTATGTTATTTGACTCTGTAGTCTGTATCATAAAGCTGGTTCTTTTCATAGTTTTGTTAAGGTTACCGTATACCTTCAGGGGTTGTATCAGGTCGAATGTTGCAGGGTGCTGCTAAGAGTGTCCCAATTAAAAAAATAATCCATTACAGTGGTAATGCACTTAGCTCAAGGCTAGTTTACAGGCATGCTACTCAAACAGACGAAACAAAAGTTTCAAATAAACATAACATGGTTAAGAATTACAACTGGCAGGAGGCAGACCAGTTGGCTATTTAAAAAACGTGGACGAGGTGGGGACTACCGAGAACAAATCCAGCTATACTGGCAGGGTGGGGTGCTACAATGCTATGCAAAATGGTTGAGACACTCCTCGTAAAAAACGATATTCTTTACCTTTTTATTTGTTTTTTCATTTGTGGTTTTAAGTTATTTCTTTTGTTGTAACCGAAAAAATGGAACGTAAATTTGACGTGGAAACAACATTGATAGCGGGGAAGGGGATGTCAAACAAGTGTTTCTCAAGTGTTTTCTGCATAGCATTGTAGCTTGAAACCTGGACCTCCGGATTACAAGACCAGTGACCTAAACCACTAGGTTACACTACCTCCAATTAGATAAAAGCATAAAATTTAAAACGTTTTGCTTTAAAATAACAATTGATAACAAATCATTGGATTTTTTTAATGTCCTATTTCCGAGTTACCCCTTTTCTTCTGTTTCGAAAAGAGTCGTGATATAGTATCGATAAATTAACTTGGTTCGGCGCATGTTCAGGCATATCAACTTCACTGATCCGTTTAAAAACCCACTCACAAGTACTTCTCGATACTTCAGCACATACTATAATTAGTCCAAGCAAAACGAAGAATGACCAAACTTCACAAATAATTTCAACGGATTACACCGAAAATTGTCGACATTGATGCCAGAATAAATATATAAGTTACCAGAATAAAGTGTTGACCCGAAGGATTTATTCTGGTAATTTATTCTGGTATTCAAATGTCGATATTCTCGGTGTAATCTGTTGAAATTGTTTGTAAATTTTAGTCAGTCGTCGTTATTCTTGGACTAATTATAGCATGTGATTACTGAAGTATCATGAAGTACATGTAAGTGGTTTTTTAAACGGATAAGCTACCATATACATGTACGCACGTACGCACGGGCGTACAGCTGAAATCTGAGAAAAAAAATTGTTTATTGCCTGAAGGCGTTTTTATCGTAAAATTGGGTGATATGTCCCACGGAAAACACAGGAAATGGCATTTCCGATACCCTAAATTTCAAAACTTTTCTGGCGGGGACATACCCGGCCCAGACCCCCATAGATGAGAGCGCTTTCGCCGCTTAAAATAGTCTCTTCGTGCGTAGTCGCACGCTTTTTTCCCTTTTTTTTTTTTACAATAATATTTTATGAGGATACCAACGTCACCGTAGGGTGATTTACAGAAGGGTCCAACTAAAAAATAAGGTACACTGAAAAATTAAAATAATCTAAAATTACCTAATTAACTACGCTACGCCCCTGTAACGTATCTCAGCTGAGAGACTACTGCAATCACAAAATATGGCGCGGGAAACGACATGCTTGCTTCTAGCAGTTTTCTATTTCCACTGTATCTCCACAAAGCAGACGTCGCATGAATTACAGAAGAAATACATCAGCGATCCATGCAGCCATCTGCAATGATAACTCCAGAGCTACGTTTTATATTGGACCGAGGTCGAGTAAGAAATGGATTGTGTTCTATGACTACATTCGACCGAAAGCTAACCCTAACCCTAGAGTTCGAAAATCTTGAATTCAGGATTTTGGCTGAGCTCTAACTCCACGCCCTAACTCTACAAAAATAACTCTAGGAATAGCCGGCGCCACTTCGCATGCCATACACGCTCACGAACTTGCGTAACATGTAAAATAGCCATATTTGGAAGTGATGACAGCATTAAAGAGTGTAGAAACAAACACGAGCTACAGGCGATTGCTTTTCTCTACTTCTTCATTGCGTGCTTTCATCACTGCCTATCTGCTTTTCGATGCTTTCTAACAAAACAAATCGCGATTAAGACTTTTATTTGCTCTTTTTAATATACATGTATATTTGACGCAATAAGTACTGATACAAAGCCTATTGTTTAAAGGGAGTGTTTCACGGTTCGGCGCATGTGCCGGCTTATCAACTCTATCACCCACTTGCGAAACATGTAACCATATTTGGAAGTGATGACAGCATAATATTAAAGAAGTGTAGAAACAAACACGAGCTACAGGCGATTGTTTTTCTCTGCTTCTTCATTGCGTGCTTTCGTCACTTCCTATCTGCTTTTCGATGCTTTCTAACAAAACAAATCGCGATTAAGGCTTTTATTTGCTCTTTTTAATATACATGTATATTTGACGCAATGAGTAACTACAACTGATGCCTATTGTAAGTCACCAATATAAGTGCTCAACATTTTCCTGTATTGCTATGCTAGTTAGTAAACGTTTAGTATATATCAAGGTATCTCAGACTAGTACTCACAAACTGAATATGGCGCGGGAAAACAACATGCTTGCTTCTAGCAGTTTTCTATTTCCACTGTATCTCCACAGCACACACATCGCATGAATTACAGAAGAAATACATCAGCGATCCAAAAGCCATCTGCAATGATAAATCCAGAGCTACGTTTTATATTGGACCGAGGTCGAGTAAGAAATGGGTTGTGTTCTTCGAAGGCGGTGGATTTTGTGCTTCGTTTGAAGACTGCAATAATCGATACCTGAACAAGAATTCAACGGTGTTGATGACATCAAACATATTGCCCGATAAAGTGACTGGAAGAGATTTGCTATCTGCGTCTAAAAGAGAAAACCCGACTTTCTCTGAGCACGTTCATGTTCTTATACCGTACTGTAGTAGTGACTTATGGCTTGGATCAAAAACGAATTCGAAAGAACCGTTTCATTTTGTCAACGATTCTTCTGTAGATAACTTCAGTTTTAGAGGACAGACAATTTTTCGTTCTGTTTTCCTTGATCTGCTTCAGCGATATAACTTGAGTAACGCTGAAGAAATTGTTCTTTCTGGAAGTAGCGCTGGAGGGATCGGAGTTCTGAACCACGCAGATTGGGTCTTAAATCACGTCGTCAAATCACGTCGTCAAATCACGTGGCTTTAAAAACACTAAAATGTTTTCTGTCGTGGATTCAGGATGGTTTATTAACTTTCAGGGCACTTTACACGCCAAAGTTAGCCCTGGATTTACATCGTTTACAAATTATAAACGTAACATCGCCGGCTTGCATGGATATCTCTCGTGGTTACACTTGTTGTCCATCAGCGTCATGCATGATTGCTCGCGGGCATTATCCCTCGAGTGTCCCGCTGCTGCTTGTCTCAAGCATGTACGATCTTTTCCTCTTGAGAGACGTTGTCAGAAAGCTAGAAAATGAAGGAATGATTAATCCTGTATTGTAATTATTATTTGTCACTACTATATATGTTTTGAAACCATTTAGCATACAAGACGGCAATTCTATAATCTCAAATGACGATGGTTTTATCAGTCCGGCACAGTTATCAATTTTGATAACCAAGTCCAAACAAACTATTAGCCAATCAAATCTCAAGTTTAAATTCACGTGACATGTTATCATAGCAACCGTCATCTTTCAATATGGCGGTCATTTTCACTGCGAAAAGTACGATTCCGGTTGTACAGTAAATTGTATACAACATTTGTACAAGGAAAGGTTTAGAAGAGGAATTTTACCCTGACTTCCGGCAAATACGGATTAATCTTTGTCCAAATTAACTGGCAAAGCTCATTTCGATTCGATCGAGAGCCTCCTAGCGCACTGGTGGGCCTAAAGGGCCTACGCCGATCAATATAAAGACACCAAAACCAAGCAATAACATTTCATAAAAGATGCGTGATTTATTGAGTGGATTTATTGCATAAACATTAACATGCTTTGAACTTCTTCTTGCTTCAGTTGTTCCTCTTCTTCTTGTCCTTCAACAATCTGTATGAATGAAGAAATGTTTGTGTTGTAAATAACTGTGAGAATGGGACTTCAAATAGCTACTGTCAATACTGTTTCTTTCTGGTACTGAGAATTTCAAATGCGCGAGAGGCGAAGATTCGATCGAGCAGCGACGTGCGCATGCAGAGTCGCTTCTATCTGTCCTAGATATTAAATCGAAGCGACTCTACCAGGCAGCGGGCTATAATTCGTGACAATTATTGAGGTTGTTTGCTAGCTCAGCCGTGAGCTCGAACTGTTATGAGCCTGGCATAAACCTGGCTTAAAACACTGAGCATATATTTGAAATGGATAATTACATATTGGGCAAAACGTATCAAAACATACTGTGAGAGCATACCTCAACATACCTAGCCTCCTTTGCAGACGTCTGCAAAGGAGGCTACAACATACCTTGATCACCAAGCTCTGAAATCACGCTCGCGATTCTTCCCTTCACTTCTTCCACCGCAGCATGCACCCGTGCATCGCATCGAATCGGATATCCAGTCGCACAAAAATCGATACAGAGGCAATTTTTTCCCTGTGGAAATCCATAATGCTGCTCTTCAACTCAACTCATTACCTAGAAGCACAAGCAATTAAACATGGCGGTCAGTAGCGGAATCAGACCGCAATCAAAATACCATAGTGCACTCTTACAATCCTTCGTGCACTCAAATAAACAAGCGTTTTATCGAAAGGTAATAGATTGAAGATCACGACATTTTTCTTCGTGTTACCACAAAAATCTACAACTAATTGAAAATTGACGGCAAAGTGAAAAAACATACTGAAACTGACTGTCATTTGAACCACCTGTTTGCCGATGGTCGCCATTTGATATGCACACTTGAAGATCATTGTTCTCTCGAGGTTAACGCCTGGAATTCTGGGTATGTAGCCCGAACACAACCGTAACATAAACGAACAAAAGTGGAGTCTCTCCGAAAACTCACCGAGTTCCGAACGGGCGCCATGTTGTGACGTCATGAGGTTATCAAAATTGATAACTATGCCGGACTGTTTATTGAAAAAATGAATCTTTTTAGACGGTTTACCTGTTAAGAAACGCGGTATATTGATACAAGAGTTATCCTCAACCACGTTCCCATGGTGATTTCCCTTCTCGTCAATGAAAATGCACCGAATGATAATTGTTTTAGTATATACCAAACCAGTGAAAATAGCTAGCTCCAAAATTATAGAACTATTTTACCGCGAAAAATCGGAAAAATCCTTCAAAAGTGGAACCCTACGCGCGCGACCGAGGACAGCGCGGGAAAAGTCACATGACAACATCAGACGATCAAGAAGTCTCTTATGTTGAATGAATTTTGACGATTTCAAGGAGAAAATTATTCTTTTTTCCGTTTTTTACTGATGGACCAATAGAGACGAGTTCTATTTTCTCGTATTTTACAAGTTCTGTCCGGTACTATTGCCTGAGAAACTGATGTTGAAGCTGCAAGTGCCGTTATAAACTGGCTGAAGATGGTCACGATGCTGCTAACCGAAGAAGTTTTCGTAATTCCAGTTCAGTTATTTCTGACATTTGGCTGCATCCACCGTCTGATGTTACTGCTGTTAATTTACTGGAGGGGAGAAGCAGTAAAGTTTTGAGAAGCCACAGCACTTTGAACAATCTTGATACGGCAACCAGAATATTTTCTAGCGTAGCGAGACCGAGATTAGTCGATCCGAGTACAAAGGATTGGCAGGATTGAAATAATTACTTGTTTTTTGAAAGACACTGCTGTATTCAGGATTCAGGTAGGAATTGTATTTTAAAGTTAGTTGGACTGGACAGCGTTTGAAACCACTTCATTTGAAGACCGTTTCGAAATTTTTAACTCCTAGCGTTGTCACGTACTTACTCTAGCTATTTGCTCGATAGTAAACAAAACATTTTGTACGGCATTTTTGGCGACTTTATTGAGTAACACGACTAAAATTGCTGCTAATGAACACCTCTAAATATCTTCAGGTATTCTTGATAACACAGTGACATGCAGCGGCCTCGTTTATGGAAGTAATTTCTACTTTGATCAAAGAAGCAAAACGCACAGCCATTTTGTTTTGCTCGGAGGTGAATAGCAAAGACTATTCACCTCCGAGCTAGCCAATCAGAACGCGCGAAAAGCACTATTCACTGGTTTGGTATATACTAATCACCAATATTCACTTCGCCTTCGGCGAATAATAGTTAAACATAAACTTCCTATGTTCTAGTGGGAACGATATTCTATAAATTTTCTACAATACCCGCCATCTTCTCTTCGAAAGAGACTTGCGACGCCGCCATCTTAAAATGAATCCGACAAGAAAGTACTGGAGCTAGACGTTTATTGGCCAAAACAAAATGGCCCATTGCGTCATTATGATGATTATGTCGTTATGATTTTCACGTTCCCACTACAAATAAGAGCAACATAGTCATAGTCACATACATAATCATAATCATAAGAAAATGATCGGGTCGAATTTCTAGACGTTCCCACTAAGACATAAGCGGCATAACGGCGTTATGTTCGAGCTTATGATTATGATTATGACCCGGGGGGGGGGGGGGGGTACTCCCTATAATGGACTATACGGGGAGGCTCCGCCCGAAAGGGGTAGCTTTTTCAGACTGGAGCCAGTATATATAATGGTGAGGGATTTCACGAATTGAAGTATATAAAAGGGTAAGGGTTTGGACCTCGAGGTGGAGCTTCCCCGTATAAAACTTTGTTGAGTACACTCCCCCCCCCCGGATTATGATCGTTATGTTGTAGTGGGAACTTTAAGGACAACTCATTATTACGGACAGTGGTTTTTGGTCCCGAGCAGCCGCTGATGCATTTTCTCGTAAATTAACTCCCTTGATTCACAATAAAGACAATAAATTTCGAAACTGTTTCCTGTTATGTTTGCTCATAAGTGTCCAAATTAACGAGGATGGGCAGGCTGGCTTCTTTGAGCTCCTCTTCTACCGAACTCCTGTAGCAGATGACACAACCTCGTCCCCAGAGTCTTCTCCGCTTTCAAGATGGCGGATGGGCGCGAAGAAGACCTTGGCGAAGAGCAGGTCACGTGACCACAAAATTAGCCAATCGCGAGCCCGCCGCCATTTTGAAACAATCAAAATCTCCAATATTTTTGGAGACACGTGACCTGCTCTTCGCCAGGGTCTTCTTCGCGCCCAACCGCCATCTTGAAAGCGGAGATGGCCCTGGGGACGAGGTTGCAGATGACACTACGCAAATAAATGTGCAGTTTTCCACCTTATTTTTACCCGGACACTATTTCTATAGTACGGGTGCTAATTTTACTTGTGTGCGGACCACCTGTTTAGTAGAGTCAACTAATGGTGAAATTTTGATTCCGTACAGATTAAATTTATCTGAGCAGAACCTTATTTTTTGTTACGTGTACCACTTTTATCTTTTTCGTGGAATTTAAAAAAATCCCTTCTACAAAATGCGCCTTTAAAAACAACAAGAAAAAACATGGATCGCGTGTCGGTTAAGGGATCTTCCGCGAGTCGCCGGATAGTTTATGGTGGCGCGTGCCTTGTTGACCCGTGCCCGTCATATCACCGTGAAAACGGGCTTGACGCAAGCATAAGCACAAGCGCAAGCACAAGCATAATGATCAAAATATGCTTGTCACTTGCGTTCGTTTTCACTTGCGCAGAACTATTTTGCTTGCGCTTATGATTGTGCTTACTAGTCGCGTCGCTAGTGAAAACCAGGCTTTAACCAACGGTCTAATATCATAATGAACAATATCCCTTTTCACGGTTTACTTGTGATATTTGCATAACAATACACTTGAACATAGAAGCGAGGCAATTTCGGGCACAAGCTGCAAAAATATCGTGTTTTTCTTGAGCTTCTTAAAACCCTTTTAATATAAAAACAGTTTAAAATGTAGAAGAACTACAATTCTTTTATTTTACATTGTTTTAGAAAAAATTGTTAAAACGACTTTTCTCTATTTATAAAGAGTAGATTCGCATAAGCAACAGCGAGATCATTTTACGATCTTTACGGCAAACTTTAACCAAAATAGTTGTATATTTGGTTCTTCTCCGTTTTAAAACTATTTTTATACTAACATAGTTCAAGGAACTCAAGAAAATCACGATGTTTTACAGCTTGTGCCCGAAATTGCCTCGCTCCTATGTTTAACTGTATTGTTATGCAAATATTTCAGGTTAACCGTGAAAAGGGCTATTAAATGGCACGCGCGAGCCAGACTAATTGTTTGCTTCGTTGCACATCATCGCTTCACTGAACTTTAGATTTAATTAAGAAATGAAAAATATTTAATCATGATTTGTTGTGTTATGTAAAGCACGCAACGAGATGACGAGAGCACCAAAGAAGAAATGTTATTAAGAGTATATAATAGTACACTTTATTTGAAAAAAATTAAGCTGGATTTGGCCTTGTCTAAAACGGTTGACAGTTATATTGTTCAGTTTTCAGTCTCTTTCCAAAAATCAGCGTATCATTTGTGAAGATATGATTTTCTGTCACTAACCAGGTGTATGGCAAGCTTGGGCCGGCCTCGCGCGCCTTTATTTTCGTAGAGGACACGACTTCCAGGCACAGAAATAACTGAATAGCAGTAATAACTTTCAGTCCTTGCACTGCATGTTGCCCCGGAGGGGGGGGGGGGGGGGGGACTCTCGTATATAAGTGTTGGGGATGATCGTCGGAATTTTATAAAAGAACTCCTAAAAGGTACCAGAATCTCGTTTTGTGGGCGTGGCTCAAATTAATTTTTCACCCCTAAGAGGGTACCAATTCTGAGACAAAACTAGTTCTTGTCATATTTTTTCCGGCTTAATAAACTAATACAATTATTGACACAGGATTAATACTAACAATTTTTGTGTGCAAAAGAGAAAAACACTGAAAACATATCAACATTGACTGTCACTCCCGACTCCCCAGGGTATAGTTTGTCATTTTTTGTCACGTGACCTTGCTTGCCATGTGCTCGGTTAACAAAACAGTTCAGTTAGTTGACTTGTTTTAGTCGTCGAGTGTACGTTGAGAACATTGTGTGACAATATCTGTAATTTTCAGAAAACCACACGCACGTAAGGAGCAAGTTTATTGGTGCAGGTTTGTATAGTGCAATTGTGGATATTTTGTGGACATTTTCGTCGACCGATATGCGGTCATTTTCTACTTGCGACTTTGTTATTGGCTGTGCGTTTCCTCTGTTCAAGTTCGAGCGTGGACAGTGGCATGAAACTACGACTTTGTCTTGAATCATAGTGACATTGACTGCTTATTCATTACACGTCGACAGCACTGCAGAAAATACGTTTTATTTCCTTAGGTGCACCTTTGCGTGCATGCAAAATATTTACGAAAAACTGGCGAGTTTTCTTAATCCGATATTGTAGCTGTTATTTTGTCGGGTTCGACGCCTTTAGGAAATTTTATATCAAGGTCTTCATGGTAGCAGAGAATTATGTTTTTCTTTATTGGTGTCACTTTCAACTGAGCCTTCGTCTCTGTACGGTAATATCTCAGCCAGTCGCCCGGTCCAATAGTACAATACGAACGTTTAGGCTTCTCGTTGATATATTTTATGGCTCTTTGGTAAGCGACCAGTACTCCATCCTCTCCGAAGTTCTCTTCCTTATCTGGCTTGGTGCGGCGAGATGGCTCAAAAACCTGGTGTGAATTTACTCTCAGAATCACCCATGTCTGTGGTCTTCAACTACGGATACAAATCAGTAAGATATGATGGAGTGAGTACGTTGCTGTTATAAACTATGATACAGCAGTGTAATTGGAGATTACATTATTTCAAGGTGGAGCCGAAATGTGAAAGTACTATAACCCATATTCTGCGACTAATCGGACGAATCTCAGTTCGGCTATACAACCATTAAATTTTGCCAAAAACTAGAAGCTTCTGATGGACAAATACTTACAGGTTGGTATGATCCGAATGCAAGTGAAATTGACAATGCTTCGAGAAAAGAACAACAAATAAAAAATGTTAGAATTTCGTGATCATATTTGCAAAGAACTCAATAAGAAAATAGTAATATAACCACAAAAGCAAAAGATCAGAGGACATACGGTGCAATTTACTAATGACGTACATGCCGGATCAAATGGAAGGAATGTGTCACCAATTTAATGTCAATTAAGGGCCTGGTTTGATGAATGGCTTTTGGATGATTTGACTTGAACAACGCTCTTTTCAATCTTTGTTTCGGGTTGTTTTTATTCCTTGTTGCTTTGAAGTTGTTCCTTGATCTTCAGATAATGGTGCCATTTACTAATGACGTACGTGGCATCAAAAGGAAGAAATATGTCGCCAATTCAATGTCACGATATTTTAAGTCATTTTTGCGAAGTGCAAAAATCACCTTCAAAACTGAAGAAAGCCTCAAAATAATAGTTTACTAAGGTAGAAAAACACCAAAGAGGTAATAATAAACCAAACAGGAACAAGGATGGTTGAGGATGGAGAAGATAAGACGGATTGCGAATGGCGAATGACGTAGCTCCTTTAAGGGCTTGGTTTGATCAGTGATTGACTTTTAGATTTGAGTTTTCAATCTTTGTTTAGGTTGTTTTTATCCCTTTTTCACTTTGATCTCTGTTTTCAGTAAATCAGTGGCCTCGTTTTTTAATTAAATATAAGCTAAAGCTGTACAGACTTAATGAAGGTATCTATTTAATGATTAACTTGACTGGATCAAGTAAGTCATGCATTTATCTAAGTGCGTTGTCTTAATTCTTTTAGTTGGATACACAAATTGCTTTTAAAATACATGTAGCGAAAGAAAAGAAAAAAAACGAACAAGACAATTCGACCTGTTTCGCTGTTGATCATGAAGTAATTGTCTGTTTATGTTGAAGTTTATAATTCAGTTTAATATTCAAAGCGAAAAAGAGATTTTGAACGACTTAAGATTGAATCTGATCTTGGCCGCCCACCAAACTCGTCGGATATCACTGTGCCAAAAGCCAAATATTCGGGCCCGAATTCTCCAGAATACGGATCGATCGGCACACGCCGCGTATACCGAAATATTGCGACGTATTCGATGCCGCCTGACGCGAAGTACACCTAGAATATCGTATTAGAATCCGGCCTGTTTTTTCCGTTTTCAGATCGAATATTCTTGAATGACTCGAAGTATTCGGCAAAGACACGGGCTACTTTTTTGAGGCATTAGGCTTCCCTCGAAAAATTTAGCGATGGTTTTAGGCTCGTACATTTTCGAATACTCCCGATATTTCTAGAGTATACGACTGGAACACAAGACACACTTCGCAACTTCTGACGTGTTCGTCTCCGAATATCAGCGGATACGTCAAGTATTCTCTAATATTCGGAATCGCACACCAAGAACCAAAAACTGATCGTCTCACAATTTTCGACAGCAAGCCTGTTTTGTATCGTCAAGAACATGGCTTACAGGTAATATAAAATCCGTTGCGTATTATAGCTGGGATATCCTTGAACACTTCACGTGTTCAGCAATATGCGCGTGGAACACGAGACTAATGCGAAGCACATGTACATACTTAATGAAGGTATCTATTTAATGATTTACACTTGTCTGGATCAAGTAAGTCATGCATTTATCTAAGTTGCGTTGTCTGTTGGATACACAAATTGCTTTTAAAATACATTGTAGCGAAAGAAAAGAAAAAACGAACAACAAGACAATTCGACCTGTTTCGCTGTTTGATCATGAAGTAATTGTCTGTTTTATGTTGAAGTTTATAATTCAGTTTAATATTCAAGTATGCAGCATCCTGTGCATTTACCATTAATGAAATGGACTAGAAATTTCAACATCCACAGGAACATGTTCAATCAGTCCACCTATTGTGGAATTTTAAAACATCCGCTCATGAGAGGGTCGTTTGTTCCGCACGAGCGAAACGTTAAATGGGCCACTTGAAAAAGTTCACCTAGATCACGAAAATGCTGATTTTTCAGTGAGCATCAAGATTCTACTTTCTGTTTTTTGTACATTTCCTATGCTTCTCCGATGAATGCTACTGAAGCCCGAATCGTTTGCCGGACTTTTCAAGACTTTATGGCACTGAGCAATCGGATGTGAGAACGTTTTTACTTACTTTTGTTTATAAGTACAAGTGCCACGCAGCACACGGAAATTTTCCGTTTATTATTTACGAATTTTATAGGCTTTGAGCAAGAGAATAAGCTTTTGTCTTTTATGAGAACGGCAAATGAGCGTTTTTAAAAGTTTCGTTTTACGTCGGCAAGAACGCAAAAGCCAGTTGCAGACTTTGTCCTTGTGGTTAGAGATCATTAATTCGGTCACTTAGTGATTGGTCAGACAAATTGTATCATACCACAAAATAGTAAACAAGCTATGAATTCATTAGGAGATAATTTTTAATTATTCCGCTTTGCCCTGTTGGCCCATAATCATGCTTAAGGTGGAGAAGAAAGGAAAGTCATTCATTTTATTTTGCAGGGAAACAGAATGGCGGTTAATATTCTAAAAGTTCACGGACGATTTTTATCTTGTTTTGAGAATCATTTAAGTTGGAGTGGCCAAAGACATGTAAAAAGGAAAAAACAAAAAAAAAACAAAGAACCATTACTTAGTTTCTTTAGTCAGGAATGTTTCAGAGTGTTCGAGATATAAATGTTTTACGCTTAGAGAATAAATTTCCTAACTCCGCGGGTCTACTGTGTTTTGTTTTTATGAGAGGATAGGGGAAGAAAAGTAGGCCTTTTGAATTAAAAGGCCTTTTATCTGTGCCCCACTGTAGAACTCGACCCGGTTGTTCAGTTGAATAATATGAATTGTAAAAAAAGCAATCCAAAGTTGAGCCCGCAGTCAAATATTCTTTTGTTTTTAAAAAGTATGCAAACGAGTTAGGCTCGATTTCCGCCGCTCTCTCGAGTCCGGTCTTCGTTCTGGCTGAGGCTTAATGGACCAATACAATGCCAGATTGACCCTTTCGCCTCGTTTGCATGTCAAACCGCTGACATCTGTAATAATTGCTATTGGCAAGAATGCAGTGATTTTCTGTCACAAGCCAGGTGAGGTATGGGGCAAAGTTCGACTTATCAGTTTACCCAAGTTTGGAAATGTCGCACCCGCGCTCCAAAAAACTTGGGAGCCTTAAAACGGAACTAAACAAACAACATCAACTTAAGTAAAAAAATAAGCTGTTATTTTTAACTCGTAACAACGATGTACCCTCAGGACATAACCTAAATGATTAAATAGAAAATTCTTACAATACACACAGTCACTGGTGTTAATATTTTATATATTGTTTTCACTTGAGTGAACTGGAGTAATTCGCCTGTCTCTTCATTTAAAACTTACACGAAAATATTTGGTGTAAAAGCAAAATTCTACCAAGCTATAAATGTGTGAACCCCAAAATGCATTACAAACCGTTCGAGCGACCATATGGTTTGAGATGGAAAGGTCCTAAAAGCTGTAAATGGCTTCCAAGAGTTCAAACCTCCTTGTCTTTAATATCTATTTCACAGAAAGTTATCGCTGTAATCTTATTTAACAGTTGAAAGACGGTTATTCTTGCCGCCCAAGTAAAACTAACTTCAGTAGCGAAACGAAAACGAGTCAGAACAAAAACATAGTTGCGAGGGTAAACAAGGCAACATAACTATAGAGCAAGTCAGCAGTTAAACACAACATTTTTCATAGATAAAAAGACACACACAACTTAAAAATATAGGTATCCCCACTTGTAGTCTTCGTAAAGAAGCTTCGCTCTTTCATCTTTGTCTAAGTCTAGATAGCCCTTATTAAAGTACAGTAGTACATTATCGTTAACTCTCTTAAATTTTGCTTTATATCCTTTATCTACTTCCCAGCAGTTCAGCCAGCTTTGTGGTCCAATAGTACAGAATCTACGTCCAGGGTCTTCATCGACATACTTGTTGGCTGTTCTGTAGGCAGCCTGTATCCCTTTAGGATCGTCTTTGTAGTCTTTGGTTACCTTTGGCGCGCCACAGTGAACGTCCCGGTCACAGGGTCCAGAGGAGTTCAATTTGATCGTACAAAACTCGCTTTTAACGTCTTTACCTTGTAAAACTAAATCCTGTTTGTGCAATAAAATCCTGAATCCAATTTCAACCGTTTTATGTTTTCCTATTTGCCATATCCTTTCGATCGCCTGATCGATATTCGTCCGCAATGTTTGTTTATTTCGTAAGCCGTAAACACTGGCTCGCGGGCGCAATTATCTTCGGAAAGCGAAGCTTTCCGAATAAGGCACGAAGTGCCGACAACGAGGCACGAAGTGCCGAGAGAAAAGAAAGGAAAAAACTTTCCTTATTCTATCAGTGTAAGACGACCTTCGCAATCTTCGAGCCCACAGTAATTTGGCCTGCGGTTATATATTTAACGTAAACGCAAAATACGGCGAGGTTACTTCAAAGAGAACAGTGGCCCGATCAAAGTTTACACGCGATCAAATCGAACTCCTCTGTACCCTGTGGATCAAATTGAACTCCTCTGTACCCTGTGATTTACTTACAATTAATTGACAGTTCCATTCTATTCAATGGTGGAGAGGTCACTTGGGTCACGGAGATCTTTCACTCTGTCATCTCTCGTTGCTTGTAGCGAATTTTCCCATTGACAAACCAGGCTGTTCTCCACTGAACCTTTTTCTTTTAGAAGCTTTAGTCTTCTTGCCAATTCGGGTGCCATGTCTTCTGCTATACCCATTCTCTTGCCTTTCAGAGCTCGTCTTCTCGCAAGCACTTTCATCTTGGATTTGTTGGAAAGGAATTTCACAATTACCGCTCTTGGTTTCATGTTCCTTCGTGTTGATTCTGTTTGCTTGTTGTATCCTTCCCACTCGGTGGACAATTTCAATTTATTCCTTGTGCAATTCAACATCAAGGTCATCTTTGGCGAAGTTGATCACCTTTTCTTCTAAATTTTCTTCCTGATCTTCTTTAGACCGAAGATGCGAATGCTATTTTTTCTGGAGTATTGTTCATTCTGTAGAGCAAACTCCCAGGCATTCGATATCTTACCAGACAGAGTCTGATCAACATATTCAAGGCTTGCATTGTAGTCGGTCTTTAGATCTTTAATTTCTTTCTCCATATTGCTGACCTTTACTTCAAATTTCTCCTCCAGATCTTTCAATTTTGAGGTTAACATATTTTCAAAGCGGGTCGCCAATTCATCCATCTTCACATCCAACATTCAATCCTGTTCTGCGTCTTATTGGGCTGAAAGTACTTCGTCCCGGTGTTGAAGGGAGATTATTGACGGTTCTTTTGCCTCCCGTTGGAAGAGATCGCGACTCCGCCACCATCTTGGCCGCCATCTTTTTTTTCTTTCTTTTTTTTTGGTTACTATACTGGAGGGAAATAGCTTTCATGCATGTCTCTGCAGTTAAAGCAAGTAGTGTGGCATTAGCTACCAGACAAAACACCACTCTACCACTGCTCTTGTATGTCATTTAAGTTAGCTATATTGCATTTTATACTCTGTCAGCGAACAAGAACCACGTAGTTAATTGTTATTTCTTAACTCATTAGTTATATTTAGAAGAAAACGACCATGGGCAACACAGGGTACAGAGGAGTTCAATTGATCGTGTAAAATTTGATCGGGCCACTGTTCTCTTTGAAGTAACGTCGCCGTATTGCGTTACGTTAAAATATATACCGCACGCCAAATTACTGTGGGCTCGGAAGATTGCGAAGGTCGTCTTACACTGTAACTGGATTCACTGTTTTTAGCGAAGGCCGGCGGGAGAGTGAGCACAGACGTATATAGACGAGTTTGAAAGAGCAAAAGTTTTTAGAATGACAATGCGACCGTATAGTGTTAGGTCTCTTTGATACCACATATTTAGTTTTAAAGGAATTCATTGAAGACAGTTTTTGTTCAAAATTTTTCTTAACGTTAACCTCTTCATTGTAAGAAAAATGTATACCGAGTGCACATATAGATTCTTTGGGCCAAGAAATGTTCAGATGTTCTACCGTGTTGTTTTTGTTTGCACCAAGCCACATACCTTCTGTTTTGCTTTTGTTTACCTCAAGGCCTGAGCATTTTTTAAGGTATCAGCACCGGCAAAAATGGGACATTTTTGCAAAATTAAAATAAAAATAATTATTGTTTCATGAATGGCTTTATTTCTTTTAGGATGAGCTGTCAGTGATTAAAAATTCACAGAAATGCTAAAAAATTTTCAAGTTGGAAACATCTCGAAGGGGGCGTCAAAAATTGGGTTAATTATTAAAAACTAGTTAAAATGAAGAAATTTCGTATTTTTCACATTTGCCTATTTGAAAATATTACAAAAAACTGCTTTTTTGGAAATCATATTTCAGCAAAACAGTTTACACCAACGTAAGTTGCAGCCCCAGTTGTAAATGAAATATTTCCATCTAAAATGTTCAACTTTTTGTATTTGAACAATTTATTAACTTTATTAAATTTTTATTCATCGACAATTTTAACGTTTCAGGACAGGGGCTGCAACTACGTCTCATCGTCATTGGTCCAATCGATAATCCCTGCCAAATAAACTTAGCATTAACAGCTTATAGTCTTACAAGAAATTTCAATTTTAATTACTGGCATCTGCAAGTATGCAACTCGCATTGCACATCGATAACATGAGTTAGAGAAGGAGGAAAATGGCCAGAAATTCGTGAAAAATAGGTCTGAAAATCGTCACCTTTCCGCCATTTTGTTGTTTGTTTGCGCTGTTTAAAAGCGCTTGCAGGACCCATAAAACCCCCCAGGTATTGTTTTGTTTATGGCCGTTGCTAGGTGAGGTGCCTCGGTCCCAGACTTCCGGTTTCTCAAAATATTGATAGCTGGGAAGACCAGTGAAAAAAACAAGTTTCAGATCCAATTCATGGCTTCCCACAAAAGACAAACAACACTCGATAGATCCAAAAACAACCTCACAAAACAGCCACCTAGCCATTGGAAAAATCAGGAGGAAAAACGCAGAGAAAATGAATGTAGAGACCTAGGCAAACGATCCCAGGAACTCCTCACTCCCCCCCCCCCCCGGAAAAGGTTGTCACTTCCTGGTAAATGCACAAACTTTCGACTGCTAACCGTTCTCGTCTCCTCGATCGTAATTTGTCCACAAACATACGATCTTTTTGCCAAAATAAGGGCACAGAGGAACAAGATAGCAAAACATCGGTGAGAAAATAAAATTCCAATTTTTGCCGGTGGCTGATACCTTAAAGGCGTCGCAGGTAGTTTCAAAACAGATTTGTGTGCAGAAAATTTGTATCAGAAAACAAAAGACTGGTGGTGTCATCTGCATACTTGTGATATTTTAAATTCTTTATCATAAAAATTTTGTATCCCTTTGCATACTTTTGTACTGCTCTGATGGCCATTGGCCAGAATTTCTGCCGCAGTGAGAACAAAAAAGATGATCCGGCGAAAAAGCGGCATCCTTAGGCGGACACCTCTTTCAAGTTTAAAGAAACTCATGAGGCGTCAGCCCATTGTTAACTTACACAGCTCTGAACAGTCAGCATTAACAAGGTTTTTATCCACTGTCTTATTTGGTGGGCCGGAAATTTAATGTGTTTAGTGTTTGAAAAAGGAAGTTCCAATCGAAGCGTGTCGAACGCTGTTTTTAAAGTCAATGAAAAATCGCCATCCCGGGAATATTACTCCAGATCCGTCATCCTTCATATGTCAATTTATAAGTCTTATGGTTTTGTCCAATGAAAACGAACCTTACATAACCAGTTTGGTCTTCATATTGATTAATTTGGGAAGCACCTTAGGGAAAATTCTATGAGCCATTGTTTTGGTGGCAATTTTGTAATCAACATTAAGTAACGTTAATGGTTCGCCAGTTTTCAAGGTGTAATTTTGTTCTTACTTTTTTTTGCGTATTACCTTTATAATGCCTTGTCTTTGGCCGTCTATGTTAAGTTTCCCTTAGTTTCGTGGGCGCTAGTGGAAGCCTTTGTATCATTTCTTCGCCCAAGATGACTCCAGAAGCTGCCAGGTAAACTCAAACTGAGAAACCTATCACTCACCAGGGACATTTGTTTTTGGGCACATTGTTTAAGAAAACATTAAGGCCAACTCAGCTGTTGCGGAGGCGGGCCGCCTCCAGCTCCTTGTTTGTTCCTTTATCGTCTAGTCATAACTAGAATTTGGATATCGGAAAAAAAAAAGCTTCATTCTCTTCGCTATTACAAGGAATCTTTGTGTAATTTTTTTTTTCCCCCCAAAAATGAATAAACCATTCAAGAAAAATTCAAATGGCTTACAAAGGTTTGAACTTACTTCTAGAAAAATAAAAAACAAACTGTTATAAGAAAATTCCTAAGAAAGCCAACAGAAATCAATGAGCTCTTCTTTCTTTTTGGGATTAACAATTAATAAAAAAATATCGAAAAATAAAATTTAATAAATTAAAGAGAGCTGCAAAGAAATTGACATTATGAAATAAATTTAATGAGTACAAGGGTAACTTTGAAACTTACGTGGAAAATTAATAAATGAAAATAATTAACAAGAAGAAAAAGTTAAAGCAGAAATTACCAAGATAGTTTTTAAGAAAATGAAGAAAATAATTTCACAAACAAAGGAAATGGCTAATAAATTCAATGAGTATTTTGTAAAACGTTGTACCCGTCCAAAACTTGGCTGATAAAATTCCAGAGCAAAACATGATCATATTATAACACTTACTTAAACCAATTGAGATATAAGGAACTCACGTATTTTTAGATGCAATATAACAGAAACAAGCAGGTTGAAACTAGAAATTAACCAATTAAAGGTAAAACAAAGGGCATGACCTATTCAAGGTGTGGTATGACGAAAAATATCACCGAAAGTTGTTAGGAAAATCAATCTATTTACATAGTTAAACCTCTGACTTATATATTTAACCGAAGCTTTTATCACTGGTTATAGTACCAAATCAACTGAAAAAATAGCAATAATAACTCCTATGTTTTAAGGGCCCAAATGAAAAAGAACATTTTTCGTACAATATAGACCAGATTTCTATTTCATTCCATAGTTTTAGTAATGATTCTAGAGAAATTGATGTATATGAGATAATTGTAAAAATATATTGAAAAACCACAAACATGCTTTTTTCATAGCCAATACGGCTTTCGAAAGAAACGCTCGACTAACTTTAGCAAAAAACAAATGCAGCTTGTAAACAAAGATCATTACAGTCAATTGATAGCAATGGAATATACTATTGGGGTATTTCTAGATCTTGCTAAAGGCATTTTTTTTGGTGGATTTTTAAAAAACCTTGGTAAACCCATCAAATCTTCTATTAGGAAAACTTGAACATTATGGAATAAGAGGGATAGTTTTAGACTGGTTCAGGATTACTTAACAAATAGAAAGCAAAATTGTTAAAATTACAAAATCCATCAACTCGGACAGACTTGACAACATTAAAATGTGGGGTACCACAAGGATTCAGTTCTAGCTGACCACGAACTTTTTTCTTATTTTACATCAATGACATTTATGAGGAGCTCCAATGATTTTATCATTATATTCTATTCTGCCAGATGATCACAAATTTGTTTCATATAGTGATAAAAACTATAAATACTCTGTACTAATACTAATCAATCAGGAATTAAAGAAATTACATTGTGGCTTGCAGCCAAACAAATTATCTCTGGAATATAAATAAAAACACACTTCATAGTGTTTAAGACAAAAAAAAAGAAAATTACATGAAGTAATATGTCAATTATAAATCAATGGAATGGCCAAATTGAAAACAAGTCGAAGTATAACAAAACAAATTTTTAGGTTTATATTATTGATGATGAACTCTCATGGAAAATACCACATAAATCAAGTATCAAAACAAAAAATATCGAAAAATGACAGGAATAATAGCTAGTAGCTTGGGCATATACTTATCTCTAAAACAGTTATAGTTACTTTTATATAATTACTATAGGTATTATCCCTTTACTATGATTATATTGTAACATATACCTCGGACCTAGTACGTATCAACTAGACTTCAAATCAATCTTTTATAATACAGAAAAAAATAGTAAAGAAATTATGACATTCTCAAAAAATATAGAGAAGAAAGTATGACAGAATTTTTTACTTCTCTAATAAAATAATGAAGTATATCATGCAGCTCCAACAAATACCTTTATAGCTCTTTTTATGTATTCATACTTTAATGATGAATTACCTTCAAAACTTCTAATGATTATTTTGCAAAAAATGAGGAATACTACACAAAACTGTACAATACACGTAACATTCCTTCAAAAGTACATATTGACTATCTGAGGACTAATTACGGAAAAATTCCTCCATAAACAGTACAGGGGAGCACAAATATGGAATAGTTTGCCAGAAAGTTTAAAAACCACAAAATCTTACAATTTATTTTAAAACCCAATTCGATTCAAGTCTTATATACAAAATAAACAATTAGAATAATAATAAATACAGTGTGTTAAAAAATATCTAGGAATTCCAAATGAAAACAATGTTAGCTCAAGTTAGCCGTCAACTTAAATTGTAAATTAATTGGAAGTATATTGTTAATATTCGACGTGGGGATCTTCTTTGAAAAAGCCAGTAGGGCTTTAGCCAAGATCTCCTGCCTTTATATACCTGATTCAATGTGATCAATTAATATTTGTACTGTGATGGGCGAAAATAAAGATAACCAAGATGTTTGTAAAAATTATGAAAAACAGCATGACGAGCCGCAGAAGGACTAAATGCCCATTAAGAGAGTGATCGACGGTTGCTAACGCAAAAAAAATCCATCGCATCAACGCGGTAATCTAGTCAGCAATAAGGGCTAGTCAATTTCCAGTCAGCGCTAGACTGTAATCGTGCCCTATCCCGTCATGCTCTAAGGGACTCATGACTTGCTTCGAAGAATCGAGAGAGAAGCCAGTCTTGTCTCTCTGGCGGAAGCCACATTTTCTACTTCTTTAGAAACTGTTTAATACGGACACAGTTAGATAGAAAAAAAAGTCCTCTGGATGTGCTTTTTTTAAGGACCTGACTATGCATCGATACCCTGGATGCCAGAGGGATGTTTTTTCCTTTTTCCTTTGCGCGAACTGTAAGCGCGAAGCCGCGACAACTTTCGCCCTTCGTTCGCTCCTCTGCGAAAGGGGAAGAAAAACCTACCTGGCACCCAGGGTAATGCATCGACCGTCGAAAAACGGAAAAAAATTACGTTTAAGGTATCAGTATACCCCAAAAATGACCATCATGCGTTGGCGCTGATTGTACGGTCGGACGTTTTAACCAAAAACCCCAATTAAAGTATATATTTTCCTGAAAAGCTTAAGAATTTTAGATTGCGAATATGTTATCATTTGAAGTAAAAAAATTAACGTGTTTCGAATAAAGCGCTCAATTTCAAAAAAGTATATCGGTCCACAAATCGAGTTCTGTTTCCGGTCGGAATTGAACGGTGAGAAAGCGAAAAACATCCGCTACGTGTTATTGACACCTTTCTCTAAAAAACTGCTGTCGGGGGAAATTTTTGATTACTTGTCGGTTAGCTTTTAACACACAGTTAAACTTCGCAAGGTTGACCAAAAAACACGTATTCTCTGTTACTAAAAATCACTCATAACTTCGAACGAGGAAAAAACGAATAAAATTCCCGACACCGTTTTTGGTTGCCAGAACTATTGGGAGAAACATTCTCCTTTTTTTTTCTCAATTTCAGCGAAAAAGGTTGAGAAAATTCGGTTGCAAACCGGAACTCGAAAACGTCGCGCTTCATTCGCTGAAAATTTTATTTTCGAGGGGGGAAAACAGAGGGAAAAACATGTTTTCGAGGCGTTCTTCCGGTCTGATTAAGATTAAATACACAAGATGCCCGTGAAAATTAATTATGCGGTTGATCGATAAAAGAGGAAAGGCTCGTCTTACTTTAATTACCAACAGAGTTCGCTATCGAATACAAAAAAAAACGACCCTTCAAATGCGCGCTTCTTATAGGGGGAGCCAGGAGAAGAAAGTTCTCCTCCCACCAATCGTGCTACAAAGTAAAAACAAGGAGTTTAATTGGCCTTCAGTTTTCCCTCCCATTTAGCCCCTCTCTGTGGGGATATTCGCCCACAGAGATTTTCAAGCGATTTTCAAGTTGTCCTAAGCAGTGAATGCGATCCAGGTGTCACTTGACACCCGGTTGAGACGAGCGCTTCGGCTCACTGTTCAGTTACCGAACAATTTCCCATTTCGGTATATTCTCTACTTGGAAAACGCGCGACACAGTCTGTTATGTTTCTACGGACATTTGCAAGATGCGGCTTTCGAATTTCGGGTGAATCTGCAAACACGTCGGCCCTCATGTTTCATGTTACGTGACTTTTTATACGTACATGTTGACAAACTGTTGACGGCTCTCGATTGGAAATAATTAATGGCGAGAATCGTTTTTTTCTTCATAACTTTCTTTAAAAGCAATCTTTTTTCGTGAAACTTTTTGGAAATGAAAGGTCTTGATGTAATCTATCTGAAGATAACAAAAAGTAAAATCTTGCAAAATGGTCGAATTTGGGGTATACTGATACCTTAACTGAAGGTTTTCGGTTTTTCGCGCCAATAATAAATTTTATGGCGCGCTAAATCGGCGGGCTTGACCGCGATCTCGATGTGGCATTATTCGCCGGCAAACTTATTTTCTGCAAACATAACGAATAAATGATTGATGTAGTGGAATTCATCCCTCTCAGCTCCACAAGTTAAGTGCGATTTTCATGTTCATATAGCTTACTGCTTGCTACCTATGCCTCCGATATCGATCAATGCCATCAAAACTGAAGAATCAGTAAAAGTCACCACTAAAGTATGTTGCGTTACTGTGATTTAATAATGTTAGTATTTTAGGCAACACCGAAAGAAAGAAATCCAAACTAAATTCAAACTGAGTAGGCCGGCCAGCAGTCAAACGTTCAAACGTTTTGAGTACAAAATTACTAAAGAATGATGGTTAAACCATAATGAATATGTAGTTTTATAATTGAAATTAAAATAGAGAGTTAGCTCACATGTTCTCTCGGGTGTGTCGCCTAAGAAGAACAAGTAATCGGGTGAGTCTCCTTTGCTTTGTGACCAAACTCTGATCTATTAGAATTTTTCATCACGGTGAGTTTTTCAACACGGCGGTTCTTATCTCGGGTGTTTCGTCTGATAAGGACGAGCAATCGGGTGAGTCGCCTTTGCTTCAAATGGCGTGTTTGAAAAACCTCACTGCATTAACGATATATTTTTTTTGATCGAACGTTCAGTGTAATCTTTTGTAAGAAATTTAATGTTTGGCCAGAGCAGTGAATGTAGAATGGTGACAGGCCAGAAAACGTTTTGTACGCCCGGTGCGTCAATTAAAGTAAACGCAACATTACTGTAGTACCGATTACCTCTCGATTTAACTGACTTTTTTCTTAGAGTCAAGGCGTCCATACATTTTCTTTGCGGGCACACATTCCTTTTTTTAGCACGCCATTTTCTTTTTACCTCAGCTCCTCCGCGGAGCCTATTCATAGGCTACAGTTTGCGTTATGTGATCTACGCCAGTTAGTCTGGGTGCCGAAGGTCAGACTAGACATAACAAAATTCTCTATCGAGACGGATGGCTATTATATTACTGCTATTACATACTCTAAATCTGGCTCACCCTTGTCAACGACCCGCTCTTATCTGATCGTTAAACAATGGGTTCTCCATGGGTGAGTGAAAAACCTGGTGGCTTGTAGAAGCTACCACGTCACCGTTGTTATAGCCTGCGTGGCAGGAGTAGAAAGGGGAGGGAGGGGAGTTCGGCGCGCGCGAAGCGCGAGGAGTCGTCGCGCGTCGCGCTCTTTTCTCGCGCGATCGCGCTTCGCGCTCGAACTCCCCTCCTCCCTCCCCTTTATACGCCTGCCACGCAGGCTACCGTTGTTATGGCACGCGGCTCGTCATGTTTTCCTTACTTAAAGTGAAGTTTTTAAAACGTTAGAGCAACTTTCTTTGTTTCGGGCTTTGATATGAAGCTAAATTACTATGAACTTACCTTTTCTGGCATTCAAAGACAACTGATGCGCCTGAGCCGTGAAGCACAAGTTAAATCAGGGAATGAATTGACAGCGGCTCGTTAACTTGCTCAATAACAAAATAACTAGTGATCAACAGCGTATCCAGACTTTTTCCCTTTCCGCCAGCGGATGTGAATTCCACGATGAATGGGCTTGCTCGGGATGTAACTCCACAAATATGTTTTTGGGAAACATCTCTTTTCAAAAAGGCAAAACGTTTCACTCGAGATTCGAAAGCCGCACTAATAATAGCCTGCGTAGCAAGCGTTCCTGTACGAACGAAGAAGTTTTTCCGCGATCGGAAGAAACACCTCCCCCTCCCCCCTCCGACTTTTTGCTCTCGCCCCAATTTTCGCGCGGACAAAATGCAGAAAAAGCTCTTCGATCGCGGAAAAAAAGCTCTTCGTTCGTACAGGAACGCTTGCTACGCAGGCTACACTAATAATATCACTTCCCAGTCCTTGTATCTATCACTGGTTACACAGATCAGTTTCAAATTCATATAATATCAATAACAAAGTGATTAGCAAGTGTAACAAAAAGCTTTTGTCTTTAGGAGGAGCGGAAAATCGTCGACGGTAGTATATGTTGAATGACTTTGAAACGAATCGTCCATATTGAATTTTATTGAATTTGCCGGATAACTGTATTTGTGACTGTATCTTTTTTATTGACATTTCACTGCTATACTTGAAACATATTTCAACAATTCTTTTCATGCTTAAAATAAATCAACTTTACAAGAGTTTATGCAGGTGAAAACATATGAATGAATGAATGAATAGCTTTATTTGTTAGAATATACAGCATTTTTTTTTCTGGGTAGATTAAGCATGGATGATAAGCAATTTTAATTTTTGTAGTTTTAACTGACTTCAAGTCATAAGCAGTTTAAAATATTAGAAAGCTTCCGCAGGACGTTGAATTGCTCAATAATAAAATAACTAGTGATCAACAGCGTGTGAAGACTTTTAACCTTTCTGCCAGCGGATGCGAATTCCATGATGAATGGGCTTGCCTTGCTCTGGATTTACTCCACAAATATGTTTGGTAAACAGGCATCTCTTTTCAGAAGGGTAAACAATTTATTCACCAGTTCAGAAGTGTCAGCGCAACTCACTTCGCAGTCCTAGGTATTGCATGTTGCTGCCTAGGTCGAAAATCACATAATATCAATAACAAAATCATTAGCCAGTGTAACAAAGCTTTTGTCCTTTTTTTTGTCCTTAAAAGGAGCGAATGTGCATTCCACAACCGGCCTTTAACCTATTGTGGAATTTTAAAACATCCGCTCACGAGAGGGTCGTTTGTTCCGCACGAGCGAAACATTAAATGGGCCACTTGAAAATGTTCACCTAGATCACGAAAATACTGATTTTTCAGTGGAGCATCGATATTCTACTTTCTGTTTTTTGTACATTTCCTATGATGCTTCTCCGATGAATCATGTGGACTTACTGAAGCCCGAATCGTTTGGCCGGACTTTTCAAGGCTTTTATGGCACTGAAACAATTCGGATGCATAGCGAACATTATTAACTTACTTTTGTTTACAAGTACAAGTGCCACGAATTTTTATTAGGGTTTGATCTTTGAAAATAGCAAGAGAAGGAACTTTTTGTCTTATGAAGAAAGCATTAAATTGAGCGTTTTTAAAAGTTTCCTTTTACGTCGGCAAGAAACGCAAAAAGCCAGTTGCAGGACTTTGTCCTTGTGGTTAAAGATCATTAATTCGCGTCACTTAGTCATATGTGGTCAGACAAACTTGTATCATACCACAAAAGTTAAATGGTAAACAAGCTAATGAAATTCATTATAAGGATTATAATTTTTAATTATTACCGACTTTGCCTGCTGCGGGCCCATAAATCATGCTTAAGGTGGAGAACGAAAGGAAAGTCATTCATTTTTTATATTTTTGTAGGGAAACAGAATGGGCCGGTTAATATTCTAAAAGTTCACGGACGATTTTATCTTGTTTGAGAATCATTTAAGTTGCCAGTGGCCAAAGACAATGTTAAAAGGAAAAAAAGAACGATTTCACTTAGTTTCTTAGGTCAGGAATGTTTACTGGGGAATTAACAGGAGTGTTCAAGGGGGGGAATATAAATGTTTACGCCTTAGGAGTGAATAAATTTCTAACTACCGTTGGTTCTACTGTGTTCTGTTTTTATGATGAGGATAGGAGAAGAAAAGTAGGCCTTTTGAAATAAAATAGCTCATTATCTGCTGCCCCCACTAGAAAACTCGACCCGGTTGTTCAGTTGAATAATATGGAAATTGTAAAAAAGCAATCCCAAAAATTGGCAAGAAATGCAGTGATTTTCTTTCACAAGCCAGGTGAAGGTATGGCAAAGTTCGACTTTATCCAGTTTCTACCCAAGTTTGGAAAATGTCGCAGCCGCGCTCCAAAAAAACTTGGAGCGGAGCCTTAAAAACCGAAACTAAAAACGAAACAACATCAACTTAAAGTAAAAAAAATAAGCTTTTATTTTTTAAGCTCGTAACAACGATGTACCCTCAGTACATAAGCTACAATGATTAAATTAGAAAAAATTATCCTACAATACACACAGTCACTGGTGCTTATTATTTTATATATTGTTTTTCACTTGCAGTGAACCTTGAGCCTGTCTCTTCATTAAAACTTACACGAAAAATATTTGGGGTAAAAGGCCAAAAAATTACTACCAAGCTATAAATTTGTGAAAAATCCACACAAAATGCCATTACAAAAACCGTTCGAGCGGACCATATGGTTTGAGATGGAATAGGTCCTAAAAGCTGTAAAAGGCTTCCAAGGGTTCAAAACCTCCTTTAGGTCTTAAATATCTATTTCACACAGGAAAGTTATCGCTGTAATCTTATTTAACAGTTGAAAGGACGAGTTATTCTTGCCGCCCTAAGTAAAACTAAACTTCAGTAAACGAAACGAAAACGAGGCAGAAAACAAAAAAAATAGTTACGAGGGGGGGGTAAACAAGGCAACATCAAACTATAGGGCAAAGTGTCACGTTCATAGATAAAAAAGATACACACAACTTAAAAAAATATAGGTCATTTCCACTTGTAGTCTTCGTAAACAAATCTTCGCTCTTTCATCTTTGTCTCACTTCGAAATAGCCGTTATTAAAGTACAGGAAAGTACATTAATCGTTAACTCTCTTAAAATTTCTGCTTTATAAATTCCCCTTTTTTAAAGTTCCTTTAACTTCCCAGCACTTCAGCCAGCTTTCTAGCGTCACAATAGTACAGGAATCTACGTCCAGGGTTCTTCATTCGGGACTAATACTTTCCTCGGCTTTTCTGTAGGCAGCCTGTCATCCCTTTAGGATCGTCTTTGCTAGTCTTCGGTTACCTTATGGCGCGCCACAGTGAACGTCCGGTGTAAATACCTGGCCTCCCAAAACAGGGATTACTGTTGCCCATGGTTGTTTCTTCTAAAAAATATAACGGAGTTAATAAATAATAAATTTAATTAACGTGGTTCTTGTTCCCCGATGACAGAGTATAAAAAATGCAATATAGCTAACTTTTAAAAAATGGACATCACAAGAGCAGTGGCTAGAGTGGTGTTTTGTCTGGTAGCTAATGCCACACTATCTTTGGTAGAGCTTAAAAGACAGATTGCTTATGTTAAACTGTCAGAGACATGCCATGGAAAGCTATTCCCTCCAGTATAGTACTTAATTATGAAAACAGTTTTTCCTTACTTAAAGTGAAAGTTTTTTCAAGATTCACCAAACACCTGAAAAAACAGTTAGAGAAAAAAAACCTCTTTCTAATTAGTAATAAGCTTTGTTTTTCGGGCTTTTGATATGAAGCTAAAATTACTATTAACTAAATTACAGCGTGCTCAGGTCACTATTGTTTTATGCAACCCGTTAACTTGCTCAATAACAAAATAACTAGTGATCAAACAGCGTGTCCAGACATTCTTCCCTTTCCGCTAGCGGATGTGAATTCCACGATGAATGGGCTTGCTCGGGACTGTAAACTCCACAAATATGTTTTGCGGACAACATCTCTTTTCAAAAAGGCAAAACGTTTCACTCGAGATTCGAAGCCGCACTAATAATATCACTCCCAGTCCTTGTATCTATCACTTGTTGCACCGATCAGTTTCAAATTCATATAATATCAATAACAAAGTGATTAGCAAGTGTAACAAAGCTTTTGTCTTTAGGAGGAGGCGGAAAAATCGTCGACGCAGGGTAGTATATGTTGAATGACTTTGAAACGAATCGTCCATATTGAATTTTATTGAATTTGCCGAAAAGAAACTGTATTTGTGACTGTATCTTTTTTATTGACATTTCACTGCTATACTGAAAACATATTTTCAACAATTCTTTTCATGCTTAAAATAAATCAACTTACAAGAGTTTATGCAGGTGAAAAACATATGAATGAATGAATGAATGAATGAATGAATAACTTTATTTGTTAGAATATACAGTATTTTTTTCTGGGTAGATTAAGCATGGATGATAAACAATTTTAAGTTTTGTAGTTCTAACTGACTTCAAGTCATAAGCAGTTTAAAATATAGAAAGCTTCCGCTTTGACTCTATGATCAGCATCCCGGTATGCAACAGACGTTGAATTGCTCAATAACAAAATAACTAGTGATCAACAACGTGTGAAGACTTTTAACCTTTCTGCCAGCGGATGCGAATTCCATGATGAATGGGCTTGCCTTGCTCTGGATTTACTCCACAAATATGTTGGTAAACAGGCATCTCTTTTCAGAAGGGTAAAACAATTTATTTCACCAGTTCAGAAGTGTCAGCGCAACTCACTTCGCGCAGTCCTAGGTAATGCATGTTGCTGCCTAGGTCGAAAAATCACATAATATCAATAACAAAATCATTAGTGATCAGCCAGTGTAACAAAGCTTTTGTCTCTTTTTTTGTCCTTAAAAGGAGCGAATGTGCATTCCACAACACTGACAAACAACTCAAGATAACAGCTTAGTCATTGGCCAGTCAAACTGGTTAGTTGTACTAAATTTACGCTTCACATCGGTCGTCACGAGCGTTCGCTGGGGTGAACCGAAAATCCCGTAAAACTCGAAAAATTTAAAAGATCCGATCAAGCGGATTGCGGTTTTAGTATAAGTACATAATAGTCTTGCACACACAAGAAATGAGCGAAATCTATTTTTTAAACCAAATCGGCCAGGCCGCTTTTACAGATACTGTCTCGTTTAAGGCCTTTTAGCTCTGTGCCCCACTGTAGAACTCGACCAGGTTGTTCAGTTGAATAATATGGATTATTGTTAAAAAAGCAATCTAAAGTTGAGCCCGCCAGTCAAATATTCTTTTGTTTTTAAAAAGTATGCAAACGAGTTAGCCTCGATTTCCGCCGCTCTCTCGAGTCCGGTCTTCGTTCTGGCTGAGGCTAATGGACCCTGAATACAATGCCAGATTGACCCTTTCGCCTCGTTTGCATGTCAAACCGCTGACATCTGTAATAACTGCTATTGGCTAGAATGCAGTGATTTTCTGTCACAAAGCCAGGTGAGGTATGGCAAAGTTCGACTTATCAGTTTTACTCAAGTTTGGAAATGTCGCACCCGCGCTCCAAAAAACTTGTGAGCCATTAAAACGGAAACTAAACAAAACAACATCAACTTAAAGTAAAAAATAAGCTTTTATTTTTAACTCGTAAACAACGATGTACCCTCAGTACATAAGCTAAATGATTAAATTAGAAAATTCTTACAATACACACAGTCACTGGTGTTAATATTTTATATATTGTTTTCACTTGAGTGAACTGGAATAATTCGCCTGTCTCTTCATTTAAAACTTACACGAAAATATTTGGGGTAAAAGCAAAATTCTACCAAGCTATAAATTTGTGAACCCAAAATGCCATTACAAACCGTTCGAGCGACCATATGGTTTGAGATGGAAAGATCCTAAAAGCTGTAAAAGGCTTCCAAGAGTTCAAACCTCCTTGTCTTTAATATCTATTTCAAAAAAAAAAAAAAACCAAAGAAAGTTATCGCTGTAATCTTATTTAACAGTTGAAAGACGGTTATTCCGGCCGCCTACTGAAAAACTAACTTCAGTAGCGAACGAAACGAGTCAGAACAAAAACATAGTTGCGAGGGTAAACAAGGCAAACCCATAAATATAGAGCAAGTCAGCAGTTAAACACAACATTTGTCATAGATAAAAGGACACACAAAAACTTAGAAATATAGAGTATCCCCACTTGTAGTCCTTTCGTTAAAATGAGCTTCGCTCTTGCATCTTTTTTCTACGTAGAGATAGCCCTTATTAAAGGTACAGTAGTACATTATCGTTAGCTCTCTTAAATTTTGCCTTTATATCCTTTATCTACTTCCCAGCACTTCATCCAGCTTTCTGCGTCCAATAGTACAGAATATAAGTTCAGGGTCTTCATCGACATACTTTTGGGCTTTTCTGTAGGCAGCCTGTATCCCTGTAGGATCGTCTTTGTAGTTGGTTACCTGTGGGAGGTGACAGTTGATCCGGTGGCTAACCTGGGCAACCCCCCCCCGGATTACTGTTGCCCATGGGTTGTTTTCATCTAAAATATAAGAAATTCTATAATTACGTAGCTCTTTTTTCCGATGACAGAGTTTCAGTTTCTTTTAAATGACATACAAGAGCAAGTAGTAGAGTGGTTGTTTTGTCTGGCTAGTTAATGCCCCACTATATTGGCAGAAACAGAGCATGAAAGTTATATTCTCCATCTACTGGAATAGTACTAATTATGGAAACAGTTTTTCCATTTTTTCGAGGGAGCTCAGAATCTTAACAATACTTAAGGAACAATCACCTTTCTTAGAGAAAAGTTTTTGTCCGATTCCCGAGACACCTAGAAAAAACGCTAGAGCAACTTTCTATTAGTATAAGCTTTGTTTCGGCGCTTTGATAGGAAGCTTAAATTACTATGAATCTACCTCTTTCTGGCATTCAAGGACAACTGATGCGATGAGCCTTGAGCGTGAAGCCACAAGTTTAAACAGGGAATGATTGACAGCGTGCTCAGGTCACTATTGTTATGCCCAACCCGTTAACTTGCTCAATAACAAAATAACGAGTGATCAACAGGCGTGTCCAGACTTTTTCCCTTTCCGCCAGCGGATGTGAATTCCACGATGAATGGGCTGAGCTCGGGATGTAAAACCCACACAAATATGTTTTGGAAACATCTCTTTTCAAAAAGGCAAAACGGTTTCACTCGAGATTCGAAGCCGCAATAATAATATCACTTCCCAGTCCTTGTATCTATCACTTGTTGTGCACAGATCAGTTTCAAATTAATATTAATATCAATAAACAAAGTGATTAGCAAGTGTAACAAAGCTTTTGTCTTTAGGAGAAGCGGAAAAATCGTCGACGGTAGTATATGTTGACTGACTTTGAAACGAATCGTCCATATTGAATTTGATTGAATTTGCCGAAGAACAACCTCGTTCCCAGGACATATTTCAACAATTCTTTTCATGGCTTAAAATAAATCAACTTTACAAGAGTTTATGCAGGTTTGAAAAACATTATGAATGAATGAATGAATGAATGAATGAATGAATGAATGAATGAATGAATGAATGAATGAATGAGATGAATAACTGTAGTTGTTAGAATATTACAGCATTTTTTTTCTGGGTCAGATTAAGCATGGATGATAAGCAATTTAATTTTTGTAGTTCTAAACATGACATCAAGTCATAAGCAGTTTAAAATATTAGAAAGCTTCCGCTTTGACTCTATTGAATCAGCATCCCGGTTATGCAAACAGGACGTTGAATTGCCCAATAACAAAATAACTAAGTTGATCAACAGCGTGTGAAGAATTTTAACCGTTCATGCCAGCGGATGCGAATTCCATGATGAATGGGCTTGCCTTGCTCTGGAATTACTCTACAAATATGTTTGGTAAACAGGCATCTCTTTTCGAAAGGGTAAACAATTTATTTCACCAGTTCAGAAGTGTCAGCGCAACTCACTTCGCGCAGTCCTAGGTATTGCATGTTGCTACCTAGGTCGAATAATCACATAATATCAATAACAAAATCATTGGTGATCAGCCAGTGTAACAAAGCTTTTGTCTTTCTTTTTGTCCTTAAAAGGAGCGAATGTGCATTCACAACACTTTTAACCTATTGTGGAATTTTAAAACATCCGCTCATGAGAGGGTCGTTTGTTCCGCACGAGCGAAACGTTAAATGGGCCACTTGAAAATGTTCACCAAATCACGAAAATACTGATTTTTCAGTGAGCATCGATATTCTACTTTCTGTTTTTTGTACATTTCCTATATGCTTCTCCGATGAATCAGACTACTGAAGCCCGAATCGTTTGCCGGACTTTTCAAGCTTTATGGCACTGAACAATCGGATGCGAGAACATTTAAACTTACTTTTGTTTACAAGTACAAGTGCCACGAATTTTATAGGGTTTGAAATAGCAAGAGAAGGAACTTTTGTCTTTTATGAGAACGATAAATGAGCGTTTTTAAAAGTTTCCTTTTACGTCGGCAAGAACGCAAGAGCCAGTTGCAGACTTTGTCCTTGTGGTTAAAGATCATTAATTCGGTCACTTAGTCATTGGTCAGACAAATTGTATCATACCACAAAATGGTAACAAGCTATGAATTCATTATAAGGATATAATTTTTAATTATTCCGCTTTGCCTGTGGGCCCATAATCATGCTTAAGGTGGAGAAGAAAGGAAGTCATTCGTTTTATTTTGTAGGGAAACAGAATGGCGGTAATATTCTAAAAGTTCACGGACGATTTATCTTGTTTGAGAATCATTTAAGTTGCAGTGGCCAAAGACATGTAAAAAGGAAAAAAAGAACGATTACTTAGTTTCTTAGTCAGGAATGTTTACTGGGGAATACAGAGTGTTCAAGATATAAATGTTTACGCTTAGAGAATAAATTTCTAACTCCGTTGGTCTACTGTGTTCTGTTTTTATGAGAGGATAGGAGAAGAAAAGTAGGCCTTTTGAAATAAAATAGCTCATTATCTGTGCCCCACTAGAACTCGACCCGGTTGTTCAGTTGAATAATATGAATTGTAAAAAAGCAATCCAAATTGGCAAGAATGCAGTGATTTTCTGTCACAAGCCAGGTGAGGTATGGCAAAGTTGGACCTATCAGTTCTACCCAAGTTTGGAAATGTCGCACCCGCGCTCCAAAAAACTTGGGAGCCTTAAAACCGAAACTAAACGAACAACATCAACTTAAAGTAAAAAATAACTTTTATTTTTAACTCAGTCGTAACAACGATGTACCCTCAGTACATAAGCTAAATGATTTAAAATAGAAAATTCTTACAATGCACACAGTCACTGGTGTTATTATTTTATATATTGTTTTCACTTGAGTGAACTTGAGCCTGTCTCTTCATTTAAAACTTACACGAAAATATTTGGGGTAAAAGCAAAATTCTACCAAGCTATAAATTTGTGAATCCCAAAATGCCATTACAAACCGTTCGAGCGACCATATGGTTTGAGATGGAAAGGTCCTAAAAGCTGTAAAAGGCTTCCAAGGGTTCAAACCTCCTTGTCTTTAATATCTATTTCAACAGAAAGTTATCGCTGTAATCTTATTTAACAGTTGAAAGACGGTTATTCTTGCCGCCCAAGTAAAACTAACTTCAGTAACGAACGAAAACGAGGCAGAACAAAAAAATAGTTACGAGGGTAAACAAGGCAACATAACTATAGGGCAAGTCACGTCATAGATAAAAAGATACACACAACTTAAAAATATAGGTATTCCCACTTGTAGTCTTCGTAAACAATCTTCGCTCTTTCATCTTTGTCTACTTCGAAATAGCCGTTATTAGTTAGTACAGAAGTACATTATCGTTAACTCTCTTAAATTTTGCTTTATATCCTTTATCTACTTCCCAGCACTTCAGCCAGCTTTCTGGTCCAATAGTACAGAATCTACGTCCAGGGTCTTCATTGACATACTTTCTGGCTTTTCTGTAGGCAGCCTGTATCCCTTTAGGATCGTCTTTGTAGTCTTCGGTTACCTTTGGCGCGCCACAGTGAACGTCCGGTGTGTAACCTGGCTCCCAAACAGGATTACTGTTGCCCATGGTTGTTTTCTTCTAAAATATAACTAAGTTAATAAATAATAATTAATTACGTGGTTCTTGTTCGATGACAGAGTATTAAAATGCAATATAAGCTTAATCCGTAATGGCATAGACATACACAAGAGCCAGTCAGGCTTAGAGTAGCAGTGTTTTGCTAACATCAGCGTAGCTAATAGCCATGACTTATTTGGGTTAGAGCTTAAAGCCCGTTTGCTTATGTTAACTTGCAGAGAACATGCATGAAAGCTATTTTCCTCCGAGTATAGTACTAATTATGAAACAGTTTTTCCTTACTTAAAGGTGAAGTTGTTTTCAGATTCACCAAAAACCATGAAAACGTTAGAGAAACTTTCTATTAGTATAAGCTTTGTTTCGAGCTTTGATATGAAGCTAAATTACTATGAACTTACCTTTTCTGGCATTCAAGGACAACTGATGCGTTGAGCCGTGAAGCACAAGTTAAACAGGGAATGATTGACAGCGGCTCAGGTCACTATTAGCATTGTTATGCAAACCGTTAACTTGCTCAATAACAAAATAACTAGTGATCAACAGCGTGTCCAGACTTTTTCCCTTTACGCCAGCGGATGTGAATTCCACGATGAATGGGCTTGCTCGGGATGTAAACTCCACAAATATGTTTTGGGAAACATCTCTTTTCAAAAAGGCAAAACGTTTCACTCGAGATTCGAAGCCGCACTAATAATATCACTTCCCAGTCCTTGTATCTATCACTTGTTGCACAGATCAGTTTCAAATTCATATAATATCAATAACAAAGTGATTAGCAAGTGTAACAAAGCTTTTGTCTTTAGGAGGAGCGGAAAAATCGTCGACGGTAGTATATGTTGAATGACTTTGAAACGAATCGCCCATATTGAATTTTATTGAATTTGCCGAAGAACTGTATTTGTGACTGTATCTTTTTTATTGACATTTCACTGCTACACTTGAAACATATTTCAACAATTCTTTTCATGCTTAAAATACTCAACTTTACAAGAGTTTATGCACGTGGAAACATATGAATGAATGAATGAATGAATGAATGAATAACTTTATTTGTTAGAATATACAGCATTTTTTTTCTGGGTAGATTAAGCCTGGATGATAAGCAATTTTAATTTTTGCAGTTCTAAATGACTTAAAGTCATAAGCAGTTTAAAATATTAGAAAGCTTCCGCTTTGACTCTATTGATCAGCATCCCGGTTATGCAACAGACGTTGAATTGCTCAATAACAAAATAACTAGTGATCAACAGCGTGTGAAGACTTTTAACCTTTCTGCCAGCGGATGCGAATTCCATGATGAATGGGCTTGCTTTGCTCTGGATTTACTCCACAAATATGTTTGGTAAACAGGCATCTCTTTTCAGAAGGGTCAAACAATTTCACCAGTTCAGAAGTGTCAGCGCAACTCACTTCGCAGTCCTAGGTATTGCATGTTGCTGCCTAGGTCGAAAAATCACATAATATCAATAACAAAATCATTAGTGATCAGCCAGTGTAACAAAGCTTTTGTCTTTTTTTTGTCCTTAAAAGGAGCGAATTTGCATTCCACAACACTGACAAACAACTCAAGATAAACAGCTTAGTCATTGGCCAGTCAAAACTGTTTAGTTCTTTTCACCCTCAATAAAGGCAATTAAAAAAAGTTCATTGTTTTCATTGCTAAACCCAAAGAAGTAAGTGTACATGATAAGCGTGTGGCATGTCACGCGAATGACTTTTGATTTTTCCTTTTTGTGAATTAATTTAAAAAACGCATCCTTGATTCAATACACGTCAGAAATCAACTGGAAACCCTAAAGGGTGTAAGCACGACTGTTTGCAACGACATCTTCTTGTTCCATTTGTGTTTGCTCTTGTCAATTCACGTTCAATGGAAGAATTATCCAAGACATGTGTGCTGGCTAATTTGTTAATTTCTTCTTTATAACGAGGCAACGGCATTATCAGTGCTGGATTTGACGACCTGATACAGGTATTGTGTTTTTTCGGGGGAGGGGGGGGGCTTCTCTTTAACACTATCAGGGAAACAAATTATTGTTATGTTTTTTTGTAAAAGGTAACATATCTGTTAGTAGGCAAGCCTTGTTATATAGCCAGGTTCTTATCAACGCCCCCCAAAAGGAAAAGTGATTTAACAGCCTTGAATTGCTTCTTATTTTATATGCGTTGTTGACTTGACGTTGTCTCGCAGATTATATCTAATCCATCAGAAATAAAGGAAAATGCAATTTAATAAATTACAGTTCAATTCAAAGCGAAAAAGAGATTTTGAAACGACTTAAGATTGAATCTGATCTTGGCCGCCCACCAAACTCGTCGGATATCACTGTGCCCCCCCCCCCCCCAAAAGCCAAATATTCGGGCGCCGAATTCTCTCAGAATACGGATCGATCCGGCACGACGCCGGGTATACCGAAATATTGCGACGTATTCGATGCCGCCTGACGCCGAAGTACAACCTAGAAATATCCTATTAGAATCCGGCCTGTTGTTTCCGTTTTCAGATCGAATATTCTTTGAATGACTCGAAGCTATTCGGCAAACACAACGGGGTACTTTTTCTGAGCATTAGGCTTCCCCCATCGAAAATTTAGCGATGGTGTTGTAGGTTCGTACATTTTTCAGGGGGGGGGGGGGGGATACTCCCGTATATTTCTAAGGAGTCTACCGAACTGGAACACGAGCAGCCCTCGAACACTTGCGCAACGTTCCAAGGGCAACCCAACGGATCGTTTCGGTGGAATATCTGTTCGGAAGGCCTATAATCGCCTCAGATATTCGGTGTTAGGGAAATGTCATCTCAAACTTTCGTAATATGGGAAAATTAATGCCTTTTGTTTTCGGACAGATAAATATGTCGTTTTGGGGTACAAAAAAATGTTCAAGCTAGGATTTTCGGAAAGGCTAAATTCAATAAGCTCGTAAATTCGGGTAATAAGAGTTTCAATCCCTAACATTTTCTGATGTTTGACAAAGTTCACAGCTAACGTATCCGAAAAGAAACATTTTTCTTATGCGATAAATAATCCATTAAACTGCACAAAAAGCACAATTATAACGTAAAAACAACGTGTCCGACACCTACAAAAAAATTTTGTCGTTGGTGGGCCCCCTGAACTTTCTGACGGTGTTCGTCTCCGAATATCAGCGGATACGTCAAGGTATTCTCTAATAATTCGGAATCGGGCACACCGCAAGAACCAAAACTGATCGTCTCGCACAATTCGACAGCATAGCCTGTTTTGTATCGTCAAGAAACATGGCTTTACAGGTAATATAAAATCCGGGCGTATTATAGCTGGGATTATCCTTGAAACTACTTCACGTGTTTCAGCAATATCGGCGCGTGGCAACACGTAGGACTAATGCGAAGCACAGTGTACAGTACTTAATGAAAGGTATCTATTTAATGATTTTAAACTTGTCTGGCGATTCAAGTAAGTCCATGCATTTATCTAAGTGCGTTGTCTGTTGGATACACAAAATTGCTTTTAAAATACATTTGTAGCGAAAGTGACCCCAGAAAAAAACGAACAAGCAAAACGTTCGAACCTGTTTCGCTGTTGGATCATGAAGTAATTTTTTTTTTTTTGTCTGTTTATGTTGAAGTTTATAATTCATGTTTAATATTGCAAGTATAGCAGCATCCTGTGCATTTTACCATTAAGACGAAATGGACTAGAATTTCAATCATCCACATGGAACATGTTCAATCAGTCCACTCTAATTGTGCGAATTTTAAAACATCCGCTCATGAGAGGGTCGTTTTGTTTCCGCACGAGCGAAACGTTAAATGGAGCCACTTGAAAATGTTCCACCTAGATCACGAAAATACTGATTTGTCAGTGAGCATCGATATTCTACTTTCTGTTTTTTGTACATTTCCTATATGCTTCTCCGATGAATCAGGCTACTGAAGCCCGAATCGTTTGCCGGACTTTTCAAGCTTTATGGCACTGAACAATCGCGATGCGAGAACATTTAACTTACTTTTGTTTATAAGTACAAGTGCCACGAATTTTATAGGGTTTGAAATAGCAAGAGAAGGAACTTTTGTCTTTTATGAGAACGATAAATGAGCGTTTTTAAAAGTTTCCTTTTACGTCGGCAAGAACGCAAGAGCCAGTTGCAGACTTTGTCCTTGTGGTTAGAGATCATTAATTCGGTCACTTAGTCATTGGTCAGACAAATTGTATCATACCACAAAATGGTAAACAAGCTATGAATTCATTATAAGGATATAATTTTTAATTATTCCGCTTTCCCTGTGGGCCCATAATCATGCTTAAGGTGGAGAAGAAAGGAAGTCATTCATTTTATTTTGTAGGGAAACAGAATGGCGGTAATATTCTAAAAGTTCACGGACGATTTTATCTTGTTTGAGAATCATTTAAGTTGCAGTGGCAAAAGACATGTAAAAAGGAAAAAAAGAACGATTACTTAGTTTCTTTAGTCAGGAATGTTTACTGGGGAATACAGAGTGTTCAAGATATAAATGTTACGCTTAGAGAATAAATTTCTAACTCCGTTGGTCTACTGTGTTCTGTTTTTATGAGAGGATAGGAGAAGAAAAGTAGGCCTTTTGAAATAAAATAGCTCATTATCTGTGCCCCACTAGAACTCGACCCGGTTGTTCAGTTGAATAATATGAATTGTAAAAAAGCAATCCAAATTGGCAAGAATGCAGTGATTTTCTGTCACAAGCCAGGTGAGGTATGGCAAAGTTCGACTTATCAGTTCCTTTTTACCCAAGTTTGGAAAATGTCGCACCCGCGCTCCACAAAAACTTGGGAGCCTTTAAAACGGAAACTAAACGAACAAACATCAACTTTAAAGTACAAAAAATAAGCTTTTATTTTTAACTCGTAACAACGATGTACCCTCAGTACATAAGCTTAATGATTAAATGAGAAAATTCTTACAATACACACAGTCCACTGGTGTTATTATTTTATATATTGTTTTTTCACTTGAGTGAACTTGGAGGCCTGTCTCTTCATTTAAAACTTACACGAAAATATTTGGGGGTCAAAGCAAAATTTCTACCAAGATATAAATCTGTGAATCCCAAAATGCCATTACAAACCGCTGTCGAGGCGACCATATGGTTTGAGATGGAAAGGTCCTAAAAGCTGTAAGAAGGCCGTTTTTCGGGGGTTGCCAAGGCCTAGGGTTCAAACCTCCTTGTCTTTCATATCTATTTGGGGGAACAGAAAGTTATTCTGCTGTAATCTTAATTTAACAGTTGAAAGACGGTTATTCTTGCCGCCCAAGTAAAAACTAACTTCAGTATACCTATGCGAAAAAAAAAAACGAAAACGAGTCAAAACAAAAACATAGTTGCAACACAACATTTTTCCATAAGATAAAAAGGACACAACACAACTTAGAAATATAAGGTATCCCACTTGTAGTCTTCGTAAAGCAGCTTCGCTCTTGCATCTTTTTCTACGTCGAGATAGCCCTTATTAAAGTACAGTAGTACATTATCGTTAGCTCTCTTAAATTTTGCTTTATATCCTTTATCTACTTCCAGCATTTCAGCCAGCTTTGTGGCCCAATAGTACAGAATGTACGTTCAGGGTTGTCATCGACATACTTGTTGGCTCTTCTGTAGGCAGCCTGTATCCCTTTAGGATCGTCTTTGTAGTCTTCGGTTACCTTTGGCGCGCCACAGTGAACGTCCGGTGTGTAACCTGGCTCCCAAACAGGATTACTGTTGCCCATGGTTGTTTTCTTCTAAAATATAACTAAGTTAATAAATAATAATTAATT
>MU825918.1:214853-267429 GCA_029204205.1 Desmophyllum pertusum
CACTTCGCCTTGCGGCCAATAATTGTTAAACATAAACTTCCTATGTTCTAAGTGGGAACGATATTCTATAAATTTTCTACAATACCCGCCATCTTCCTTCGAAAGAAACTTGCGAACGCCGCCATCTAAAATAAATCCGACAGGAAAGTACTGGAGCTAGACGTTTATTGGCCAAAACACAATGGCCCCATTGCGTCATTATGTTTATGATTATGTCGTTATGATTTTCACGTTCCCACTACAAATAAGAGCAACATAGTCCATAGTCACATACATAATCATAATCATAAGAAAAAGATCGGGTCGAATTTTTCTAGACGTTCTCACTAAGACATAAGCGGCAATAACGGCGTTATGTTCGAGCTTATGATTACGATTATGACCCGGGGGGGGGGGGGGGGGAGTACTCCCTATAATGGACTATACGGGGAGGCTCCGCCCGAAAGGGGTAGCTTTTTCAGACTGGAGCCAGTATATATAATGGTGAGGGATTTCACGAATTGAAGTATATAAAAGGGTAAGGGTTTGGACCTCGAGGTGGAGCTTCCCCGTATAAAACTTTGTTGAGTACACCCCCACCCCCCCCGGATCATGATGGTTATGTCGTAGTGGGACAAACTCATTATTACGGACAGTGGTTTTGGTCCCGAGCAGCCGCTGATGCATTTTCTCGTAAATTAACTCCCTTGATTCACAATAAAGACAATAAATTTCGAAACTGTTTCCTGTTATGTTTGACTCATAAGTGTCCAAATCAACGAGAAATTTGGACAGGGCGGGTGAAATTTGTTCCGACATCGTAGTAATTAGGTATCGCAAAGTCATTATTTGCCAAAAAAAATTGAGTTTTTGTTATATTTTGAAATCGCGATATAAAGTATAGGTAAATCGCATTGGAATGAGTATACGTTATTCATTTTATCTCAGCTCGGGTTAGTGTCTGTAGCGGGGGTCTTTAGTGGTTAGGTTCCTAGTGGGACAAAGGACGTTGATAAAAAGCTCTATTTGAGGCTGTTCTCAGTCTTTGCCGTGTTCCAGGCAGATGTTGGCTTCTTTGAGCTCCTCTTCTACCGAAACTCCTGTAGCAGATGACACAACCTCGTCCCCAGAGTCTTGCTCCGCTTTCAAGATGGCGGATGGTGCGCGAAGAAGACCTTTGGCGAAGAGCAGGTCACATGACCACAAAATTAGCCAATCGCGAGCCCGCCGCCATAGTTTTTAAACAATCAAAATCTCCAATATTTTTGGAGACACGTGACTTGCTCTTCGCCAGGGTTTCTTCTTCGCGCCCACCCGCCATCTTGAAAGCGGAGATGGCCCTGGGGACGAGGTTGCAGATGACACTACGCAAATAAATGTGCAGTTTTCCACTTTCTTTTTACCCGGAAACTATTTCTATAGTACGGGTGCTAATTTTACTTGTGTCCGGACCACCTGTTTAGTAGAGTCAACCAAGGGTGAAATTTTGATTCCGTACAGATTAAATTTATCCCAGCAGGGCCTTATTTTTTGTTACGTGTACCACTTTTATCTTTTTCGTGGGATTTAAAAAAATTCCTTCTACAAATCCGCCTTTTAAAAACAACAAGAAAAAACATGGATCGCGTGTCGGTTAAGGGATCTTCCGCGAGTCGCCGGATAGTTTATGGTGGCGCGTGCTTTGTTGACCCGTACCCATCATGGGCTTGACGCAAGCATAAGCACAAGCACAAGCGCAATCATAATGATCAAAATATGCTTGTCACTTGCGTTCGTTTTCACTTGCGCAGAACTATTGTGCTTGCGCTTCAATCTCGTTCCCAGAATCCTCGTTACCCTTGTCCAGCGGGGAGCGGCCAACAAGGACCTCTGGGGGGAAGCGATCCGCCATGACCGGATTCTAGGACTTCCGGCTCTACTGCGCATGTGTTCGAACCCATGTTTCAACTAACGGACGCCATGATTCATGGACTTCCGGTCTTACTGCGCAAGTCAGGCGGATCACTCTATCCCAGAGGTCCTTGTTGGCCGCTCCACCGCTGGACAAGAGTAACGAGGACTCTGGGAACGAGATTGCTTGCGCTTATGCTTGCGTCGCTAGTGAAAACCAAGCTTTAACAAATGGTCTAATATCATAATGAACAATTAAATGGCACGCGCGAACCAGACTAATGTTTGCTTCGTTGCACATCATCGCTTCACTGAACTTTAGATTTAATTAAGAAATGAAAAATATTTAATCATGATTTGTTGTGTTATGTAAAGCACGCAACGAGGTGACGAGAGCACGAAATAAGAAATGTTATTAAAACTATACTAGTACACTTTATTTGAAAAAACATTAAGCTGGATCGACCTTGTCTAAAACGGTTGACAGTTATATTGTTCAGTTTTCAGTCTCTTTCCAAAAATCAGCGTATCATTTGTGAAGATATGATTTTCTGTCACTAACCAGGTGTATGGCAAGCAATGGCCAGCCTCGCGCGCCTTTATTTTCGTAGAGGACACGACTTCCAGGCACAGAAATAACTGAATAGCAGAAATAACTTTCAGTCCTTGCACTGCATGTTGCCCCCCTCCCCCCCCCCCCCCCCCCCCCCCCCCCCCGGGGGAGTGGACTCCCATATAAAAGTGATGGGGGTGGTCGTCGGAATTTTTGAAAAGAACCCCTAAAAGGTACCAGAATCTCGTTTTGTGGGCGTGTACCAATTCTGAAATAAAACTAGTTCTTGTCATATTTTTTTCCGGCTTAATACCCTAAAAGGTGCTGGAATAACTCTAACGGTAGTCATTTTAGATTTTAACACCCTAAGCGGTACCAAACCACATATTTTAGTGAGTACGTTGCTGTTATAAACTATGATACAGCAGTGTAGTTGGAGATTACATTATTTCAAGGTGGAGCCGAAATGTGAAAGTACTATAACCCATATTCTGCGACTAATCGGACGAATCTCAGTTCGGCTATACAACCATTAAATTTTGCCAAAAACTATAAGCTTCTGATGGACAAATACTTACAGTGAAATTTTTTTTTATTTATTATTTTTTTTTAAAGTTTATTTGCTCATTTACAACACTTTACATACAATACTTAGTACAATACATTACCAACTTATATTACAATAGTAGGGCTTACAGTGAAATTGACAATGTTTCGAAAAAAGAACAACAAATAAAAATGTTAGAATTTCGTGATCATATTTGCAAAGAACTCAATAAGAAAATAGTAATATAGCCACAAAAGCAAAAGATCAGAGACATAGCTTATTAAAGTGTTCCTAGTGTACAGTGATTTGTTGCACTGAGACCTTGGTGCTTTAAAGGAACCCAATGTCATTAGTGTCAATCAAATGAAAGGCGGCATTAGTTTGAGTACAGGAATGAATAGCCCTCTTTGCCGTCTTTGTTTTGAGTTGTTTTGATTCCATGTTGAGGCGTTTGATTAAAGGGACACTGTCCCGACGTATTTGCTCAAAACTGTTATAAATGCACGAAATGGTCCCTAAATCTATGAAATAAGGACTTAATAAACTATAATCAAATGATAAAAAGCAATTTCTTCAAGAAATTCCATACTGCAACACAATTTTGCAAAATTTCAAAGATTTCCAAGCCAAACTTGAAACTTTGAAAAAACTGACATCCTGACGTTTTTTCAAAAATCCATATTGCAATCCATTTCCATCCTCGCTGTCGTTAGTCATCCTCACTTCCTAATGGGTTCCTGTCATTTCTGGCGAGTGCTATTCTACTGAATCAAACCATTATTGTTCAACTTCCTATGATCTAGATATGTTTCTGAGCTTCCCAAAATCATGCTAAAATGAGGACAGTGTCCCTTTAATGATTTAAAGTTGTTCCTTGATCTTCAAATAATGGTTCAATTTACTAATGACGTACGTGCCGGATCAAATGGAAGGAATGTGTCACCAATTTAATGTTTGATTATTGTTTGATGAATGGCTTTTGGATGATTTGACTTGAACAACACTCTTTTCAATCTTTGGGGTTTGGGTTGTTTTTATTTTGAGGTTTTGGTTGCTTTTGGCAATTTCTGGGAGACAGATTTGCTGCAATTGCCGTCACAAAATGTGTCTAATTTTTTAGTCTTAGAATTTTGGGGCGTGGACGCCAATTTAGCTTTGCTTTCGAGCCAGCACTTTGTAACCTTCTAACTGGCCAAAACGTTAGAAAAAACCGCGCTTATCGTACAGAAATGATATTTGTATTTGTTTGTTTTGTTTGTTTTGTTTGTTTTGTTTGTGATTTGGAGTGATGCTAAAACATACGTACATATACTTTTACAACTGTTTCCACCCCAAGGTTGACATGAACATCAAGGGACTTATGAAATAAACGTAACTAATTGGAAAACTAACCGAATGAGTTGAATTTGGTTACATTTTGTTCTCTTAGTAGGCTTGGCCTTCCCTTAACCGAGACAACTCACAAAGTTCATAAGATCACTCACGGTTTGAAGCGAAGCGTAGAGTTGCTGGATAGGTACACCAAGGATCTTTAGAACGCAGCGGATTTCTTCACCAGTCTGTTACAAGAAGGTTTTTAGGTCTCCTTGCAGGGGGATTAGTCAAGTAGACGAGAGCCAGAGACTTCTTCTGTTGGATCAGCTGTTTATTTGTGAGCTCCTCTCTCTGCCGTAGCCGGAAACTATATCATACAACTCTCAGCAGAACTGACGATTATATTCGCTCGCATCACGTCCGCGCACTGAGCTCTGATTGGTCAATAAGCACATTCTTTCAGAAATAAGCGGAAGGGCTTCCAAACAACGGCGTATTTGATACTCAAAGACGTGCTTCGAACTTAGAGTAGAAACTTAGTAGATAACGTTTGAAACCGAAAGTGTAAGGTTCGCTCATCTAACAGTACTTTTAAGACTGTAGATTTTGGTACCAATCATCGCACAGGCGGGACAGAATGCGTCTAACCCTAAACGAACGTGATCCTAATTTTATCAGCAAAACAGCTAAAACAATGCTATATCGATATCTTTTGCGTAGCTAAGCAAGCTTAAGTTAGAGTGTTCCATTGTTCGTTGACGGAAACCACAGTTCCCGTAGTCCTTCAAATCCTACGTACACGTACTTACTCTAAGACAGCTACTTTTTAAGCGAATACACTAAAAGCTACTTAAATAATCACACAAACTATTATTATTATCTAGAAGCACTATAAATCCTTGTCGTTCTAACAACATAACCGAACTGTAGAAATCCTTTCGGCATTTCTAAGTCAATCAGGTATTGACATAAACTTACAAAAGGTATTTACGGAAAATGAACGAAAAGTTAATTAAACTAAGGCCAGATTTGAATTGTGGTTTCTTGGCAGGAACTAATTACGTTGGTGACCAAGCGTCGACCAACGTAATGCTTCGGTACCAAAGGACTGTAATTTCCTGGCTTTACAAATTGACCGTGAGAATGTTTTGCTAAAACAGTTGGCTATGAGCGAATTAGAGTGACAAGGAGGCTTTGTTTGTGGGTAACACAAAACTCTAAATTGATATTCAATCACACTTTAAATTAGTTCGTAAAACACTCGAACTTGTAAAATATATAAAAATATCCTCCAACAGCTAGAAATAAGTTGAAGAAACAAAGTACTTCCGTATCAAGGCTTCAAAGTGTACAAAAACTATTTCAAGGAAATAGACTCCAATCCAAGTGGTTATTGATCATGTGTTCTTGTGGCAACTCTCTTATCTGCTTTTTAAAATCGTTTATATTCCCAATGCCCCATCCCTCGCGCAATGCATTTTCGGCTGATTGTAGTGCACCTTCGATCCAGCCCTTCAACGGGTGATAGGCCTCGCCAACTACAAACACATCCTGTCCTTGGAAGGGTCGTTTGGCCCATTCGACGACTTTAAACGATGAAACGTGTGTTCCAGCGCGCTGAACGTGCCTAGAGACGGAGAATATTTTCCAGTAGATTAAAACGATCAAATGAAGCATTGAGAAAAGTGTGGTTTAGCAAGTAGCCTGCCTGTGCAGCCAGCTGTTATTGCACACTGATTAGTGAAGAGTGGCAACTGCATTCACAGACTAAAGTAATATACAAAAGCACCGGTCACGGGTCACAATATAAACTTTTACAAGACCTAACACCCGGGTGATTGGTAACTGCTTTTAAACCTGTGTCAATCTTGAACTGCGGCAGGGATTGGGAATGACGTTACGATACAATAATGCCAATATAACATTGAAAAAAGATCATATCCTGAAAATGAATCGCGAATGGTTGTCGCTATATTGGAACTCTACTGACACTCTATCAGTACAACACATGCAGCAGTCAGGTAAGATGATTTACAACAGTTACTGTACTCACCTATAACCTTCCTCCCAATACATATACACTGATTCCAAAGGTTTGGGAATATCTACTCCAGGAAACAATCTTTTCAGCGCTTTGAGCATCTGCTGGTCCATATATTCCTTGGACTGAATCTTTAATAATTCTCCCCACTTGACAGCACAACGAAGCTTGGCATAGCTCATTTGAAGCACAGCCTCGCCTTTGGGACCGCGTGATCTAGTGACAGAGACGTTTTGATTAATTTGTAATTATGTAGAGTACACTCTCTTTTTTTTTTATAAGAACCTTTTTTATAAGAACGTTGAGGCTGAGATTGACCAAACTTTTAAGAACATGCTAAGAATATAGCCAGGTTGAGACTTAGCTAAGAACATTTTTATTCACTTGTTTCTTGCATAGAGCAGTTTAAATACAATATTCCAGTATCCTTTCAAAAAATTAACAAAATGTAACATTTCAAATATCTCAGAGAATAAGCAGTTCAACACTGAGCTCAAAATACTTGAATGCACATTTTTTATAGTAACAACATGAGTTTCTATCACATAAAATGTTAATACCATTTTCATGGTCACGTTCGAATCTTTTTTGTGAAATTCTATACCATGTAACCTAAGAACATGTTAAGAACGTTTTCAGGCTGAAATCGCCCAAAAAATAAGAACATTCGGTCTTGGTTCAGCCTCAGCTCGAAAATTAGACGTTCTTATATAAAAAAAAGAGTGTACCCGGTTGTTAGGATTGGCGCAGACACTGAATTAGTTTTATGTTATAAATGGAGATTTATGCTATTGTTTGTATTGAATACGATAGAGTAAGCACTCAATAATGCTGGGGGATCAGAAAATAAACACAGGAACTTGGCAAGATATTCTGAGATATTCACCAGAAAGGACAGCATACTTATGTTAATGCTTGTGCAGCGGTGATTCTTAGTGAGGGCAACAAAAGAAGACGAGTATGTTCGTTCTTCTTACTTATGTCGCTGCTGTCCTCACTAGCTTACTTGTGTTTATGCTTACGTTGCCAGTGAAACCAATAATCTCTTTTTAGCCTAATACAATCCTTCCCTCGGATTATTATCTATTTTGTTTTAGCCTAAATTCATTCCTTGCTGGTATACTTTACAGAACTTCTTAGCAATGCATACGAATACCTACCTGTATGGAAACGAGAATCCCAAACAGTCACTGTTAGACAACATTCTTGCTCGTCCGCCAGATAACGATTTCCAGTAGAGTTGCGTTGCCACCAGGCCTCCTCGAACACGGCGAAGCCTTTAAAGGCCACCATGAATCCAATTGAATCAAAGGTGGAGTCGTTTTGAATCCTCTCTGCAAGTGAACCCTCGATTTGTTTCATGGGATTTACTGGGACAGCGAGGACCAGTTTGTTTGCTGTTACCGTATAATTAGTTGTTATCAGCTTAAATTGTTTCTTTTTATTCTCGTTGATGACTCTGATTTCTTGGTCCACGTACAGGTTTGCTCCATGTTTCATAGCAGACATTTCTAGAGCGCGCGTTATGACAGACAATCCGTTATCAAGCCTGAAGTAGTTACCCGTGGCATTAGCCATTGCAAATGCTTCTTCAATTTCAAATACTGATTCTGGGCTTTGTTGCCTACCATAGTAAAGCCTAAATCCAGTCAAATGGCCGAATAACTGGAGACCTTCAGGCGTCAGATATTCTGTTATGAAGTCAGAAAGACTTGCGAAATTCGACGCTTCCTTTCGATGGCTAAATGCGTAACCCAGCATCTGTCTATAGGTAGTATTCTGGAATCTGCCATGGTTGAGCGCGGGGAATGCTTTCTGTTTCACAGTTTCGGTGTCATTAGCGAAGAAACCTCGCGCCTCTAGTCTGTCGTGATTGTTTTTAGCAAGTTGTGTGGATGATATGTTGAAACGCTCCAAGATATCCCTGCACAAGAACAACAATAAAGTGCGGTTATTTAAACACAATGTTGTTATATAATTGATCTGCCCAGGCGCCATGTTTCGTTTTCAGGCAATCTAATAAGCTTATTTTTCGCGAACCATTTATATTCATCATCGAGCGCGTTCAGTGTGGATCTGTTGGTTTGTGCTGGGATTTGAGAAATCTCATTGTTTATTACTCTGAAAATCATGGCTCGAAAGCGCATACAGTAGAACCCCACTAACTAATTTACAAATAAACAACAATTTGTATCTGTCCTTCAGTCCTCTGAAGTATATTGCATATGTTTCTTTTCAGCCTCCTTCCCGAGCGCACCAAATCCCCGAGCGGCGATGCCGACGTGACAAAATTGCAAGAAAATAATATATTCACGGGACTGAATACAATATGCTGATCGATGAAAACCAATAGCAATCGATAACAATCGATGAGGCCACGAACATTTTCATGTGATTATCGATTGGTCATCGATTGGCCAATACCAATCGATATCAATTAACTAATTGCTATCGATTGATATCGATTGATCGATTGGATTTCCGATGATCGATTTCCATCGATTGTTCAGAGCGGGAGTAACCATCAGCTTTCACTCACCAAACTGCTGAATGGCCTTCGTCTACACGCCATGCGCCTAGACCTGAAAACAAACAACAGACACACGAGAAGCACGAGACGAGAGCGAAGGCTAAACTACCGAAGGACAATTACTACCTTGTAAAGTATAGTGAAGTCTTCATGAGCCTCAGTAGTGGTGACGTACGTGAACTCTGGATTTGTTTAGCATCCAAGGATTAATACTCCCCCCTGGATGGGAGGCTGACTCTAAATTGCAGGTTCTTTGTTAAGTTTCCCCAACAACAATTCGCCGATACTTATTGATGCACCCGAGAGAAGTAAAGCACTGTGGAGTCTGCCTCGTCTAAGGACACAATTGCAAGAGAGCAGAGACCCGGGCTCGACCCGATCGCAGTTCTACTATTCTTTTCGCGCTCAACCTCAACCCCCCTCCCCCCTCCCCCCCCCCCCAAAAAATAAATAAATAAATAAATAAAAAATAAAAAATAAATAAAATAAATAAATAAATAAAAGTAGCGAATCGAAACAGGAGGTGCGTGTTACATTTATAAGATGTATACAGCTATTTCGAGAAACGTTGTCGGAAAAAGCGCACGCGACAATCCCGAAAGGTAATCTGGGATATGTTCAGCAAGGTACGTTCCTGACACTGTAGCTGTCGAACCTACTTTTGTTGCTTTCTTTTAGCACTCGCAAACATACATCCATGACGTCTCTTGCCATTTTCTCAGATTTCCCTGAAATGCTGAAGTCAAGGAACCGTAAACTTAAAACTACCCACAATACCTTTCGGGATTGTCGCGTGCGCTTTTTCCGACAACCTTTCTCGAAACAGCTGTACATGAAATGTGATTCGACGACTGATCCTGCATGGGAGAAAAACTACTAAACCTTCAATTTTCAGAAGTTCGCTTAACAATTCCGGTAGCCGGCAAATGCGTAAAGAAAAAAATTACACTAGTTTTGTACTTACTAACTGGGATGTTAGACACTCGCTGGAAAGTGTGATCGCGTATTCGTCCACCAAATCGATGGTCTCTTTCAAACAAGCAAACGTTGGTCTCTTTCTTAAGCCTGAGAAGAGTTTCTGCAACATACAGACCGGAAATGCCTCCACCAACAATTGCCACATCACATGACATTTCAGTGGTTTGTTCGTCTATTTTTTTTAAAAATCAAAGAACATATTTATAACAATTTAAATTACAAACATATATATCGTGAACAGTTTCTGGAAGAAAACACTATGTTTAACATTACTTTATTTTCAACCGAGGTTTCCAGTATTTGGGATTTTTTCTTCGTTTCAGTGAACTTAATTGGCTAAAAAACAAACAAATAAAATCACGGCCTGGTTCACACTAGCGATACAGCTGTTTCGAGAAAGGTTGTCGGAAAAAGCGCACGCGACAATCCCGAAAGGTATTGTAGGTAGTTTTAAGTTCACGGTTCCTTGACTTCAGCATTTCAGGGAAATCTGAGAAAATGACAAGAGACGCCATGGACGTATGTTTGCGAGTGCTAAAAGAAAGCAACAAAGGTAGGCATCGCGGGTTTGATGTATTTATTTGACTTATTAAAATTCATTGATAATATCCCAGTTTACCTTTCGGGATTGTCGCGTGCGCTTTTTCCGACAACCTTTCTCGAAACAGCTGTATACATGTAACGACGTAGGTCACGCAACCGCCTGTAAATAAAACCCATTCTTACCTTTCCTATCGTCAGTTGTTTGCTTGGCGCTGTTGCATGCTTCTGAATTTGAACGGTTTTCGACCAGGACCAAGAAACGCAGCTAAGACAACCAACGAAATCAGAACAACCAGCACAACTACAGCAATGACAGCTATGGCTTTGTACTTTAAGAAAACCCCAGTTCTTTTGCTGTTTTCCCCAGGGTTATCCACAACCGTGCATGTGGTTTCCATTCTTTCCAAAATAACCTGAGTATCAGGCGAATTTTTCCGCGCTCTCTTCAGTACTCTTCGTCTTTACGTGGTCGCGCTGAAAAATTAATTGTTAAATATTCCATGCACGCTCACCCACTTGCGTAACATGTAACCATATTTGTAAGTGGTGACAGCATTAAAGAAGTGTAGAAACAAACACGAGCTGCAGGCGATTGCTTTTCTCTACTTCTTCATTGCGTGCTTTCATCACTGCCTATCTGCTTTTCGATGCTTTCTAACAAAACAAATCGCGATTAAGGCTTTTATTTGCTCTTTTTAATATACATGTTATTTGACGCAATGAGTAAATACAATGCCTATTGTAAGTCCCTAATATAAGTGCTCAACATTTTCCTGTATTGCTATGCTTCATTAGTAAACTTTTAAACTTTTATTGGAGCGAGGTCGAGTAAGAAATGGATTGTGTTCTATGACTACATTCGACCGAAAGCTAACCCTAACCCTAGAGTTCGAAGGTCTTGAATTCAGGATTTTGGCTGAGCCCTAACTCTACAAAAATAACTCCAGGAATAGCCGGCGCCACTTCACATGCCATACACGCTCACCCACTTGCGTAACATGTAAAATAGCCATATTTGGAAGTGATGACAGCATCAAAGAAGTGTAGAAACAAACACGAGCTGCAGGCGATTGCTTTTCTCTACTTCTTCATTGCGTCCTTTCATCACTTCCTAACTGTTGCTTTTCGATGCTTTCTAACAAAACAAATCGCAATTAAGGCTTTTATCGCAATGGGTAAATACAATGCCTATTGTAAGTCTCCAATATAAGTGCTCAACATTTTCCTGTACTGCTATGCTTCATTAGTAAACGTTTAGTATATAAAAAGGGAGTATTTCACCATAGTTAATAGAGGGAAATTGTTATGAAGTCCAGCAAACTTCAAAGGAACAAATTAACAAAAAGGCCAAGCCGGATTTATGTTGGACGGTCCATGACCGTGCACAATCTTTTGTTTTGCGATGGTTGAATTACCTAATCGCATCGTTTCTATTGGTTAGCTGCTTGAACACGCGTAACCACCTATCGTATTTTGTCAGGTTTTGGGCACGGTCCAAGGCCAAAACAGCGAACTTTGCCCGGCTTCATAACCGTGATTTCCCTATAGTAACTATGATTGACTATGATGACTAAGATTTCACGGTTCGGCGCATGTACAGGAATATCAAATTCACCCGTTTAAAAACCCCACTCACATGTACTTCTCGATACTTCAGCACATATTATAATTAGTCCAAGCAAAACGAAGAATGACCAAGCTTCACAAATAATTTCAACTGATTACTTCATCACTTCCTATCTGCTTTTCGATGCTTTCTAACAAAACAAATCGCGATTAAGGCTTTTATTTGCTCTTTTTAATACACATGTATATTTGACGCAATAATTACTGATATAAAGCCTATTGTTTAAGTCCCCAATATAAGTGCTCAACATTTTCCTGTATTGCTATGCTAGTTAGTAAACGTTTAGTATATATCAAGGTATCTCAGATTAGTACTCACAAACTGAATATGGCGCGGGAAACAACATGCTTGCTTCTAGCAGTTTTCTATTTCCACTGTATCTCCACAGCACACACATCGCATGAATTACAGAAGAAATACATCAGCGATCCAAAAGCCATCTGCAATGATAAATCCAGAGCTACGTTTTATATTGGACCGAGGTCGAGTAAGAAATGGGTTGTGTTCTTCGAAGGCGGTGGATTTTGTGCTTCGTTTGAAGACTGCAATAATCGATACCTGAACACGAATTCAACGGTGTTGATGACATCAAACATATTGCCCGATAAAGTGACTGGAAGAGATTTGCTATCTGCGTCTAAAAGCGAAAACCCGACTTTCTCTGAGCACGTTCATGTTCTTATACCGTACTGTAGTAGTGACTTATGGCTTGGATCAAAAACGAATTCGAAAGAACCGTTTCATTTTGTCAACGATTCTTCTGTAGATAACTTCAGTTTTAGAGGACAGACGATTTTTCGTTCTGTTTTCCTTGATCTGCTTCAGCGATATAACTTGAGTAACGCTGAAGAAATTGTTCTTTCTGGAAGTAGCGCTGGAGGGATCGGAGTTCTGAACCACGCAGATTGGGTCTTAAATCACGTCGTCAAATCACGTGGCTTTAAAAACACTAAAATGTTTTCTGTCGTGGATTCAGGATGGTTTATTAACTTTCAGGGCACTTTACACGCCAAAGTTAGCCCTGGATTTACATCGTTTGCAAACGTGACATCGCCGGCTTGCATGGATATCTCTCGTGGTTACACTTGTTGCCCATCAGCGTCATGCATGATTGCTCGCGGGTATTATCCCTCGAGTGTCCCGCTACTGCTTGTCTCAAGCATGTACGATCTTTTCCTCTTGAGAGACGTTGTCAGAAAGCTAGAAAATGAAGGAAAGACGGCGACTGACAAGTCTGCAGATTATGTATCCGTTGTTAGTATGTACGGAGGCGCAGTGAATGAATCTTTTACCTTATCTGAAAAGCAAGGTTCAAACGTGAGTGTTTTCATTCCAGCGTGTTTTCAACACATTTATTTTGCTACATCAAGTTTGTGGGATGAAAATGGCGTGTTTCCGCCTTCATCAGAATATGCACTTGGCACAGGAAAGTTCAGGTGAGTTACATGACCTACATGATTGATTTATTAATGTTATGTGATAGTCTAACTAGAGAATATTGAAAGGGAATAAAATGCTGTAGAATGATCTGAAATGGGACAACAAACAACGAAGCTAAAGAGGTCTATTCGTTTGAAAGTCTACCTATAAATACTTCTCTGAAGTCATTTACTTCTGTAGCCATATAATTCAGAGTGGGACCTGGGAGTCAATACAGATTCTTAAGGGAGGCAACAGCACCAGCATTAAAGATTTCATAACAGCATGGTTCCAGTCACGTGCATCTCCCATAAGATCGATTGACAGCTGTATTGGAGCCCAGTGCAACCCAACTTGTCCCGGCCAACTGTTGTTCATAGATCCTGGGGATGTCTGGGGGCGGACAGTTGAATCTACCATTCTTGGATTGTGTTTGGTAGTCACAGTTTTCAGCGTTGGACTAAAGACCATATTCGTATTGCACTACTATTGCTTGAGGAAGAAACAGAAATGCTTCTTGAGTAAGGGCGAAAGATCTATAGTACAGAGAGAGGTGCGTACTTACATTTGAAGTGCTTTCTCGTTTCTTAAAGGCTCATTTTGGGTCCATTTTCATCCTGCATGCATTTCGTGCCGAGGTATGAAAATGTTCTCTCGACACAGACAATCCCTTGAACACAAAGCATGCAGGATAAAATTGGGCATTTAAATGAATGTGTTCTTTCTTTTTCACGCAGTCACACTTCTTCTTCATTCATGTGGGACAATGGTGAGAGGTGTCCGGGGAATGTAATAAGTTTGACTGGTTTGTTTTTCGTTTTGGAGAGTGGTTTCCATATGATCGCAACGATGCTTATTTGGCTCAAAACCATTCACCATAACTATATGGAAACATAGAAAATTGCTTCGTGCTTTTATTTCATAAAAAAGAAAGAAAATATTTTCCCTGTATTTCCATAGAGTTATGGTAACACTCGTGAAAGTTTGGGAGAACTCAAAATTGCTGTGAAAACACTCGCCTGCTGCTCTTGTTTTCACAGTATGTCTCGTTCTCCCAAACTTCACTCGTGTTACCATAACTCTATTTAACAATGTGATAGTTGATTCGGCCTGTGGCCTCATCATCATAGAAATTGAGAGCGAATAATCTAATTGTTTTAGTAAAATTCAAAACAATTTTCTAGTAATAACTCTAAATCCTCCTCCGAAACTTCGGAGAAACTAGAATAAACCGCAATTGTTTAGACGATCTCCAGCCACTGCACACTAATATAACAATAGAGTGTTTCTGTCGAGGAACTATCGGCTGATAGTTGCCCGCGGAAATTTTATGTTCTAAAAAACAAATATTAGCCCGAGAACGAAGTTCGAGGGCTTATATGCTAGTTTTTTTAGAACATAAAATTTCCAAGGGCAACTATCAGACCGATAGTTCCGAGACAAAAACACTCTATTGTCTTTATTGTTCACCACTAATTTTTCCGTGCGGCGGCCCAAAACTGAAAACGACATGAATTTATTTTTTTATTTCGATTTCTAACACTCTGCAACGCTTGGAGCTTCAAAAATAGTTTTGCATTTCAACATTTCAACTTTTGTCTCGTAAATACGTACAAAACTTTAAGTTAAACTTCATAAATCGACTGAGTGATTTTTCAGTTCCATCTAAATGAAGCATCATTTGTATGAAAAACGGCGGCAAAACCTGGCGCGGGTTCCACCAAGTTGAATGAAAAGAAAGCAGGACAAAAAGTTTTCTTCGGATTATTTCTTCGCTCAATCTCTTCTAATGATTCATATATTCTGGAAAATTGTGCAAATGATTTAGCACAAAATGGGAAGATCTGAAATAATTGTGGAGCTGAACAATATATTCATTTTACAAGTCAAACGGACAACTGAACGGAGTCGAAGGTTTCACCGCGGGCAAACGCTTGACGAACTGCCGTATTTAAGCTTCGTAACCGATATATCATATTTATTGTGCTGATTCAAGCTGGAATTGACAAGCCTCTTGGAAACACAAGGTAACAATACCGAATAGGCTAAGCTTAAACTTGTGGTGTAAACAGGCTGTCATTTTTTGGACGAATTTGTGTAAATTGTTTAGTGCTCTTTCATTCGCATTTGTTGTACATTTACAGGAATTTGCCATTAAATATTTCGTTCCAAACTTCGTACATGCCCATATGTTATGAAAGAATTGATAGAGAGTAAATTCTCGCTATTTTTTAATTTATTCTTTCAACTGTTAAGCTCAAAACTGCACAAAACGGTTGTTTTTCGCTCAGGCGGGCACTATCGATCCGGGGTTTTTTGCCCGACGGGCACTATTACCTGACAATATCTCTCCGCGGATGAACACTATCACGTCACGTGTTCGATTTAAGCCAATCAGAATCAAAGAAAATTTAGTGGTGAACTATAATGGCTGATAGTATACGAGTAGCTCAGCCAATCAGATTGTCTCATTTGCATTAGTATACTAGTAGATTTTTACTAATTGCATTTGGCATATGCATTCTTTCTTTTTAGCTTCCACCATGCAGACCAAATGAAACGATCAGTGTCACCTGTTTGTCATTAAGCTACTCAGTTGATGTTTCGAAGAAGAAGACGGAAAAAGGTTAGGGAAAAAAATTAAGAAATGGTAAACGTGCAGCGTGCGTACATCGAGTTATGGATGCACGCGGGAGGTTGCTAAGCACGAAAGAAGCGCAAGAGTTGCTCGAGACGATAGCCGAGACTCAACTCTAGCTTCTTGAGTGCTTAGCAAACTCCCAAGTGCATCCATAACTCGATGTACGCACAGCTGTAGCGTTTACCATTTCTTTTATAACATAACACTGCAAACAGTTTTAATCTTACACGAATTGGCTGTCGAAATCCTACTCTTGAAGTGCGCGAAAAAGCTCCTCAATAAATTGACTCAAGGTTAATTGACAGTCAGTGACAATAAAATTTGAACAGGCCAACGATAAAATGGCATTTATTTGTTTCATACATTCACTGAAAGAAAAATATTAATTGAATAATTTGATTTTCGCTTTACGGTGTAACCTGGAAGATTGAACAACAAACATCTACACGGCAAAGTTTTCATTCAGTAAAATTCATTCCGAGAATTACCGTCGCACAGCTCAGCTTCAGTACAAAAACTCCAAAATAAGTTTCGGAAGCAGAGTTTCTGAATTAACCTTTATTCTAGTTGAAAATTTCTTCCAGAATAATCCTCATAAGCTTAAGCTTAATCAACAACAACCACTGCTCCGAGTAAACTTTCACCAGCTCCACTTGCTTTCCCGATGACATTCCAGCACTTCGTGACTTCACGTCATATATCGACAAAATATTTTATCCGCTTTGCCTCTTAGTTGAATTCAAGGCTGTTCAGCCGATTTGTAATTCATCTTGCATGATTTGTGGTAATTTCGTCATTCAAAACTTCCAGTTTAGATGCAGATTTGCCGCTACGTCGAGAACTGACAAGTGAGCGACCAGTGAAGCATCAAGCGCGCGAAAACAAACCAGTGACGTCAGAGTGCACCATGGGCATATGGAGTCGCACAATTAACCAATCAGAGCGCGCGCTTCGCTGAAGTTATGTTATAATGCATATTATCTTCCCACCAACATTATGTTTCTCCCTATTTATTCTTTTTGACAACACATATGTTTTCATTTTTTTAAGTCGATAAATCCCAGTCAATATTACAACTTAAATTATGAACTTAATATAGTGAAGAAAAACTTTTGACCTATTTTAATACCTATTTATATATCTAGGAGACCGTCCGATGGTTGAAGCGACTCGTGAAGAACTAACAAAAAACAACCATGTACCTAAAGCAAGAGACGACGAGAAATATCTCACGGTTGTAGAATTAGAGGAAGACGCGAGCAGTGACAGTGAATGTTCTGGCTACGAGAAAAGCGTACACCCGAGGTCGCTTCAGGCTGATACTGGCTTGGGCTTTGACAACACGTTAGAAGAGGTAACTACTGATGTGAAAGATCGTTCAACATTCGTGGCTAATGGTAAAGACGGTGGAGAGGAGGTGGGAAAACGTTTTTCAAATATCAAACAGAGTGGTGTAGCTCACACGTCTGCCTATCTAGAGAAAATCTCCACTGCTGTTGAAGGGCATTCATTTTGGTAACCAATGGTAACGACAGTGGGGAGCCTGGGGTAAAGACGCAATATTGTTTGCCTGATCTCAAAAGAAAATCACCAGATGTTGATTTTGTTAGAATGGACAAAAATCTCGCGAAAAAGCAGATTCTTAACAACGTCTCAGTTTATTTCAATCCTGGGGAATTGGTCGCCATCATGGGTCCTTCAGGATCTGGAAAAACAACGTTACTTGATTTATTGACAGGAAGGCGGAGACACGGACATAGCAAGGTGTGTATATTCAGGGGGGGGGGGGGTAGCTACTTCCAATACATTCAAATCAAAACCATGCTCTCACAACTTGCAAAGCAATCATCACAACTTTAGCCAGCGGATTCATAATCTGCACGTGCGTAGAAGTTGTGTAAAGCCAGAATGAAAGCTATAAAAGAAAAACATGGCGGCCGATGAGGTGATGGAAGTGCGTACTGATGTATGAATAATTATTGTATTTTTTCACTTTGTGATCCTTTAAACCAGATAAACTTCTCCCTCAAGTTTTTAGTTTTTAAGACGCGACCGCGACGACAACAAGAACGTCACAAAACAATAGGTTTAATTAGTAATACAATATTCTGCACGTGTGTTTTGCATATTTCTTTGCCGTCCCATGCAAAACTAGCCTGCGTCGGAGACGGACTTGACCGCCGGTAATGTCCGTCTGCGAATTAGTGCACAAATCCTTGTTCTAGACCCCCAACGACGTAACGAAATACCGGAAGGGCCTTTCGAAATCCCCTTTATTCTGATTGGCTATGGTAAAAGGCGTGACAGGCCTATTCGAAGTTCGTGACATTTGCCGTTCTCTATTGAATTCGGTCTTCTGACCTACTTTGCCCTTCAAGAGTGTTTCTGTATTATGAGGAGGATTTTGAAGTAGAATAGCTATAGAGCCATCGACTGTGTTCACTCTAGCAAATTTTAAGAGGTCACGTTTGGTCTCCTGTCGGGCAAACAGATATTTACAACGCGTTAGTTTAGACAACAAACACTCGGCAAACCGAACAAGGTAGTTCCCATTTAAAACCTGCTGAATAGTTTCTGGGTCTTCCAAGTCCGTGATAGCATGCAATCGCCAGTATACCCATATTGTTGAAATATATAAACTTGGTCCTCCATCAGCGATCGTAAAGGTGAAATGATAATCACAACAATAACACTCGATCATATATCACCGTATATCAGCGACTGCGACAATCGGGAGACACTGAAAGATCAATGACTTTCCAAAACCTGTGGGTAAATTGATAAACACGTTTTTTCCCCTGGAAGAAAGATTTGATCGCTTCTCGTTGTTCTGGGAGTAGCTCCGTTAATTCAAACTGAGCTTTCTCTAACCGCTTCGAAAGCTGCACTCCATTATATCTTCAGTGATTTTTTTAATACTGTACTATTTTTAGGCTCGCTTACCGCTAGCTTCCGGTCCTAGCTCGCGTGAAATTCCCTTAGCCAATCACAACCAAATCATAGCTAATTGAACAATAGCTTTATGTAAAGGCCAATCACAGACAAGTACTCAGATCCTGGTACGTCGTTGGGGGTCTAGAACAAGGATTTGTGCACTAATTCACAGACGGACATTACCAGAGGTCAAGTCCGTCTGCGACGCAGGCTAATGCAAAACAAAACGCACGTGCGTTTTGCATTTACATTTCTTTGCCTTCGTATGCAATAACAAAAAAAAATGAAATGTCCAAATTCACGGTATTATGGGGAACGTGAACACGCGAAGGTTAATTTTCCTTTTTCTGTCCTGGACTTGAACTCACGAATTCAGCTCCTGGAAAGTTCGGCCACATTGGACAAATTGAACGTGTTGGAATAATCTCGAAATAGTTTATAGCAACGTTAATTAATTTTTTAAGGAATTTTGCGCGCGAAAAGAAGCCTTAAGAAAACACCGCTGACCAAAACGAAATTGATCGCTCTGCAAGTTGTGAGAGCATGGTTCTCGGTCCCAGGCCCTGTCTCTATCCCCCCCCCCCCCCCCCCCCCTGGTATGATTAATAAATTAAATTATAAAATTAATCTAAAGAAAATAGATGTAAGGTAATACTCCCTTGCTTTTCTCGGCACAAATATGACAGTAGTAACGACAGACGATAAATATTTTCTTTTTATTAATACACGTGTTATAAGCAATACAATTAAACTATATTTTTTGGACTAGAAGCATTGTACTTTTCTCAGTTTTTGGAATATCGCCAACATTTTACTCTTGAAAATTTTACCGGCCGATTTTTCACGATTATCGGCGAATTCTAAACCCCTTGAAAACAATTATGGAAGTTTAATCTTGCTTCGAACAGCCGAATTGTGATATTGTGTTTTTAATCGCTCAACAGTTAAAGGGAGTGTTTGACGGTTCGGCGCATGTGCAGGCTTATCAACTTTATCCGTTTAAGAAACCCCACTCACATGTACTTCTCGACACTTCAATAATCACATACTATAATTAGTCTAAGCAAAACGACGATGACCAAAATAATTTCGCAAAATAATTTAACGGATAATACCAGAATAAGTTACTAGAATAAAGCCCGAAGGATTTATTCTGGTAATTTAATCTGATATTGAAATGTAGACATTCTCGGTGTAATCCGTCTAACGTTTTTGTGAATTTTGGTAATTCTAATTCTAATGCGTCCGAACCGTGAAACACTCCCTTTAAGTAAACGTTTTGTTAGCTTAAAGTGCCCATAACCTTTTTTATTTTATTTTCTCATCTGAATCTAAACATTACTCAAGGAATTTCTGCGAAAAAAATTTTGTGATTTGCAGAAAACGCGAATTTTTTATGAATGTTTCAAATCTTCAAAATCCTATTTTTGTTTGGTATACCCGTCCCGCTGTAAGAAGGCCGACGGGCTCACATTTTCCTGAATCTACGTCACAATTCCTTTGTTTTGAAGCCACGTATTCCTTAATCTACGTCACAGATCCTTTGTGAACCGAGAAGGACCCAGGGGAGACTAAAGCAAATGGTGATCCAAAATGGCGGCAAATTTGAAAGTTTTATAAAATTCATAAACAATTCGCGTTTTCTGCAAATCGCAAAATTTTTTCGCAGAATTTCTTTGAGTGATGTTTAGATTCAGATGAGAAAATAAAATAAAAAGGTTATGGGCACTTTAATGTATTCTGCATGTTCACAGGGTCACGTGTATATCAATGGAGTTGGCCTGGATCGAGTACAAGACTGGTACGCTCGTAAGATTGGTTATGTACTACAGCTCGCTGTACCTTACTATGAAGAACTTACTGTCCGACAGAATCTCTTCTTCGCTGCAAACATGAGGCTTCCTAAATCAATGAGTCACGCAAGGAAGTTTGAACGAGTTGAACAGATTCTTACTGAGGTATGCCAAGGTCCGGTTTAAACGTCGCATTTGACATGTGCCGAATCTAATTCAGGAATTAAATGCATGTGAAGTTCGACGTTTAAATCAATTAAATTCGACAGATTTGAATTAAATGCGACTTCTGTCGCATCTTCGACTCAGCCAGTCGAATATTCGACAGAAGTTCGACAGTTGCTTTATACGTCGAACTTCACATGTGCCGAATCGAATGCATAAATTATTATAATGTATTTCTGAATATAACAGCATTCGTGATTGCTTGAAAGGTATAAAGCCCTTCCACACGAGCAAGTTTTCCTTGACAAGTTTTCCTTGCTCGTGTGGATAAACAACAAATTTAATTTGACAATTTTTTCCTTGACAAATTTTATTTGCTCGTGTGGACGATAAACAATTTTTCTTTGACAATTTTTCTTTGTAACAACAATAATATTGTACAGCGGATTATCGTCTTTAATAGGATCAGGTCGCGATCAACAAGATAAGGCCGCTGGGCACCAGGGATTCCTTGTCAATCCTTGCTCGTGTGGAAGGGGCTTAAGTGTTGACGTGATCTGTCATGCTTGAAAACAACAAGAGTGGCGCCAAAAATAAAACGTTGGTTCGCGAAAAAAGAAATTCGTTCTTATTTTCTCTTGTTCGTATTTTAGCTTTCAATCTAAACATTCGCTAGTCTGCAGGGAACCCTAATGTTTGAAATAGCGCGGGAAGACTCAAAATGAAAACGGAGCCTGGGAACGAAACTTTACAAAAACTCGCTCATGAATTAAATGCGACTCTATAAATTCGACGTCTAAATCAAATGTCGAATTTAATAATTTGAGTCGACCCAAATAGGTATTAAAAACATGTGAAATGCGACGTTTAAACCGGGCCTAAGTTTGTATTTTATTTTATCAAATGTGAGATGTTTTACGAAGGAATTAGTTTTGAGTTGCATGTTCACAAATGTGAAAAAATGGTAATTGGTCTTTTATGATGGTTAGTAGTGAAATGATATTTCTCTAATAGGGTACACATCACTGAGAAATTTCTTTCTCGAAAAAATAGTAATTCATCACATTAAAACAAAAGAAATCATAACGTGACGGTGGTTTGGATATCTGATCTTAATCAGCAATTTTTCCTCCGTTTACTCCTTAGTTTTTGTTTCGATTGAGATTGTATATCAAACACTCTAGACAGCGTTTCATCCGATTTCCAAACATCTCGAATTTCGTCAAAAATACTTCGCTACGCGTCGTATTTTCAACTCTCTTCTCGGTGTTTGGAAATCGGATGAAACACGATGTCTCGTGTATGGTGAGTCGCTCGCTCTCACTCCCTGTCAGAGGGAGTGAGAGCGAGCAACTCGGACCGTCTGAGAATCAGGCTAAACGTTTGTGTGAGCACAGTGAGCAGAGAACTTTAAAGTGTCCATAACCTTTTTTTTTAATTTTCTCATCTGAATCTAAACATTACCCAAGGAATTTCTGCGAAAAAATTTTGAGATTTGCAGAAAACGCGAATTTTTTATGAATGTTTCAAATCTTCAAAATCCTATTTTGTTTGGTATACCCTATTTTTGTTTGGTATTTTTGTTTGGCTGTAAGAAGGCCGACGGGCTCACATTTTCCTGAATGTACGTCACAATTCCTTTGTTTTGAAGCCACGTGTTCCTTAATCTACGTCACAGTTCCTTTGTCTGATGTCACATGTTCCTTAATCTACGTCACAGATCCTTTGTGAACCGAGAAGGACCCAGGGGAGACTAAAGCAAATGGTGATCCAAAATGGCGGCAAATTTGAAAGTTTTATAACATTCATAAACAATTCGCGTTTTCTGCAAATGGCAAAATTTTTTTGCAGAATTTCCTTGGGTGATGTTTAGATTCAGATGAGAAAATAAAATAAAAAAGGTTATGGGCACTTTAAGGTAACAGGGTACAATTAGCACATAATCGTGACAAATAAAAACATACAATGCACAGTTAACCAGTGTCCGTAAAGCGAGGAGAAAGCGAGGTTAACTTTGTATGAGAGCGTGTCACTCGGGTCACAGAAAAGTGTCCGCTGTCCGTAATAAGCAGGTGTCCGTATTAAGCGGGGCGGGGTTCCACTGTATTACATAAGGCTCGACCTGGATAGGAGAAAGCGCGCTCTATGATTGGTTTCCTACTAATTGGGTATCAGCTCTGCAGAATATGTCGTAATCTGCATATTACGTTTGTTTGTTTGCAACAATATTTATTCAGGAGCATCTAATTTAGCATGGCTAGTTTAAATAGAGCCCTGATTGACTATAACAATAATAATTTAACAATTAATAACTAATAAACACCGTCAGTGACTTGATCAGGTCAGTAGATAGAGCTTCTGATTGGTTGATTCCGAATTTCGGTACGGTTAGCGTCGTAATCATGTCGCATGCGATAGTTGTAAGCAAAAATCGTACCGTCTAAATCAACCCTCGCGGTTCTGTTGTTAAGTAAATAACATTTGGTATTGTACTTACTGTCCCGTTACAGACCGGACTAACATCTCTGGCTGATGTAGTTGTTGGTGGATCTGTTGGTCAAGGTCTCAGTGGAGGACAGAAACGTCGATTGTGTGTCGCTCTTCAGATGATCAACCTGCCATCTGTGCTTTTTCTTGACGAACCAACGTCAGGTAAAAACTTTGTATACTACGCGTTTTTGTCCACTGTTTGTAATCCATTTTCATCCTCGCCATTCTTAGCCATCCTCACTTCCAAATGGATTCCTATCACGAAATCAAAACCGTTATTGTTGTTGTGTTTACTTTAGCCTAGTATGTTTTTGAGCTTCTCCATATAACGTTTAGGGTCCACGCCCATGTAATGTAAAATTTCAATATATTGTTTCAGGTCTGGACGCTTCATCATCGCTTGAGCTGTTAAATCATCTAAATCTTGTAGCTGAGAGCGGCAGACTTGTTATACTTACCATTCATCAGCCGAGACTAGAGATCTTCCATCTTTTTCAAAAGATTCTTCTCTTATGTGACGGACAGGTGGGTGAAATTTAGTTGCTCCATACCTGTGTGCTAATCCAGAGATCTATGTTTTTGGCAATTTTACTTGCGCGCGCTCCCAGGGCAGTCTATCGAAAATTGTCAAAATTCGACCGCCCTTGCGTAGCCAATCAGATTGCGAGTTTGCCTTATAGTCGGTCACTGGGTTATGCTAAAAGAAAATAATGCACGGGAAGATTCCATGCTGTTTATATGACAGCTGTTTTCTTATTGCTGATAGACCACGATCACAAGCGTGTTGCCCTTGAAAGGAAACATTATTCATAAGTTTTGGCTTAGAAATAACTTAAATTGTAGATTTTTTGACTGCTATCCTTTTTAGTGTTTACTAAAACAATTATTAAACAAATCAAGGCCCAATTTGTACGTCGCATTTCAGTCGCGTCGAATGTAATTCCAGTCCCGGAAAACTCGCTGGTGAATCGCTTTCAATCAACGCAATAATGCTCGCATAAATAGCAAAGTAGAACACGTTGCTTTCGTGGTTTATTGCAACGTAGTTGAATGAAGTAATACCAGCGAGATTTCTCCGGCTTGAAATACATTTGACGCGACTGAAATGCGACTTAAGGCTGGTTTTTATTAGCGACATACACTGTATAAGCATAAACACAAGCAACATTCGCAGACGAAGTAACGTGTTGATCATTAGTGCCTTTTGTTAGAAAAAATACTAATAACGATCAAGGCATTACTGCGTCTGCCTATGTTGGTTGTGTTTATGCTCATGTTGCTAGTGAAAACCAGCCTGCGATGTATAAATTGGGTCTAAGAGAACAACATGCACGCGCTTCTTTGCGATCACTTCTAGAACGATTAGAGGCTATGCAACAATTTATAAATAAAATCTGAATTACCGTGAAATTTTTTTTGCACCTTAGGTGGCATATTATGGCGAGCCTACCATGGCCCCGACTCTCTTTCTTAAAGCTTATCTCCAGTCAACAACTGAAGAGTTTCGACGAAGCGAAGACGCACCAAACATTGATGCTAAAAATCCTGCAGGTTGGTTCCTATTTTGAATTTTGAAAGGTGTATTTTGAAAAAACACACACACAAAAAAACGTTTCTACTAATTGTTGTAATTTTATAAAAGACGTATTTAACAAATAAAGAAGCCAAAGCTATGTATTATACTGTCATAAAACACGATGGGAATTTGAGAACACGAGAGAAATTTAGAAAACACGAGCCGCAGGCGAGTGTTTTCTAAATTTCTCAAGTGTTTTCAAATTCCCGGAGTGTTTTATGACAGTATAATACATGGTTTTGGCTTCTTTATGTGCTTTAAAATATAGATTTAACGCGCGCGAAACGATAAAACACGCTTTTCTATGTTATATTTAACAATTATACCATGAGCCCGCGTTGGATACGAGATGATAGATAGCCAACGAGCGCGTAGCGCGAGTTGGCTATAATCATCTCGTATCCAACAAGGGCGAATGGAATAATTGTTTTATTAAAAACTTTAGTAACTTCAGGTGATTTTTAGGGATTTTTCAGTTCGATTAAATGAAGCATGCTTTGTATGAAAACGGCGGCAAACGTCTGGCGACCGGCGCTGTCTTCGGTTTGTTCGGTAAACAAGCTGAATGAAAATAGAGCTGCAAGACTGAATTTTCTTCGGATTAATATTCGCTGTTTCTTCTAAAGTTTCGTATATTCTGGAAAATTGTGCAAATGTGGAGCTGAACATTTTTCATTTTACAAGTTGAACTGATGGACAGCTGAACGGGTTGTTTATACGGCGAGCAAATCGTGCACGTCTGCAGAATTGTGTTGAGACGAGCGAAACTGAGCCAGTTGAAATCAAGTTCACTGAAGTAAAGAGCAAAGGAAAGAGTCAATATCTACATGGATGGAAAGAAAAAGAGTGACCTTCCAAGATAATTTCACTGTGAAGTGATCCGGCTTCGATTGTACCATCACCAACGCTTGACGAACAGCTGCGATATTGTTTTCAATGCTTCGTCTCTGATGGATATTTATTGTGCTGATTTTAAAAGCTTAGTCCAGCTGGAATTAACAAGCCTCTTCGAAATACAAGGTAACAATACTGAATAGGTTAAGCTTAAATTTGTAGTGTAATTAATTCATTTTGAACGAATTTGTGCAGATTTGTATTGGTTTCCGGACTTTCCTGTAAATTGTTTCAGGCTTTCTTTTATAAATAGTGCTCGTTCAGTTGCATTTGTTGTAGAATTACAAGCATTTCCCATTAAATATTTCGTTCCAAACTTTGCTGCATTTTCTAGCAGTTTTGTTACTTCGTCTTCAGTCAATTCTGCCGTGAAACAATTTTCTCCGGCGGCCATTGTTCCTTGGAGAGAGAAAAAAATTCAGCTCTCTTTCTCGCCGATGCGTTCATGGTATAATGGCTCATATCCCATGGCCTCTAAGCCAATCAAAACTCTAGAAATGCATTATCCAATGGTTCAGTTTTTAATAAACTCTGATAAAACATGGTTTTTAACCAATCAGAGCGCGCGCAGTTTTCAGTCTATATTTTAAATAAATATAAAAACATGTAACTGTAAAATACATGTTATTGTAGGGTTTTTTTTTTATAAAATAGACACTCACTTGTTTTATTGTACAAATCCACTGATTGTTTCTGTCATCAGTTACCTGAGTTACTATTCACCCCCTTGGCTGTGCCTTGTTGACAAGCTCTTAGAAAACTCGGGTTCGTAGTCTAAAGCCATTCTCTCAGCATTTGTTGAGAGCCGATGTTGAGGCCGTTTGACATCCCCTCTCAACAATGTTGAGTGGTGTTGTGACATTAAAAAAACCTTCAAAATGTGTGTTGTCACTGACTAAAAAATTATTAAAAAGGACGGTTCGGTTAAATAGTGGTGACATGTTGAGACGAGTTTGAATTCATTAAAATTTTGTCTCAACATCTTCACAACATTTATTTTGTTCTTGAAATGTTGAGAGGTTGTTGAAGCCGTTTGACCGGGCATGGTCTCAACATCTCTCAACATGACTCAACCGATGTTGAGAGAATGTTGAGACCTACGCATTTATAAAATATTTATTTATAACGTGCATCGTTTTGATCGACAGACACCATCATAGATTTTACTGAACTGCAGTCAAGCTCGCCGCGTTATTCTGGACTATTACCAAACAAGTGGTGAACCACGGGCAGTCCAGGAAGCTATAAAGACTTCACAGAGACAGGCCAGTTATAACACAATCACCATGGAAAAAACAAGAAACACGAAGAAAGAGTTAAGTACCGCTACGAAATATTGAAGTGTTAACCAGTATGGTCTAGAGAAGGTGATAAGTTTATTTAAATAACTACTTTCATAAGGTGGTGGGAGACGCGGTGGTCCAATGGTTAGCGTGTTGGACTCCGGATCGAGCGATCTGGGTTCGAGCGCTGGCCGGGGTCATCGTGCAGTGTTCTTGGGCAAGATACTGAACTCTCACAGTGCCTCTCTCCACCCTGGGCCTAGTTGTTCAAAGGGTGGATAACGTTATCCACCGGATAAATCACTATCCAGTGGATAAGTGTCAACAAAACATACTACGCTATCCACTGGATAGCGATTTATCCGTTGGACAAGGAGTATAAATGGGTACTAGCGAAAAAATGCTGGGGAGTAACCTGCGATGGACTAGCATCCCATCCAGGGGGAGTAGCAACACTCCTAGTTGGCTTCATGCTACAGAAACTGGGATAAGTTCCGGCAGTGTGGGCCAGTTTGGCCCGAGTGCGACTTTACCTTTCGTATAAGGTGCATTGAAAACATTTTTTTACAGAAAGAGAGTCAAGAGAATACTTCCGTAAGTCCGTAAGAGGACAAACAGTGTTGTTCTTATTTTTTTGTTTTCTCTCTAGTATGGATGGTGCAGGATCATTTAACAGAATCTCTGTCCTGGAAAATAGAACTTCCGAGAGGCAAACTTTGGGGCAGATGTTTTACTTTCCTTTCATATTCTTCATGTATGGAGTCGTAGTAGGTAATGCGAAAAAAGTTACTGAAATTTTTCTAAATATACCATATTTCCTCTATTTATCCCCCAGGTGGACTTAATAGACGGAGGGAGCTTATTCAATATTTCCAAATCGCAGTGTCATGTTTAAGTTACCTACATATTGATATTCATCCGGGAGGGCTCACCGTCAATACAAGATTTTGCAATTAAAGATTGCAATTGTATGACAGATATTGTTTAAACATACCTTGTTTGTCACCTTGTTTACTCTGCGTAGTCATTCAGTGTTGTGAGATAACGATTGTACTTACAATTTACATTGAAACCGGAAAGAGGGGGGAACGGCTTAAGTACATCAAATACATTAACTTCTGGTGAAGTAGATTATCCCATATGAATGGTTGGATAAAACTGATCATGTGACACGATAGTACTTGATAACGAGGACGAATACCACCAGGTGCGATATGTTTGTCTGGTATTTGAACCATAGTTAATAGAGGGGAATGGTTATGAAGCCCAGCAAAGTTCTTTGTTATATATTTTTGTTCGCTATTTTGGGGGTTGACCGTGCACAAAACCTGATAAAATACAATAGGTGATTACGTGTGTTCAAGCAACTAACCAATAGAAACGTTGCGATTACGTAATTCATGCATAGTGTATGAGCGCAAAACAAAAGATGTGCACGGTCGTGGACCTTCCAACATAAATCTTGGCCTCTTTGTTTGCTCCTTTGAAGTTTGCCGGGCTTCATAACCATTTCCCTCTATTAACTATGTTTGAACCTATGATATCGCCTAGAGCGTCCGACCGGTCTGCGGAAGGTCTCTGGTTAGTTAGACCGGGACATTTTTTCTATTAGCTTGTCTAACTAACATACTAATACCTTTCTATCTTTTTGATCAATATTTTCAACGGTTGTTGTTAAACGTTAACATTTGCGACGGATTTCTTCTTCCCAGGAACTGTTTACTTGCGGGCGGAAGAAAAGATGGAATTTTGCTGATGGCAGCATATTGTGTCTACTGCTGCTCAAGTCCTTTGTTCCTCAGCTCTGTTTTAATGGCGCACCTCAGTAAAGCTTTGGATGTAAGTAGAGGATAATACATATGGGTTATTGGCCAAGCGTGAGGTCAAGATGGCGGGATGTTGTCCAAGTTCTTTTTTAGCGTGTTTATGGACCGAGACGAAGTCGAGGTCCATAAACACGCTTTTCTTTGGTCAACCTGCTGTCAACGTTGCTGGCTTTGTGACTGGCTACTGGTTCGCGGGAAAATGATCTAAAAATAGCCTAGACGTGAATCTGATGGGACAAGACCCAATACAAGAGATGGGAACTAGATCTCTGTAATAACAAAGTTTTTGACGATATTTCGAAGATTTCCGAAGATTTCCGAGGAAGATCCGAAGATGTTTCGACAAATTTTTGCTCATTCAGCATTGAAACATGGCAAACTTGTCAGCAAAGTGACGTCATCGATATATTATATATATATCTCTTTACAGTGTAAAGATATGATTTTTCTCAGTGAGAGAAATATATAATAAAATTAATTATATTACAGTTCAACAATGCATGAAAGGTCTCGTGTTAACAGATACAGCCTTTAATCATGAAAATTTGATGCTGACAATACCGATATCAGTATAATTGTTTAAAGTATTCATTTCTTTGCAGATATTCCACCTTGAGCATGCGGATGGCTGTGGTCGGTCATACGAGAATGTGATACAAACATACGTGCGAACTGCTGCTGTGTGCGCGATTCCTGTTATAGTGTGTTCTGCCATGTCATACTTCATGGTATGTCACTCAAACTAAGAAAGTAATGTCACGCAATCACTATAAACATAATGTACTTTCTGTGCCTGTGTAGTGTGTTCTGTCATGTCATACATCATTGTATGTCATACGTGTCATGCTATACGTCATGATATGCCCCGGGCCGCAAAACATTTGTTTTCAGGGGAACAACGTCACGCAATGGCTTGTATTACTATTCTCTCTTATGATTTGAATTAATTGATTGAAACCGAAAAATTCTGGTTTTGAGGATAACGCTATCCACTAGCCTGCGTGGCAGGCGTTGAAAGGGGAGAGAGGAGGGGATTAAAAGTGACGGGGAGGTACGAATGATTTTTTTGGGTTGGAAATTTTTGGAAACGATTTTGGGAAGTATTTTTTAGGGTAGTTTGATTTTAGTAGGGATTTTTTGGGTAAAAAGTTCACAGTAAAACTGAAAATGTTTCCGTATTTAGTGCTACAGATTTGTGGTACACTCAGACTTGTTGTTAAAGCGGGTTAAAGGTTCAAAAATTCAGCATGGGATTTTTTTGGGTTTAATTTTGGTTCAGGGGATTTTTTTGGGTTTCTCTTCAAGCCCTAGGGATTTTTTTAGGTATTAATTTATGTTCCCATTCGCACCTCTCCGTCACTTTAAATCAGGAGTACCCCCTGGCCTGCGAATACAGCCGCCTTCCATCGCGCGCGGCTGTATTGTCTGTATTCGCAACAACAAAACCCACGGGGTGTTAAAATTGAGCTACAAGAAATTCAAATGGATATCGTTGATGGTTGCAGTTGCTTCACCTTTCTGGTTTTTTTTTTGAGGTTGTCCATAAAGACCACAAAGCAGTCTTAGTTTACCTTCCCAATCGTGTGTGAATGAGAGATTATAATTTATATCTTACAGCTTACCCCTGCTAGTCCAATTTTAGTCTGCAAACCGGTAAATTAGTGAGCGGACCAATCAGCGCTCTTGACCGGATTCTGGACAGATTTACGTCATCAGTATGGAATTTCTGTTTGAAAATCGCAGACGTCTTTCTCGCAGGACGCGCGATGGAAGGCGGCTGTATTCGCACGCTAACGAACGACGAACTTGAAAGATTTAGGCTCAATTTTCCAAAATGCGCCGCAGTGACTTAGCTCCCTTATAACGTTTGTTGTTGTCTCAGGTGATGACGTCACATGATTTGTGGAAATTCTTGTTGGTAACAATCATTTCACTGGTTTTAAACCAAACTTGGATTGCAGTCTACATGATGGTGATTTGTGCTCATCCGGGAATCGCTCATCGTATTTGTCCAATGGTGTCTGCCATTGGAGGCTTTGCGGGGGGCTTTTTAGTACCTAGGCCTGCGATGCCATATGGGTAAGTTGTTCATACACTGTAACTGTATCGAGAACAATAAAAACTTGTTCTGTTAAAGATGGTTTAAGATTGTTTTGTGATGTACTGTTTTTTACTAAGGTTGATTGCCTTGGAAGTATTAAAAAATGGGAGTTTATTTTAACCTTGTGTTTGTATAAAAAAAATAAAAATAAAAATAAAATAAATAAAATAAATAAAATAAATAAATAAATAAATAACTCTGATGGGTGTACAAGTTTTTTGTCACGGCTGCCCCCTTCAGACCAGGTGCCCGTTCCGGGGGCCCGTGCCCGGTTTCTAAAATGGGCGTTGTTCAGACGCCAGCCAGCCTGGATTGTAGTTAAAAATATTCTCACATAAATTTGATCCAAGCGTTCCCAATGTTGGTAGGCGACCCCTTTCCAATAGAGGTAACGGCACTGACGAAAGCCTGTTCAGACAAGTGCCCGTGCCCGGGAACGGTGCCCAAGTACTACCCCTGGAGGTGGCCAGATTTTTGCTGGTGCCCGTGTTCGAGAACCGGGTACGGGGACCTAGTCTGAATGGGGCCTGAATTTCAATTTTTACTGACTTGCATGTGTGAACAGATTAAAAAAGTTTTATTTTCCTTTTAGAGCAATTTTGTCTAAGTAGCTGCTGTTCATATGTTTCGTTTGTAGTTTTTAAAAACTATTTACAAGGCTTAACGGCATTTTCGTCTCTTTTGTTATACAAGAGTTTTAAAAAACATTAAATGTTTGCGTTATTTTCCAGGGAAGCTCTTGGCTTCGTATATGTAGCTATACTCGTGCTGGGCGAAAATTTCAGTTAGTCTGCATTTGTGACTGAAAAAGGACACTTTAAATTCAGTCGCATGAAAGACCTAATACATTCTGTTGCAAATACTGTACTCCTTAAATATGATATTTTTTCTGTTGATAACTCATCAGTTTGTTCAACGTGTACTTTACTTTCAGGTACAATTTCTTGTTCTACATCAACCCACAGTTCTATGGCTACGCAGCTATCACTAAAGTCTTGTTACAGAACGTTCGTCTGAAATGTGAATACGAGTCCACATTGAACTGTGTCAGTACAGATGGGAATGCTGTGCTGGCCAGATTTGGATTCGACATAATCAACATCTATGAGAATTTGGTGGTAAGTTTACATTAAACACGAAACGTCTGTTCCATTCCAGTGGATTGGGGGAGTCAAGTGGCTCTTCACGTCTCCGGCAGTACCGGCGCTTAACTACGGTTTCTGTAGCATGAAGAGACGGCTAGCCCCAACCCCCCCCCCCCCCCCCCCGCAACATTTTGTCAGGTTTGGAGAGAAGCACTGTGAGAGTATCCAGAGTCCACCGCGGTGACGATTAGATCACCGAGCCCCAGGGAGGCTCGCCATAAAAAGTGGCGTTCTAGGGAAGATGGTAATTTGTCGTGATTGTCGACAGCATAAATTTATACCTGACATTAAAAATATCACGTAATTATTATTTTTTTTTTCGGATTTCAGATTTTGCTGGGAATGACCGTGTTGTCATTAATTTTGTCCTGGTTGTTTTTGGAGGCGAAGTACGTCAACACAAGATTCTTCACTAGAACGTATGTTACTTTTGGTGGCCAATCATAGTCAAGTCCCTTTACCGCTCTTCTCGCTCTTTTATTTCCGGTTGTTCGAGGGAATCTTGAAGGAGCATGATCCACTTAGACCAATCAATGCGCGCGCCAGAATCTCCATGCCGCACGGCAAATGAAAAAAAAATGCCGAGACTCTAAAATACTTCAATACCTCAAAAATATATTCCCGTATGGCAGCTTTAGGCATAGATAACATTCTTAAAGGACAAGGTTACTCCAAAAAGTATGGGTTTTTTTAATCACCGATCAAAATTTTACATTAAGTTGAGTTACTGACCGTTTTTTGAGCTTCTAAAGTGCGTTCGATCCTTATTAAATTTGTCTTACAAGAAGCCCAAAATTTGGCATCGAGCGCCGCCATTTTGAATAGTAATTAGCAGCCTGGCTGCGTATAAAAAAGGTCCTGTTAAAAATATATCGAACAGACGCACCTAACGGCTGATTCATCTAATATTTTAAGGGGCTACTCAAGCGAAGTTTAGTAAAGGGGATGCAGTGTTTCAACTGTAGGTATGTGAAAGGGGAACCATTTTCTATGGAAGGTATATTAAAGGGTTACCTTTTCAGTCAAAAATGGTGTATAAAAGGGTAAGGGTTTGGACCTCGGGGCGAAGCCTCCCCGTATAAAACTTTGTCCAGTATCCCCCCCCCCCCGGATCCAGGATCCAACGCACTAACCATTAGGCTACTGCGCCTCCCACGCGCCTCCCACGCGCCTCCCACGCGCCTCCCACACGTAGTTTTATTACTTACACTAATTGTTGTTAATTTTCAGGTCAAACGCGTTTGAAGCAGAAAAAGAAGAATTAGAAGCTTCGATCGTACCACTGCGTGATACACCTCCAGGCTTGAGGATGGCTTCCCGGCGAAGATCAACGTTACGTTTAGTTACAGAAGATAATGGCTTGCACACTGTAGTCCTTCCGGGAAAAGACGGCATCAACATGGCAGAACGGGATGAGGAAAATAATCAACAAGGAAATAAACAGAGATCATCTCGGAGGGAGCGATGGCAGAGCAGTAAGCGGCGCGCGGAGGACAGAAGGAGCAGCATCATGCGAGGAATGAAGAACGTTCGTAGAAGCCTATCAAGTGAAAGTCAAGAGATGGAAATACGTAGGCCTAGGAGGAGCATTTCATTTCCTATTGTAGAAGATATTGGTCACGTTCAGAAATCAAGTAGGCGCTGTATGTCTATGGACAATCCTCGTGTGTGTTGTTATAGCGAGTTACAGGATGATAATTTGGAAGTTTTTAAATCTGAGCAGAGTTTGGCTTGTAGAGAAAACAACCAACTGAAAACAGAGGATCGCCAAAGGAGTGAAGAGCATGGAGGTCTTAAGAAGGACGACCATGACGTAAATGAAGACATGGCGGATTGCTGTGTCGAGCTGGAAGACATAACGTCGAAACAACGAGAGGACCAAATAAACAAGAAAAAGAAACCAGATTCTGAGAGAACAAACTTGTTCATGGAGGCTACTTTTCACGCAACCGCGTTCAGAAGTAAAGTGGAATTGATACTGAAACGAGACGAGACGAACTATATATTTTATCGAGGTAGCAAAGTTACGTACCTCACAATATTTGCTACCGGTTGTGTTATATTTTTCAAATTGAGCAGTCAGCTATCAGGAGCTATCAGGAGCTACCAGGAGCCACCTTAAAGGGACACTGTCCCGGGTATTTGCTAAAAACTGTTATAAATGCACGAAATGGCCCCAAATTTATGGAATAAGAAATTAATAAACTCTAACTAATTTCTTGAAGAAATTCCATACTGCACATTTTTGCAAAATTTCAAAGATTTCCGAGCCAAAATTGAAACTTTGAAAAAGTGACACCCTGTCACTTTTTCAAAACTCCATATTGTAATCCATTTCCATCCTGCTGTCGTTAGTCATCCTCACTTCCTAATGGGTTCCTGTCATTTGTTGAGTACTATTTTACATAATTGAACCATTATTGTTCAGCTTCCTATGATCTAGATATGTTTTTGAGCTTCCCAAAATCATGCTAAAAATGAAGACAGTGTCCTTTAAAAGGTGGTACGGTACCCTATATGTAAATATGACATCTATATTTTACTTTTATTTGAAACATTTTCTATAGTCCCTTCCATGATTACACTCACCGAGAAAATTAATCAAACTAATTACAATTAAGTTACACTAGTGACTAAAATGATAAATAGTGAAAAAGGTTGGATTGGTCGGGCCTGTTAACATGTATTCATGGGTTGGGTGGGTGGGGTGAGATCATGAATGGACTGATAACGGCTGCCATAGGCGACTTTACAAGCTGACGTCCGATCTCACCCCTGAGTTGAATTGTAAAGCGCATTTGGATATACTATATAGCTATTTTAAATACCATTTGATTGAGAACTTTTAATTTGTTCTTAAAAGTTTCGAGGGAACGCTCGCATTTCATATCATTTGGCAGCGCATTCTAGATCTTTGCTCCAGTGAAAGGGATAATTTGTCTGCATTAGTCCGTTTTCAACCCTCGGAAAGTCAATTTCTTCCCTTGATGTTCTATAGATATAGGTTCCAATATTTCTTGAGAAAATGTAGACCGTGTCATTCAGTTGATAATTTTGAACACGATAAGGGCTTTTTGTTTATTTCTCCTTTCCTTGAGATTTGACCAGCCGAGTTTATTTAACACTGATGTCTTTGGTTGGTTGGTGCCATATGATCTGCAGCTGTAATCTGCGCGATTTGTAGTTTTTGAAGTTTATCGTTAGGTTACATACTGAAATAAAAGATTTGACGTTTGCAATCAGTGGGTAAAAAAAGGAGAGGAATTCATCAATTTTACGCCTAAGCATTTGCTACATTATATTTTTTCAACGAAATCAAATGAAAGCTATAATGAGCTGTGCTTTCATTTACATGCAGTACTGTTTGTTTATCCATATTTTGTAAAATAAAAATGGGATTTTATAACTGGGAAGAAAGAAGTATTAATTTTATTAAAAACAAGCGCCTTTAATAACATAAAGTAAAAGCACGCATGATTGTATGTGCAATATGGCCTGTTCACAGACGTTATTTTTTTTCGTAAGATACTATCTTACGAAAAAAATAAACGTCTGTGAACAGGCTATGAGTAATAAGAGTTTATAGACATAGGGAAATGCTTGGCTTTTCTTAGCGAAAATAATTAAACTTTAAATGTGGTCATTTTGGCCTTTTCCCTTGTGGGCTTTGAGTGGTGCAAGTACACCCGTAAACATTTCGTGAATACGTTCTGAGCTTGTATTGTTCAAAGCACTTCTTATGGGCTTATTTTCCCGGGGTGGGAAGAAATTGCAGTGTGTAAATAGATGTTATTGAACTAGCGTGAGGTCCGTATTGGGAAAATATTGGTCGAGGTTTTTTTTTGCAAGTTTATGGACCGAGCCGAAGGCGAGGTCCATAAACTTGCAAAAAAAAGAACGAGACCAATATTTCCCAATACGGACCGAACAAGCTAGTTCAATAAAGTTTTTATTATAATGGCTTTTTTAAAAACTTGCTGATAAATTAATGCAACCATTCTCGGCTAACGCGCGCGCGCCAAAGCTAAGCATAGTCTTGCATTTTTCAGGCCACTTTGCGAAAAGTTTAACCGAAATTGTCCGCCAGACACGAGGAAACATGTTTCTACTTAATAGAAAACAATTTTGCAAAATACGGTCCGTATGAGCAAAATATCGGTCCGTATTGCAAAATACGGACCGCTCAGGGAACCAATCAGAATGTTCCTTTTCGTCGTGGACCAGTTTGCCATATAATAAATAACCGTACTACATTTGTTGGAGTAAAATAAAATCCAAACTCCCTGAACCCAAGTTACTCGCGATATAAAAAATAAAAGCTTTATTAGAACAATCATCAAGGATATGTCATTGAAAGGCTTTACAGCAACAGTAGTGATGTGAAAAGCACTGAACAAGCTCTGCAGTCAGCAAAGGAAAATAGAAAAATACTAAGGTAATAATATGTATGTCATTGGCTCATACCATGGGCACTTATCTTATCTGCTTATATTTTTGGGGGAAGGGGAAAGGTTACGAATGTAAGGCTCTGAAAGGTTAATAACAAAGACATGGAGAAATTAAGATTACCCTTTCTATATTCTATGAAAATTGAAGTCACAGACGTATCATATCAAAACATTTTTATGGACCATTACATTGTTCGAAGCTGATTAGCCCTAATCCAGGATTAAAAATAAATTGAAGTTTTTAATTTCTCGCGTATATCAGTGTTTTTCACAGCTAATTTTTAATGGAGTTTAACATAGTCAAAACTGAAGGACAAAAAATATTAGCCTAAAACCTCACTGAAAAGTTACAAAACTAAACTGATCAAAATTCAAACTAATCATCGTGTTTTGAACAACCGGACCCGTATTTTCTTTCAAGTCAATTCAGTGCCAAGCCAGGTATACATATTGGAATTGCACACATCAAGGATATATTTAACGATGCCTTATATTGGAACACCACTATCGCTGCTGTATATTGCTACATATGTAATCCTTCCCTAATCAAGAGGCTGTCCTTTGGCTTGCAGGCCTGCTTGGGTAAAGCAACAATACCATCTGCCATTGACGATACCTGAACAAAGAAACAGTTATAATTGCATTGTTAAAAGGAAAAAAGCAAGACAAAATTAAATCAGAGTGAAATCAAGGATCCCACGCTTTGAAACTTCTTTGAGATATTCATACCTTGGTAGATTCAATATTTTCAAGCATTTAATTAATTTGTCCTATATTGGATATTTCTGTCAATGAGAAAAAGTGATACCGCGAAAACCAAAGTCCCCTGTTTCGTGCTTCGAGGTTGTGGAGAAAGCCGGGACAAAGGATTCAGCGGCAAAACGAGCCAAAAGGAAGCGGAAGGTTTGGGGAAGGTGCAAGCGAAGGCTCCTCTGCGTCCTTCCCCCATCCCCACGTTTGCCCGTTGTTTATTCGCTCGTCGTGTGACTGAAACAATCCACAGCAATCAAAAGAGTCACCCAACAGAGGTGTTCTGCAGCCGGTTCCTTCCTGGCTGGGAAAGTTACTGGGAAAGTGGCCCTTGGGGATGGAGGAAAATGTGATGCTATTGACTTAACAACTACCTAAAATTTTTCAAAAAATATACGTATATTCAAGCAATTCGTTGCACTCCTCGACCTCCTTCTTAGGTCCTTGACTAGTGCATGTAAATTTGACTCGTATGTTAGCTGGCTGAGAGATTTTCACAAGGACCTTGCTGGGAAATGGAAGTTCAGACATGTTTCTCCTGGGAATGTGCGGGACAGATGCCAGCCAGTAGAAATAGCAATACTTGTTGTTGGTTGCTTCGTGGCCATTATGGTTCCTGATGACTCGTTGGGTGCCCCTGAATCAACAATCTCGGAGGAACAGTCTATAATCGCGCACTTTACGTGAGTTTCATGGACATTAACAAGAATAATTTCAGCAGGGAGAACGAAACAAGAATAGCTTCAGCGTGACAAACCTAAAGTGCGTTTTTCTCTGGAGAAGCGACCGTGGTTGAAAGTTTCTCGATGTGGGCCCTTTGGTCTCTCGCTTTCCAGTCGTTCCACCAAGCAATCATTGCCTCATTTTCATAGTAGTAATCAGAAATATTGTCCAAAGCTAAAAAGTTGAGATATTGACATTAGCCACAACAGAAGTTCATAAACTACCGTTCATGTCGATAGTGAATTGACTGATATCTAACAGTTATTTCAGTATTTGAAGTAAATTCGCTGCATATCAAAAGACATCAATAGCGTCTAAACATATGGGACAGGCCAATCAGCCAGTTAGATCTCCCTGGAGGGTGACTACTATATAAAAGTGACGGAAGGTAATCGTTCGAAATCTTACAAGGAACCCCTGAAGGTACCGGACTGTCGCTTTGGGGGTGTATTTCAAATTAATTTTCACTTCTAAAAGGTACCAATTAATCCAATTAAAACAAACAAAACAAGCTAATAGTTATATAATAATTATATAATAATTTATTTAACAAATAAAGAAGCCAAAACCATGTATTATACTGTCATAAAACACGACGGGAATTTGAGAACACGAGAGAAATTTAGAAAACACGAGCCGCAGGCGAGTGTTTTCTAAATTTCTCAAGTGTTCTCAAATTCCCGGAGTGTTTTATAACAGTATAATACATGGTTTTGGCTTCTTTATGTGCTTAAAATATAGATTACGCGCGCGAAACGATAAAACACGCTTTTCTATGTTTTATTTACCTATTAAAACATAGACTGAAAAATGCGCGCGCTCTGATTGGTTAAAAACCATGTTTTATCAGAGTATAAAACATAGAAAAGCGTGTTTTATCGTTTCGCGCGCGTAAATCTATATTTTAAAGCACATAAAGAAGCCAAAACCATGTATTATACGGTCATAAAACACTCCGGAATTTGAGAACACTTGAGAAATATAGAAAACACTCGCCTGCGGCTCGTATTTTCTAAATTTCTCTCGTGTTCTCAAATTCCCGTCGTGTTTTATGACAGTATAATACATGGTTTTGGCTTCTTTATTTGTTAAATAGAAGATGGTTTTTAACCAATCAGAGCGCGCGCATTTTTCAATCTATGTTTTAATAACTTATATAGCGCATAAATCACTAATTGTCCATAGCGCTTTACATTTCTACAATAAACTGATAAGTGCTAATTACAATTTACAATAGTAGAAAAAAGTTAAAATATCAAAATATTAATAGCTTCGATATAATCATAACAGCTTTGATCTAAAAAGAAATATAAATATATAAAAAATTACAAATAGTCACTGGACTAAGCTAGTGTCACTATTATAACTAATGTGCGTTTAAACTAAACATATTAGACTAATGCTATATTTTGAATATGTTGTTTTATATGATTTGTACGATTTTTTTGGTCTAGTATTCCATGTTCTCACTGGAAAACAATAACTCAGGTACTTACCATTCATTCCAACTGCTAGCGCCTTGTTAAGAACCTCGAGTCCAGCCTGTGCACCTGCCATGATAATCTACAAAAAACAAACAAAACAAATACATTTACTATCATGTAACGTATTAAAAGGTATTCTTGAAATCATCCATACACTGAAGCTGTTTCAGAAACGTACAGAAACCGGTCGACCAAAGCGGTACGAACCGTATATCATAGGACTGGATGAAACCGCAATACCTCACTTCAATATTGAAATTACCGAATTAGATACCCTATGAAAAATGGCCCGAAACCGAACATTAGAAGTCATTTTTTTTTACTTTTATTTCCGAGAATTTACGCCACCATTACTTGACCTTGTTCCAAGGTTTGGTTGCGAAAGAGAAAGTGATGTCAAAGGCTCAAAAATACCTCACGGGTTGAAATTAGAATAACAATAAGTATAGATATTAAATTGCACGAAGAACAAGTCCAAAGTTTTTGTTGCTCTTCATGCGATTTTCCATACATATGATTATTATTATTATTATTTTAATTTCAACCCGTGAGGTATTTTTGAGCCTTTGACGTTACTTTCTCTTATTCGCAACCAAGCCTTGGAACAAGGTCAAGTAATGGCGACCGTAAATTCTTGAAAATAAAAGTCCAAATGGATTGAAATTTTGCAAGATGAGTAAAGTCGTATTGTACACGAAAATGAAAAAAATGAATATCAACAATTTGATCGTAGGGGCACTTTAAATGTACCCTTCGATCTTCTAGGAAGATCGAAAGCGACTCTGCTCGCAGGGTACTTTAATTGCGACACCATGTATTCGTTTTATAGAGGTTCCCGTTAAATTAGGAGAGAAAATTTGACTGCATTAATGGCCTTGAGCTTCTCGTTACAGTTTTGACCATTTCTAATTTTCACTTTAAAATTACTTTTCCCGTCGTGAGAAATGGGACTATGAAAAGGAATCCGTAATCAATATTAGATCACGCGATTCGAAAATATTTCATCAGAGTTTGTTGTCAAATCCAAATGATCAAGTTGTTTGAGAACGTCGATCGTCTTTCATCCGAAAAAGAAAGTTTTGATGTAAAACATAATTAAAATTACACAAAAGACTAAAAGATAAATTACTTACAAGTTGGTATAATTCAAACGCGGGTGAAATTGATAATGGCCTTTGAAAAAGAGAACAGCAACCATGATATTAGAATTTTAGCATACATTCGCAAAATCCTAAAATGAGGCAAAGAACTCACCAAGAAATGGTTGCCGAAAGCAAAAGATCAAAACATACCTTTAGTGTTCCCAGTGTATGGTGATTTGGTGCGCTTGTTGATGCTTTTTAAAATAATTCCAAAAAGGAACCAAATGTCATTATGTCAATCAAATGAAGGGCGGGATTAGTTTGAGTACAGGAATGAATAGCCCTCTTTACGTGTTTGTTTTGAGTTGTTTTTATTCCTTGTTCCGCGACGTTTGATTTGAAGTTGTTCTTGATCTTTAATAATGGTGCACTTTCGATTTGTTTTTATTCCTGGTTTGTTTGTTTTGTTTTGTTTTTTAAAATGCCTTATTTCTACTCTTATATTTGGAAATCTAAGGAAACGATTTATTTCGTAGTTGTGTGGCTCGATATCTGGAAAATTAAACGGCTATTTATCATCGTAAATGAACGCATCATTTGATTGGCACCTGAATACATCGATTTCAAGTGCATAAGTTTTCTGTCCTAATTTTGAAACATTACATATTGGAAATTATTTCTTGAAAATCGATAGTTTAGTTTGATTCCGTTATAAAAAAAGCCACATCGGTTATAAAAGCCACATACTGTTGTTCAATATCTATAGATCAAAGAAATGTGATCAGAAATTGGAGAAGCTAGAGTTTCTAGTTCAAGGAAGCTGGGTACTATTAGAGGGTATATTAGGTTTCCCAACGTGTGTTATCTTAGGTGAATATGTAGGTAGCTGTTGAAATTGCGAAAGAAAAAAACAAACTTCAATAATAAGACAATCAGTGATGATCTTCAGCTTAATCAGACATCCACAATAGGTGGGCTGATTAAACATGTTCCTGTTATTAGTCAGCACTCACGAGGGGATGTAAACAATGAGGTTATCCAAGGTGAATACACAGGATGCTCAAGACAATTATTGATCCCTCTTTTGTTCTTTTGTTCCTTGCGAGCGGATGCGAATTCCACAGCTAATAATCCACTTGAACATGGTCGCCCAAGTCACGAAAATGTTCGGATTTTTCACGGAGAACTGATCAAGATTCTCTTATATATCTGTTATTCATACTTAATATTTTCTCGTTGCCGAAACTTGTCAGGACGTCTTTTCCTTTATTCCTATGGCCGGTCAACGTGAATTTGTTCATAAAGGGTAAATCAATAGCAGTTAAATTCAACCCGGCGAGTGCGGCTACAACTAGGTTTCCCCGCATACCCCGTTTTATCGGCTGAATATGAGTGGGTTTTTTGAGTGCAAGGAGAAGCTCAAAGCTGTCAGTTACTATTTTGGCCATTTCCAACAGTTTTTTTTTCTGATCTTAGTGTCTCAGCTGAATTTGAATTCAGAATGAATTTTAGCATAGTATATATCTCCTAGTATAGCTCTAGCTGATTTAAAAGTATCTCGTTAAAGATTAAAGCTGATGGTCTATCAGGTATCAGTAAAACGCGCAAAGCGGAAAAACGTCAACAACAAGATCAGTGACGAAATCATTAGTTCTGTTCCTAGATTTCCAAGAACGGATGTGAATTCCACAATAAATGGGCCCCTCCCATTGGACATACTTAGTACATTCCTCTAAGCATGTAAATTCGGAACAGGATTTAGTAGGTCGTCTATATGATCTAAGCTGCGAAAGAGTTCGACGTATTGCAAATCGCCACCATGGAAAAAATCTTTAGAGGGCTTGGTAAGTTACATGATAGATTTACTTCGATCCATAGGTATTTTTAAGAACAAGTTGAACTTGACAGGGAATTAACATTAATTATTTAGTCAAACCTCTCTAACAAGGACATCGAAGGGGGGCCAGACCACAATGTCTGTATTGTAGATAGATGTCGCAAATTTAATTTAATATTCCGCAAAGTACATGTACCCCAACTTGAATTCTGCTTTATTTTATTTTATTCATTGATAGAATATTCATTACATGTACTTATTATCAAAATATAGGTTCTGTAACCGGCAGGTTCTACAACACACACCAAGAATGGCAAAAGGCTCCCGAATGGGTGAAGACACATTACAAACTGGAGGAGGAGCAGCATTGTGGAGCCTGATATTAGTAAGTATTTACCTCGTATGATTGCAGTACGTCATAGAGTAATGTTCCCGCTTTTAATTTGGTCGTATCACAAAAAGCTGTCTTGATCAAGGATGGACATTTGTTTGAGACTGAGCTTAAAAAGGCTAAGATTTTATCTGGGCTTGCATCTGACAATGGTATGATTATGTTGGTATACAGCCATTATGGCACTACTGAGGGGCAAATAAGCCAAAATGTGATTTCTTCGGGTACATAAAAGACATTTATTTATCAATATCATCTCAACTTTTTAATACAATAATTAGCGTGTGACCCTACTTTAATTCAGTTCAAGAAATTGTTCCTTACCTCCGCGCGGCACGATAAAAAAACAGAAAGGAGTGAATATTGAGACCCTGATATTTCTCAGTTTAAAAGGCTACAACTGTTTTCACGATGTCAAATCGTGTACGTTTCGTCATTGCATGATATAGGGATAGGAGTGAACAGTCCATACAAATTTCATCTGGGGGATATTGACGGTCTGATTTGGTTTGTAATTTATTTATATTTCTCTCCTTACATTCAGCCACTATTACAGGAGGTGCCATGAAGGGAGCAATCGATGCAGTCGGTGAAATTGCGAAGCAGCACCCAACAGATGCAGCCGCGGTAGGCAGGGATATTGCCAAAAGTGCAGGAATTAAAGACGAATATGGGCTTGCATTCGCCTCTGGATTTCTGGGAACTGCCAAGTTTGAATGAGAAGAAAACACAATTTTGTTTAGCTCACCAAAGAACACAACACAAAATATTTGTGTTTACTTCCTAGACTTTATTAATCGAAATGATTCAATAAATATAATTTCATTACAACTACAGAGTGGATAACTTTTCTAAAACTAAATTAAAACATCACAAATCATGGAAGAATGAGTTGCATGAAATAAATGTGTTAAATGAAAGTCAGTTAGTCAATCATTCATTCATTCAATGAGTCAGTCGGTAGTAGGGTCAGTTAGTCGGTCAGTCAGTCAGTCAGTCAATCAATCAGACAGACAGACAGACAGACAGACAGACAGACAGACAGACAGACAGTTATTTTAGCTTTATTTGGCCCTGCATCATTGAATAAATGAATAAATAATCTACTGAACTAAATAATTTAGCACAAAATACATTAAATATATTAAACATTCAAATTTTTGATAAAATTTCAAAATATACCATCCCAAATAGTCAATCTCAAAATTGTTGAAAACGAGTCAGTGTTCACAGTTTTATTGCGGAAAAATAAAAGCGTTTCTCTCAACTCTGGGGAAAATTAATCATATATATTTGTGTCTAGCATGAAAAAGGGCGCACGTTCTGGGCACGAATACGGCGCGGTCCAATTGGTGCGAACTTAGAAGTGAGCAATGTTAGAATTATTTAAAACAAATAAAATTAAATAATGCTCTTTTTGCCATTTTTGGAGGGATAAAGGTGATTTTTACAACAAAATCGAGGTAAAACAGGAAAAGCAAGATACGAAACCGAAATTGACAAAACATGTCCTCCTACAATAAGAGTAAAATCTACACAGCATGTTGGAGTAGAGCGCAATTCCGTTCTACAATGCCGGAGTTAATTTTGACTTGCCATGCGCCAATGAGAAGATTGTTTAGTTCTTGAATAAATTGCAGCTGGTCCATATGGTTATTTGGTCAAGGTTTTGCTAAAATATCTGTCTCTTTGTGTCACATTTGTGCAATTGGTGGTTTTCATCAACATTACAAAAACTGTTTGCTTGCATGAACAACATCAGAAAATTAACAGGTAAAAGAACTGGCAGAAAGAAACATTTTGTCCAAATTATAGCTTTGTAGCGTTTTTCATAACCGAGTTATTGCCAAACTAATTTTCAGAAAATTACAGTATTTAGTATGCCGCCGCCATGATTGTGTCCTTCAGAGGCTGACTCGTCCCCAGTCGTCTCCTTATGAGAAACTTGTAAGACGCAGTGGATGATGGGAAGGAGCCAGCATCCCTTTCGTCGACGCTCGAATATTAATAGGAAACTGAGAGACGGCTGGGGACGAGTCAGCTTCAGAGGGGCACAAATATGGCCGCCATAAAATTGCACAAGAAGTTGAGTAGATTTTACCGTCAATATCATTAGCTTTCACTTCAAATCTGTTTAGACATTACTTCTAAATTATTATCACGTCTGAAAAATTTAAAAATGATATAAAAATATCCGTTTTTTGTGACAGTTCAGAAACACGTTCATCCGGGACATCAAAAATTTCAAATAACTTTATTTCCACAAGGAATGACTGGATTGATACCAAACTTTGCATAGAGATTAATGATTACCATGTCTAGAAGATATAAAAAGAATAGCTTTGTAGGATTAACAGTTTAGATTTTAGAATTTTGATGACGTCAGGTGAAAACAAAGAATTGAAAATAAAAATGTAATGAATGAAATTTCCGCAATGTGAAAATAAACCTGGAGGTTTGATTGGTGTTCATCGGAAATGTTATAAGATACTCCTGTTACTGCCAAAGTTTCCGAAGTGACGCATGCGCTATTAAAACAATCTATTGTCTTCAACACTACTAAACGACACTTATATGGGCGCTTGAGGTCAAATCTTGTTTCATGCGTAATATTCTCCTATTTCTTTCCCAATTAAATCAATCATTTTGTCGTGTCAAAATCAAATCGGTTTTACAGAATTCCAACTTTCCAAAGCTTCCTACAATCGGCGACAAAAGTAGCTGAGACAGTTCCGTGATAAGCGTGATTAGTGAATATATTTCGTTTCTATCATAGAAAATTTATGTATATATGTTTTCAACGCACCCTCCCCCTCTCCCTTCCCCCCTCCCCCCTCCCAAGTTTCCAATGTTGTACCTTTGCGGCAGTCTAAAAGGTGTCGATTTCGATATTGGTATGTGGGGAGAGGGTAGACCAGTGAAATATGTGAAAAAACTCATTTAAAAGCAAAATGTCTCAACACTTTTGTTGCCGATTGTAGTATCCTTTTAGGATTGTTGCTGCAGTCGCTACCTTACGTATCAAGTAAACACAGAAAATAAAATATCACTGTTTCCAAATTTAAGATACTTTTATTCTAGTTACACACTGTTCCTAAGTAACACTCAACATGTCGTTTTAACAGACTCGAAGTGAAGAACTAAAACTCTTTTAAATTCGAGCAGCACGCAATAGGCTAATAATCTTAAATCAGTTTGAACCAGAACAACGGACACCGAGAAACTGATAGAGTTTAGTACTAACGCAATAGTAGCTAGCAGTGTTTATTAATCTTAGGGTCTAATGAAAACATTTTAACAGTAAATTGTCCTTTTTAAAATAAAACGAAGAACAAACGTTGTACATCTTTACCAGGAACAATATATTTCTAATAAGAATTATTATAAACATTTAGACACACAATAAAATGTTTATGATAAGAACTTCCATCATAAAGGAGTTTGCGCCGAAAATATTTTAAAATCTAGAAATAGAAATAGAGAAAACAAACAGAAAAATTTGTCAATCTTTCAGTTGACTGTAAAGCAAAAACCAAATCTGAAAAGCCAGATTGAATAAATTAGAAGGTGTAGCAATGATATTTTTAGTTAGACTACGACGAGCAGTCTCTCTTTCCCAGCTTAGTCCGTCGAGCGAGCAGAGGGACTGCTCGTAGTCTAATTTTTAGTCGACTATAGCGAACACATGATGGTAGAATTGTGATATTTTAAATGCCAAATTTTGGAATAAGGAATGCTCCTCATCTCATTATCGATACGTTTGCTGCCATTTTGGATTTCTTGGTCAGGAGAATCTTCCAACAATAGTGGAGCTTTTCTTCTCCCTTTTCTCGTCATAAAAATATTACAACATGGCTTTCAAAGTAGAGAGCGAGGAAAGTTGACAGCCATATTTCTATATCATAAAGCAACTAAAAATATATATATTTTAAAGAGTCTTACAATTGTCTGTTGGTTTTAGTATACCCAACAACTTGAGTCCTAACTTGAAAAAATAGTATGGGACCAATTTATGATGGAAGTTCTTATAATTAAAGTGTTTTATAGCACTGAGCAGTTCTTCGCCTAGCCTGACCAAGCTATATTAACTGAGCCAACCAAGATTCGATTGGAGATCAAGGTTCTCAGGGGTCAACCACACGCCGGTTCATTTGAATCCTTTCACACGTTAAACCAGATAGTTTCCAGCCACCCACGAGATATCAATTCCTTTTGCCATTTTCAGAACAGTATTTGCTGCATAGACAAACTGTTGGAGGCCACTGCATCTGAATCGCTCTTGATATGGCGTCTGGCTCTTGTCGTGATAAACAAAGAACAGGACATTATCCTGTGTTCCATACTGGAGGTTGGAATTCACGGTCAGCCTCTGCGGTATGTCGTATCCCCCCTGAATGTAAACTGGAACACTGTTACCGTTGCTGGTGGTGTATTCGCATAGGACATAGTTTTGACTTTTGTCTCCACCAAATCCCACGAATGATCCTTGCTTCCAACTAATTGTGACTGTTTCTCCCCTGTTCTTCAGCGTTAGGGTTTCGCCTCTCAAAGAACCCATTGTATAAACAGATTCTGAAATAGTGCAATAGAAAAAAAAAAATACCATGTAAGATGTTTTAAATTTCTTTCAATAAAACACGTTATTATTGCATTTTCTGGCAAATTAATCGTGCTAGTTTTAATTATTCTCCCCTTCAAGATAACGAGTAAACCTGGATATACTCAGACTATATATTATCATAGAACTCGTAGACTACGTCATAGACTACGTCAAAAAGGAAACAAAGAAGTCGCACGAAAGAACTATTATAAACATAACATAGATCTTTATGAAACATATAAATATTTATCAGAACTTCCAACATCCTAGTTAGTAATCAAATGCAATAAGATGTAAAGGTAACCATGTAAGTAGACTGAAAGGTGTGTGAAACATTATAAAGTGAGTAAGGAAACTGAAAAAAAAAACTGGATGCAGATTTGGAAGAAACTATTCAGTGTTCGCATATGAATCTCGAAAAACTACTGCGAGAACAAATGAAGTGAAAAGAAACATATGCTATATAGTTTGTTGTTTGTTTGAGGGAGGGCTTTAATATGTAGTGTTAAAAATCGAATAGCAAAATTAACGAGGCTACATAAAATATAAATATTGAAGAATAAGCATCAAATAAGCTATCTATAGTAAGATCGCTTTTTATCACTAAGTTCTGAATTTTCTATCAAGTTGAATCTTTTACAAAGGTCTTATCAAATGCAGATCCTTACATGAGTAGAAATAGTTCATCAGAATTAATATAAAATTTAAATACAACAAAAGATCGATCGTAAACATGCGTTTTTTTTTTTTAGGATTAAGTTAGCTGCCGATTATTGCAGAAACCTATATATGCTTTTGATGTAAAACATGGCTAAAATGATTTGTAAAGGCAAGAAAAAAGTACTTACAAGATCGTAGATTCAAATGCAGCTGAAATTGCTATTGCTTTAAGAAAAGGACAGAAAACAAATGTTACTGAGTTTGTCAGCATCAGAGTTGCAGAATCTTCCTTTAAGGCAAATAAATTAGCAAACAAATTGCTACAAAAGATCCGTACCCACCTTTAGAGTTCCCAGTAAACGATGACTCATGGACTGAGGCATTGGTGCTTAAATGGGTCCCAAGAAGGAATCAGTTAAATGTCACTGTGTCAATCAAACTGAAGGGCGGGGTTACTTTAAGTACAGGAATGAATAGCCCTCTTTACCGTTTCTGTTTGGAATGTGTTTTTTTTCCCTTTTGGAAGCTTGTTTCGTGATTGGATATTGCTCCTTGATTGTTAAATTATCGCAGGCTTGTACGTAAATCAAATGAAAGGCGGGGTTTGTTTGAGTACAATAATTACCGTCTTTGTGTTGACTTGTTTTTATTCCCTTTGGATGTCATGATTGGAATTTGTTCCTCGATCGTCAAATGAAGGTCCATTGATGTCAATGAAATAAAGGGTGGGGTTTCATTAATTGGGCTCTTAATTTGAGTACGGGGTGAATAGAGCTCTTTTGCCGTCTTTGTTTTGAGATGTTTTTATTCCCTTTGGATGTCGTGATTGGAATTTGTTCCTCGATCGTCAAATGAAGGTCCATTGATGTCAATGAAATAAAGGATGGGGTTTCATTAATTGGACTCTTAATTTGAGTACGGGGTGAATAGAGCTCTTTGCCGTCTTTGTTTTGAGATGTTTTTATTCCCTTTGGATGTCGTGATTGGAATTTGTTCCTTGATCGTAAAATGAACGTCCATTGATGTCAATGTCCGTCTTTGTTTTGAGATGTTTTTATTCCCTTTTAGTTTGGGTGTTTGGTATCGTCATTGGAATTTGTTCCTTGCAATTGATTATCAAATATTGATAGCTTTGTTTGATTCCGTTATAAACGTCACATTAAATATTCGCTAATGTTGTCCAACATATATTTACAGATTAATGAAATGTGATCAGAAATTGGAGAAGAGTACCATTATGACATGTCTAGTTCAAGGAAGTTGGGTACTGTTAAGTTTCCCAACGTGTGTTATCTTAGGTGAATACGCTGTTGAAATAGCCAATCAGTGATCTTCAACTTATTCGGACTTTAACCTCTGATGAGCGGATGTTAATTCCACACAATTTCCACCCTAACCCATCTTTGTTTGGAGGTGTTTTCATTCCCTCTGAATGTCTTTGATCTCGTGATTGGAATTTGTTCCTTGATCAAAATAGAGGGTGGGGTTTAACTAATTGGCTTTCAGATTGAGTACAGGAATGGATGGTTCTTTACCGCCTTTGTTTTGAGATGTTTTTATTGCCTTTTGGATGTTTGATCTGAGTGGTGGGGCATTTTGAAATGACGTACACGTACATGGATGGATCTGATGGAAGAAATGCATATTCACTTTTCAATCAAGGGCTTTGTTTTACCATTAGTTTAAGATATGAAATAGCTACGAATAGTGCCCTTGTTTGTCCTTGTTTTTCTTGTAAGATTTGCCCGGGGTTTTGTGCAACTGTTTAGCACTGTATAATTTATAGAAACTGTATAGTAAATACTTTATTACAATATTTTATATTTCCTCTTCAGTTGTATATTGCTCGCCTTTATACGGCTTGAATCGTTAAAATAAACCACCATAACAAGCTTATCAGTAAACTTATTTTTAAAATACATTATGCTTTTCAGAGTGTTATCCCTCGAAATATCTGTTTTTTTAATTTTTTTATCAGTACTCTAAAAGAACCGTTAGACGAGTGTACATACATAAAAAATTGAAGTACCTGTACGTTATTGGACACACTGTTGAGGCAAGCAGATATTAACTACGTAGTGGAAGGAACATGCAACTACATTTCCTTCCTGAGGTCAATTATTTGACCGCGGGTGCAATATCTCTTATCAAATGTTTTCCTTCAGAGGTTCTAATTGGAGCATGCATTAATTAAATTGTTTGGTTGAATTTCATTGCTAAGACCTGTAAATTTGACATCAAATGTTTCTTATAATCTGCGGCCTCTCTACAACGGCCAGGATTTTTCTTCCCGACCGTGTGCCGATCCATACTACACCCCGTTAATACGGACATCTATGGATCAAAGAGAACTGGCCGTATTAAAGGGGTTCTTTAAATAAGAAAATGTGACTGACTGAGCTTTTGTTCGGATCAAAATAAAGTGGCCGTAATAACGAGGTGGCAGTATTAACAGGGTGGCCGTAAGGCGAGGTTCCACTGTACTCTTATGGAAACCTCCCTATGTAAGGGTCACATCTGTACACAGAGGTTCAAATGGTAAATCCAAATTTCCTTATTTGCCCGCAGCACAACTGCGTTCTTTTTAGAGACAAGCCCTTAATCCAAGTCAATGAATCATGTTTTTAAAATGCAGTCAGACAGCAACATGCAGATAGGTAAAATAATCGGTTTGCAACCATTGAGACGTTGGCTTGGAGAACCTATATGCGGAGCTTTGGCGAACAAGTATCGCAAACACAGAGTTGTGATGTGTCTCGACTATTTTGCAGTTCTCTCTCGACAATCAGCCCAATAGGAAATTCCGGTAGGCTGATTGTACATGTTCCCACATGTTCCTGTTATTTTAGCACGAGAGGCTGCTGTCAATAATTAACCTAGTTCAAGTTATCCAAGGTGGTATATGCTAAAATAGTAAGCGGAATAACAAACTTCAACATAAACAATACAGTTATTAATCAACAGCGTCATAAGACTTGGGTTCCTTCAGAGCGGATGCAAATTCCACGGAAATTAGGCCACTTGAAAATGCTCGCCCAGATCACGAATTCGCTGGTTAGTTTTCAGTAAGAAACTGACAAAATAAATTCCACTCAAAACCAACGTTTTTATGATACTTTGTACCTGAGATGACCACGTTATTTATTCGCACTCGCCGGTTAAAAAACTAGAACTGTGGCAATTACACAATGGCAGGGCCACATTTGAAAGCGCATGTATTTGGTGGCTGGTTTTGAGTGGATATATAGAACGAAGAATAAATGACACGCGCGTTAAGTGTTGATTATATCTATTTGGTGGCTCGTTTGGCTCGTCAGTGGTTGCAAACGAGCCAATTAACGGGCCGGCTTGTTTGGTAGATGGCTTTTTAAAAAGTGTATAAAGTACGTAACCAAAATGGCATCATTAGGCTCTTGACAAAACACCATCTCGTATCACTTTCCACTGGGTCTTCCCAATTTCCCGGTAACTGTTTCTGGTTTTACTTTTCCACTGAATGAGCAACACCTTAATTGCTAAACCCCGTGATATTCGTTTTCTGTGTAAATCCGTTCAGCGACTTTCTGTTGGATTAACCGTGAACTGAAACCCACAGAGCAAATTTAAAGTACAGCAATATTGAATGTTTTTTTTTACCTTCTCTACCGAGTTTGCCGAAATGCAGTTCCACTCGCAAGAAAATATAAGCGGAGGTTGTCAAATTAAAATGAGTCAGTTCGACCATGTTACATCATCTCTTAACTTTAAGATATATGCAGTCAATATGAACTTTTAAAAGTTCACTAACACAAGCCTCTAAGATTTCTCACAAGATTAGAGAAGATACTGACATAGATCAGGAGTTCCCATCTTCCTACTGTCCAACGCTTGAAAATTTAACATTTATTGGATGAGCAGTGACAGAAAATTCCAAATACGAATAGAATGACGATATAATTACTGGTTACAACAATCAAACAAGGAATAAAAACAACTTGAAAGAAAGACCGAAGCTAAAAGCCAATCAATCAACCACATCCTTCATTGGCAGAGTGACATTTTTATAAATTCCTTCTTGAGATTATTTAACACAAACACTTTAGACCACTTCGTTATTCTAGACTGAGAAGAGCAAAGGTACGTACGGTCTTTTTATATTTCTCTGTACTCGATTATCGCCGATAATAATAATAATAATAATAAAACCTTTATTTAAGTGTCTGACTGGAATAGCAGTTATAAATCACTAAATGGGGACACTCTATTTACGTTAACTGATTAATTTTTGCTTCGAAAGGTACAAACGTGACATACTCTGGATTCTGCTGGTGAGCTTGTAAGTTTACTTTATCA
>MU825918.1:267929-315950 GCA_029204205.1 Desmophyllum pertusum
AAAAAAAAAAAAAAAAAAGTTTACTTTATCATTTTTCATTCTCAAATTTTATCATAATATGCTTTACGATGTATGCTTTTTTTAACCGACCAAAAACTCGTTTTCTAGACCGCAGAAGACAGGAACTAAAATAAAAACCAGTAATTGAGACCAGTCGAGCTGGATCATTAAGGCAATAATGTCAAACCTACTGTCAAGTTTAGTAAAGTTTCTTTCTCATTATAGTGCACGTGTCCTCATTTTGCACATGCATGATGGTGAATGGGACTAATGATTACAGCAATTTAGACTCATAGTTATCAAACTTTACATGCCAAAAGGCAAAAATCAATAAAATTGAAGATATGGCAGTAACAAAGATGAAAAATCATTGTTGCATGATCTACCAGTTTAATAAAGAAGAAAGCCAGCTTTCAAAATTGATTTTTTTTTTCTGCTTAAGTTAACAAGAAAGGGTAAAATATGTTTTCTAATATGTGGAATTCAAGAAAGGAAAGTTGATCATCCACTTTCGGTTTATATTATCCGGCTTGGCAGCAAGAGAAATAGATCAATGATAGACACTAAAATAAACTAGCTCCTATTATCAAATACTACTGAGAAATTAACTTTGGTTTACCCATCTTTGTGTTATATTTTTTAAACCTTTGTCGACGCAGCATAGCGGTCGTCGTTACAATATTTTAAGCGGAGAGGCATAGGTTGCCTAGAAATTTCGATATAACACGATAAAAGCTAAAATTTCGAGATGGCTGATTATTGACTGTTGAATGTATACCAAATTGTTTTTGATGTTTTACTTTTATTTACTCAGCGAGAGCTTGAAAACTCTTTGTCTTCCTTTTGTTGTCAGAAAGATTAGAAAAAGATTGCTGCTGATCGAAATAGTGAAAAAATAAACATGTAACACAACAATATAATTAGTTATTTTAAAAGCATAACAAGACCTTTGATCCATATGAATGATTTTGCGACTTAAATAAGATCACAAAACGTTACACAATGGTTTATAACAAAGACTGAGTAAATGCTAGTTTGAATCGCCCACTTAATTCTAAATAAGTTGATGTTTGAATTCCCAATCATTGGTAAACGAGTCATGATCATCTGCTTATCATAAAAGGCTACCATAGCAACAGTATAACTTGAATAAACCACCCTTGAATTTAGCTTTAAGTGCTTATAACTCAAAAATGAGCACGGCGACCCCCATTTTTTATTTTTGCAAAATGATTAGCACTCTAAGATACAACTTTTTTCAAAATTTAAAATATATCTATTTATTGTAGATTCAGAACCACCTTAAGTTTTGAATAAAACAGTAGAGTTTGTTTTTCATCAAGATGCCAAGAGACACGAGAAAAGAAACCTGAAGGGCGGAAATGACGCGTGACGCGCAAGCTATCCTATCAGTACTCAAATCAGGTCTGCTGATAACCAATCAGAACTCGTGAATTTTGTCGTAGTTTTGATTAAACCCTCACTGGGAGGGAGCCATTTACAAACATCACGCGTTTGTGTAATCCAATGTCAAGTTTCTCCCAGATTGTAGTCTGATTAAAATGAAAAGGAAAACTTCTTCTCGTAACCTGTCTGTCTAACAGAACAAATCAATAATACATGCTTATTTTCATTATCAGAGCCTTCAGTATGGGTGACCATGAAATTGCATTAATCGACGACTCAGCTGAACGAAATGCCCTATGGGAAGAATATTACTTCGAAAAATGGGGAATTTTGGCTAACAGAGACCGCCAATCCATCGTGGAAGCATTTTGGAACGATCCTGGTATTGGTAAAATTGATGAAATGCTGAAAGATAACGAGGTATATCGACAAATGATCAAAACAAGTGGCCAAACCGCCGCCAGCAAGGCTATGGTGTCTGCAGTGAACCGACTTGTTGCCCAAGAAGTGGTGAAAACCACTATCGGCGGAGCTGTAAGAGAAGGGGGAAGGCGAGGCGCTGTTTTTGCCATTCAAGAAACCGCTGGACTAGCAGCCGCCCGAGGAGCAAATGTTGCTCTAACAGGAGTCAAAGCTGCAGCTTCCCTTGGCCCAGCCATTTCTTCAGTTGTAGGAGAGCAAGTAGCTAGATTTGCCGGAGATAAATTAGGAGTAACTAATTACCATGCTAAGAACGCTCTTAATGTCGGTGGTGGTATTGCTGGTGGCGCCATTGCTGGCGCATGCGTAGGGGGTCCTATTGGTGCCCTTGCAGGTGCTGGGGTTGGGGTCGTTAACTGGGGGTGGGAGAAGCCATAAGTGCTCTAGCGAGAACTACCAAAGGTCCCAATGATAATTGGTGCTATTGTGAGATCGGATCATTGGAGGGTAGTAGTACTCAATTATGTTTTGGTACCTACAACTCCGGTGATACTATGTATTGGAAAACTTACTGGACTGAGTACAAAAAGCAAAATTCAAATTGGGTCATGAGCGCAGGCCAGCCACAAGATGGCTCCTTCCAACTTTGCATTTGGGTTGGAGGAACCGTGATCAAACATCTGGATGTTGTTTATTATCGAGATCGAATTCGTGTCGTCAAGAAAAGAGGAACCTATTACGTGGTTCATTGCAAAGGTCAATTTCATCCGGGTAAGGAATCTGGCACAACAAAACGCTACAAAAACTAATAGTACAACATTTTTTCTAACTAGGTGAGAATAAACATCCTTTGAAAAATGGGTCAATGATTGATGTTACATTTGATGTGTGAAAATGAACAGGTCAGGTTAATTTTTTTCTTGTATCTTTTATTAATATTACATCTAATTATCAAATTTTTTTTCATATTTAACCTGGACCTCTGGCATGGAGTGTTACTGCCATAGTGCCTCTTAATATAGGCCAATTTCGATAAAATTCTAACTTGGCTCCTAGGCTTAGAGGAATAAAACAAAAGAAATCGAAAAGAAGTATCGAGGTTGAGAGATGAATAAATAATTTATTTTGTTTTATTCCCCTAAGCCTCGGAGCCAAGTTATAATTTTAATATATCGAAATTGGCCTATTATGATTCAAGTTTGATAACGTGTGTCCTGCTCAGTGGGAATAAGTGTAATAACTATTGTTATCGCACTGCCTGTTAAGTCTGTTAACGCGCCAATGCAATGATTTACTTACCTTAATACAATAAAATTAGCATAGCCTTGAAATCATCCTGTAATAATTAGCATAACACCTAAACCCTCGTTTCCTCAGAAATATTTTCTGTGTTAATGGTTTTAGGTGCATAATAAAGTGTTTGAGGGAAATATATTATTTGACTCTTAAGAGTGACTGCCTGTTGGGATCGAGAATGACCCGTCAACGACCAATTTGGCAAATCGCTGATATTTTGCCCAAAGATACCCTTGGGTAAACTATTTTCAAAAATCATATTTAAAAGTTCCAGCGATTTTTTAATTGTCAGAAAATCGCGAAAATTTGAAAGTGCGGTCAAAATGCGGTTTTTCGCTTCATCAAATGACAAAAATAAGGTGCAAGTACGAAGCACCGCCGAAGCGTTCAAATAAATTCAATTGACGCCAAACTTCACACAAAGTCGGAACAACTATTCCTATACATTGTTCACTTGTAAAATTAGTCTCCTCCTGCCATTCATGGACATCCATCTCATCAGGGTCCCTTTGGCGAGAGAAGAAGGAGGCGACCCGCGAGGCGGCGAGGGATTCGGATGCTTGAAAAAGACGTACACTATCGATATCAGTGCCATGGACTCGTTGCATTTCCCGCGCAACAATCTCAGCGTCAAGCTTGCGGCCCGTCGTTTGGCCAATGCGGAATTTGGCCAATAGGTATGACTTTTGCTTGTTGCTAAATCGATACGCCTTCTTGGCTGTTGGTGTTTCCGTGGATAGCGGCGAGGCAACAGGGAATTATTCATTTCCCCAAGACGGATGCTTACAAGTACCTTATTCTCACTTTTCTTTTTTTTCTTTTTTCTTTTTTTCTCCTTATTCTATTTTCGCGAAAATAATTAAAATTATTTTCGCGAATTATTTTCGCGAGTAAATAGAAGGCCTTCGGAGCGCGCGCATAGTGAACAGTGCGTATCAGCACGTATTACCTTCCCTCAAAACCCCAATGCGTCACCAAGAGGCCACTGTTTTTTTCCAAAAGAGGGATGACCAGGGATGGATCAGTCAGGGCAGCCAAGAAGGCGCATGGATTTAGCGACAAGCAACAGTCATACCTATTAGCTAAATTCCGTATTGGCCAAACGACGGGCCGCAAGCTTGACGCCGAGATTGTTGCGCGGAAAATGCGACGAGCCAGTGGCACTGATTGTCCACCTCGCAGGTCGCCTCGTTCGTCTCTCGCCAAAGTTCTTGCAGTGCGCCAAAGGGACCCTCAGATGAGATGGATGTCCAGGAATGACAGGGGGAGACTAATTTTAGTCAGGCAAAGGAGGCAGTAAAAATAATCCAGCTCCAGCATATTCCTCTTGTGTACTATCAGGACGACGTGTGTGCAATGCGCTGAAGCTACTCAAGCTACCGCTGCTGCAATGCGTGTGCGAAGGCCTGGGCCTAGATAGAGCTCTCCCACCCGTGCGTAAAAAGGCTCCAAACTTGGCACTTCTGAAGGACATTACTAGAAAGTGCACGTGCCGAAAGTAAATTATCGAGAACTGTCATTATTTCGTGCCTTTTCATACTTAGCAAACATATCTCATAAGCGATGGACCATTGTAATTTTTAAGAGAGGAGAAGGGGAACGGGGGGGGGGGGGGGGGGGTGTAGGTGTAGGTTGTTAGAAATAATCCCGTATTGCTATCCGAAGAATGAAAAATGCTGCACAATCCATCTATGGAATTGCTAGAAATGCAATGTTGCAAGATCTTTACATAGCTGTTTATAAATAGTTCGGGGGAAAATATTCCTGCAAAAATTCAACCTCGTTCCCAGGGTCTCTCTTCTTCGATCGCGTTTGGCTGGAAGAAGAGAGACCCTGGGAACGAGGTTGGCAAAAATTATCCACTTCTCCCCCCCTCTCATAATTTGCAAAAACATGAAGAATGAGAAGAATGAAAAATTCTGCACAATCCATCTCGGGAATGGCCAGGAATCCAATGTTGCAAGATCTTTACATATTTGATTATGCAAAAGTTCGGAAAAAATATTCCTGCAAAAATTATCCACCTCTCCCGGTCCCCCTCTCATATAATTTGTAAAAACATAGATCCCACAACGACCGATATTTCTCGCAAAAAATCCCCCGAAATTCATTACAATTCACATAATTATGGTGCTAATATATTGTCAGAGTTTTTCAATGAAGTAAGTTGTAAAGTAAAGTTGGCCTGATAGCATAATTCAGGCGTTGACTTGCGTGACATTTGTTGAGGCTCGAATGTCAACAACACTTTTGCCTGACAATACGCATGCCGATGGTACTGAATATGCCGCCAGAAAATGGATTCAGATTTTCCCTGATGTTTATAACAGAAAGCTTGGAATTGTGGAAGCTAATATGTAGCACTGAGGTGGACGTATGGCTTTTGGGTATGTTTCTTGTGGCTTATACTTCGTGCAATAATTAGCGCTAAATGATGTGTATTTGTTTGGTGTCGGATAGTTTCGCTTCTTGTTTTTCAATTATTTAGACGCCATTTGTTTTGAAATTACTACCAGACTACAACACTGACATTTTGGTCTTCTGCTAGATATTCGCTCCAGTGAACATTGCCGAACCTTTGAATTGTTCTTGACATCCTGACCTCTCGAGAGACCGATCGACGAACAATCGTTTGTTTACTTGTAACTACTGTACATTGCGAATACTAGCCGATGGTAAAATTAGAGAGATTTCTATCTCAAATTTGACTTTCAATATCTTCTAAAGCCTCTGAATGCGTTTGCTACATGCTATTAGATATTTTTTCCAGCTTCACGCTGCAAATTGCCAAGATTGAAATTAATTTTAGAATTTATGGGCCAAATTGAAGTTGATTAACCTCTAATTCGTCTCTAAATCTTGCGTCATTTGGCACGAACACATTACATAGATTTTGGATTTTTTCGAAGGGAAGCGTTTCGAGTTCGACCCTGAAACTTTGCATGGTAAAAGTTTAATAATCACATGTTAGGGCTGTGAAATAAACGTTTCGAAAAATGAGGTACCAGATGGATTTTTATGGTGTTAAACAATAACGATATTCTGCCGCCATTTTTAGCGGTCTTCGGAGGTGTTTTAAAAATGGCTTGCAAAATTACAATATCAACGTACTTGAAAATTGTTACAAGTGAACAATGCATAGGAATAGTTGTTCCGACTTTGTGTGAAGTTTGGCGTCAATTGGATTTATTTGAACGCTTCGGTGTTGCTTCGTACTTGCACCTTATTTTTGTCATTTGATGAAGCGAAAAACCGCATTTTCACGGCACTTTCAAATTTTCGCAATTTTCTGAAAATTAAAAAATCGCTGGAACTTTTAAATATGATTTTTGAAAATAGTTTACCCAAGGGTATCTTTGGGCAAAATATCAGCGATTTGCCAAATTGGTCGTTGAAGGACCATTCTCGATCCCAACAGGCAGTCACTCTTAAATAAGTTAATTCATCATTGACTTAGTCAACAGTCCAGTCCAGTCTCCAGTCCAGAGTCCAGTCTTGTTTTCCAGCTAGCCCCCGGGGGAGCACTGGGGACGAGGTCGACCATCAAAGGTATTTTTGGTCGTTTTAGATCGTTTTGCAGCTGGAAATAAATCCACTAACCATTTAGGTAATAGGCTTGGAGGCTTCGGAAAGCTTTCCATCGGCATTCAAGCGATTTTTTAAATCCAAATTATTATTATTATTTAGGAAATTGACCGCCGGTAGGCCATGGCCTACCCATGGCCTACCCCATGGCCTACCCCATGGCCTACCCCATGGCCTACCCCACGTTTTGTCCCTACCCGTTGCAGAGTCTGTCCTTCGGTTCATGATCAGCTTATTAGCAGGTAAGTATCCGTATACAATATACAATATATTGTACAAGTATACAATATATTAGTATTGTTTGTATTAATTTCCCTTGTTTATGTGGTACGGTATCGATCCCGGCTTTTTCTTCTGCTTCATCGGAGAGTTTGCTATCATTGTAATGGAACAACAGGTGAGGGAAATGAGGGATTGAACGGCCGATTTAGACGGTACAACTTCGTCGCATGCTTACGAGTAACGTAATACACGAATTGTTTCGTGTAAATCAAACCTACAACTCGCTTACGATTATCGTGTACGACACGAAAAATGACGTAGGATTTTGAAACATGTTTTAAAACCCTTCGACAAGTCTCGCATGCGACAAAGTTGTACCGTCTAAATTGGGAATATCGGCTTAAAAACATTATTGTACCAAATTATAAGTTGGTGTTTGTGTAAATTTGATGTAGGGGCTTAAGTTTAACTAGTTTAAATACGGGGCGTTTTAACGTTTCTGCTTTTTGTTTGCTTTTCAAATTTCCCACTAGCCGCCATGTTTTTTTCCCGCAAAGTTTGCTGGGAGATTATGACGTTATCGTTTCAAGTGTGGACGGGCGAAAACAGTTTCTGTCGTAAAGAGGCATTGCTCGTAGTTTACAGAGGCTATAACATTCTTTATATATCTTCATAAGCTGGTGTAACCATGGGATAACCTGTCAGTGTCTTTTACCTTCAATTGTATTTTATTCCGCAGCTTTTAGGTCTCTGTCGTCGTGTAATTCAGACGCCATTCGCAGCTTTCCCGCGATTAGTTAAGATACCCATCATCCTCTTGGGTGTTTGTTTGCGACTCACAGGCGTCGGTTTTTTCTTGGTCCCGTTTCTGCTGCGGAGACTGGACTTCACTCACAAGGTAAACTCCCGGATGTAATTGGTATCTTTGGTATTTACAATCGTACTTTAACGAGGCTCTAAAATGTATCGATCATTAGCACGAAGAATATGTAGAAAATAGTAACCTGCATTTTGTTGATAAAAATATTTTAAAAAATATATTTGTTTACAAATAAAGATGTACTTATTTCACCCTTCGGCCATGGCTCAGGACGCCTAGCAGTGAATATTTTTCCGTATCCAAGATATTTGATACCTGGCTAGCGTTTCTTTTTCTTTTCTTTCCTTTTTTTGAGGCCTTTTTTCAATGGAGAAATGTTGTATTCTAAACAATTATTTACCGTGATTATTCAATAAGGCCTTTGCAGATTACAGTAGTCATGTGATTTTACAATTTACTTATGTTATGTTATTTATTTTTCATTTTTAAGGCGTGGCTGTCTCTTCACTACGCAGGCCCTGTTGTGTTGGTTACTTGGTTCATTCTTTACCCAACGATTTTCAAGCCGTTGTCGAGAGGTTTCAAAAGCAAAACTAAGGACCCCAACGAAAACAAGTAAGTCAAGAATTTTGTCTTCTCCTACCTGACACGTATCTTCCTTTCTAAGCTCACAGTCGACAAAAACCAAAGCTTCATAAACTCTTATAGTGTAATATCAAAACTTTAGTGAAGAGAGGATGACCTAAGAGAAGCATTCCCCCATACACGAGTCTCTTTCAATGACAATTTTTTGAAATCTATTTTTTAGCTTTCAGTCCATAGCTGAGCTATTTTAAGAGCGCTACCTGATTGGTCAGTTCGAGTAACGTGATGTCGGAGCCTCGATCAGAAGGGAATAAAAATAACTTTCACAGCATGGCGCGAAACTATTAATAGATTTCCAAAAATTATCATGGGCACGGGGAATCATTCTCTTAGATCATCCTCTCTTGGTGAAGTCAATTATCCTCATGTTGTTTTTATTACGTTGATTTGTATAGGTAATAGCATGAGTTGTAGTAGTATTTGGAAATAATACCGCGAGTAATATTTCAAAATTGTCCAAAATATCACGAGCCGCTTTTTTATTTGTTTATAATACAAGGCAAATATCCTACCCGAGTACACGACGATCGTAGCTTCACAGATGTCATTGGAGCTTCGTTTTGAAACGTTTAAGCAATGGAATGCTTTGTTCAGCTTAGTTATACCACACAAAAGTGTTTTGCTTTCAATATTCGTAGGTTTTTCAAATATGGCAAGTCAAGAGTGGCATTTGAGATAAATTCAGCTCGTTTTGACCAATCAGCGTTCAGAAATTTCTCAGCCTGTATTATAAGAGGTTAAACCGCCTCTCGCGTGCGAAATTTCTGTTACAGTGAATATAACTGAAGACCCGGATACACGGTGCAATTTTGCGCGCAATGCTGTCGGCGAGCATCCTATCCACACAATGTCTGAATTGCATCGTGTACATCTCTGAAATGATTGCGCACAATGGTGTGGCACAACTATCAACCATTTCCTACTTTCTGGTCATTTTTTCCCCGGCACTTTTCTCCTCTGAGAGCAAAGCAGCTAACAACCGTGGTTTATTCTTCTTGGCTCCTTGATCCGGCTGTAGTCGCCATTTTGGTTACATCAGAAGTTGCTTGCTGCGTCAGCAATGTGCCGTGTGATCCGGGTCTTTTTAGATAAACGAATCTTTTTTGTGTTCATGATCATGTTGCCATTCTCTTTTCTTTCTAAGATTGAAGGAAACAAAAGAAGAGTAAACGAAACCAGTGGATCTTAATTCTTCCAAGCTTGAGTGTGACATTTAATAATTTATTCATACAATGCAATACAATACAATACATACTTAGCTATAAACAGCTAGTTTACAGATGTTCCAATACTAAATAATAAATAAATAAATAAATAAATAAAAAATTATATAAGAATGTATAATCTAAAATCTAAAATGTTAAAATGCTCTACCTAAAAATATTATGATGTCTACTTTGTTAAAATACTCTATGTTATTTTACATCTACTCAGCTAAAAAGTTTACAGTACGTATTCTATCGGACAAATTCATTTTTGCCAACCATGGCCCTGATTTTATTTGATAGCTTGTTCCATATTCATAAAAGTATTTTATTAGAGTTCAGTCTTTTTGAGACCAATCGAACAGCTCTTATTACAGATGTAAGTGGTTTATGTTTTAAATGACATTTTAACTATCATGCAATGAGGTCGTTTACATGTCGAAGACTTTAACCCAAATGTCTCGTTTGTATGTCTTGGATGCCTCTTTTTGATGTGTTCTTACAAAACAGAACACTTTGCTAACTGACTGTAATAACAGTAATCGTATCAATAACAAAATTCTCGTTTCTGATTGGTTCCCCGCGCGCCTATTTGTTACGTAATTGGAGCGCGCGCGCTCGGATGGCGTAGGTGTCCAATTACAGGTATCCAATTTGAGTTTGTTCAAATTGGATACCTGTAATTGGACACCTACGCCATCCGAGCGCGCGCACGTCAATTAAATGGGTTCTTTCTTGCTGTCTCCGTACTGTTTGTAAAACTGATTGAATAAATCGCTGACATTTTCACTAAAAAGAGGGTTCTCTCAGACGTCTAACCTTGACTTTTGTTATTGATACGATTAATTGGTAATTGGACCTCGTGTCGCACAATTCAGGGGTAATCGTGCTCGCAATTTCGAAATCGGCCTCGCGCTGCGCGCTCGGCCGATTTCGAAATTACTCGCCCGATTACACCTTTAATCAAAACTATAACAAAATTCTCGAATCTGATTGGTTATCAGCAGGCGCGATTTGACCACTAATAGGACAGTGTACGCGTCATGCTTGTAATTGGACGATGTAATAGGACAGTTTACACGTCATGCTTGTAATTGGACAGTGTAATTGGACAGTACGCGTCATTTGCGCGCGCTGTCCTTTGCTCGTGCATGCATCTCGGTCAAAAACAAACTTGATTATTATGTTTTTATTCACGTTTAACGTCTTTTCCTCAAAAATTTTGTTATAGTTATGATTAATTGGTAACAGGACTTCGTGTCGTCCAATTCTGTCTGTAATCATACTCGTGATTAACAAATCGGACTCCCGCGAAGCGCGGTCGTCCGATTTTGTTAATCACTCGTATGATTACAGACCGAATTGGACTCCACTCAGTCCTATTACCATTATGAATTGTACTCCACTCGGTCCAATTACCATTACTTATTAATCCAAGGAAAATGCGCAATATTGAAATAAACATTGCTTTTAAACTGATACATTAGAATTCCGTTTATCTGAGCCGGGACTACTGACGGATTGCTACAAGGTCATTAATAATATGTTCCACTGCACAGATTGGTAGGAGGGTGATCCTAGGATCCTCCTAGCGCAGGCGAACTAAAATATGTGACAACTGTTGGTCTGCAGTTTTTGACGTTGCCATGACAACCGCGTAATGACATGCGGGGTTACCCAAATTTCGAATTTTCAGATATAATTATTCGTTTTCGTGATAATTTTTCCAGTTTTCTAAGCATTGCAGTATTAGTACATTTTAGCATCCCATTATTGATTTGGAATGATTTTGTATAATTTTTTGCTTTTTTCTGACGTCTAAAGAAAATTATGAAATCCAAGATGGCGGATCCAAGATGGTGAATGTGATGACGTCATATCCAACAAATAACTACATAACTATATTATATGTGGAGAGCAAGCTCAGGGCTATCAATAAATTAAAAGGCATAATACTTTCAGGATATTAAGAAAAAACACGAAAACCCAACGGGGGAAGGGCTCTACGGTCTTCGGGGTATGACTTTGGATATACCTCCGAGGGTTAAACAGAAAAGGTATACGTATTAACCTACAAAAGGAAACAGTAAGCTGCCGTTTCGTAATTTGCTTTTACGAAGGAAACAAGCTTTGTAGGATAAAATGTCATTAAATGTAGCTTTTTTTCCTTGTCAAATTTGTTGTAATTTCACGCTTTTCATAATTTGCATTTCATCAATCAAAACGCTGTCAAGCAAAATTAATATATTCAAGAAATACTACACGTGTGAAACGTTTTCTTCGTCAAGCCACGTTTTGCTACAAGAAGAGTCGTCCAAGTTATGGATTAGAACTGGGGTTTACGCGGAGTTATTTGGACAGCTTATAAGCTACGAATGGGCAAGAAATGCTTTTCGCTTTGTCTGGGGAATGGCAGTTAACAATTGACAAGCTTGAGGAGAGTTTTGCAAACAAATGGCCTTCAAATACTCTGGACCGCCGCAAGTGTACAACAAACAAGGTAATGCGCTTGAAATTTAATATTTTATATCGCTTAGTGGTTGTATATAGTTCTTTGGGAGACTAAAAACGTTGCTTGAATCTTAGTTTAAATCGAACATTTCTACGAGCACATGAAAGAATATTGCGTATGAAAAGTCGATAAGTGGACATGCTGGATTTCTGTGCATATTTATTGGTTAATTATCTCTGGGTTTCTGACACTTGCCGTTTTATATGCCATCGTAGATTGGGAAACATTTGTATTACTCGTTAAAATATTTAAACCCATATTTATCGTAATTAATTTCAAATCGATAGTACTAAACCATTCAGACTGCATAAAATCATTTTATGCATTATTGTAGAAATCAAGACTGGAATAATTGACAAAAGGAAACTGAATTGGTTTTTTAAAAAGTTTTATCAGTTTTGACTCCCGTCGAGTATCTGATCCTCCATTATGAAGAGTGATCAAAAAATCACTTATCCTCGCAACATCAATACATTGTCAAGCAGGCAAGGAAGAAGAATGAAGAAAATAATCCACGTTGGATATTGTCTCAGTTTTTTTCATTTATTTTTTATATTTTTATTTTTTTTATATTGTCTCAGTGATGTACTACCAAATTCTCATAGCTCACAATGGAAGAAGTATAGGTAAAGTAAGGAGAATAAATATTTCAAGCGTAGAATAGAAATGATTCAAACACGCACTCTGCTGTGATCCTGTCCATATTAACCCAACGCTTTGCCTTTCCAATAACCAGCATTTATTTTTTTATTTATTTGTTTGTATGTTGATTAATTTCGTTTCCGTTCCAGCAGCTTCAGACGATTTCCGCACTGACGATGGAACACCTTAGAACAGAAATTGGAAAAGACCTCTACTACATTAGCTATAGGTGAGTTGTTAAAATGTATATTCCTAATATAACTGGAAACATTTTCCCCAAATCATGCTGAGTGAGCCAACCGTGATTCAAACTTGTCTCGAAGGTACGGCCGGGGTAGGGCTGGGGGTTTAATTAGGGTGTCTCTGGTGCCCAGGGCAACCATTTCGGCCTCTTTTAATACTAAGCATTTTGAGAACAATTTTATTACAGCCGCCACCTCCCTACAACTTGCAAAAGATTGGAAAAGACTGAATCGAACTTCTTTACTTCATAACAGTAGGTGAGTACAGTTTCCTTTTTTAGCAAAATGTATTTCAATTAGTACAGTCAACTCTCGTTGTAGCGGACACCCTCGGGACGTAGTTTGGAGTCTGTAATAGCGAGAGTCCGCAATAGCGGGAGTCATTTTCAGTCAAACCTCTGTAGCTTTCGCCGGGTGGAGGGCTGGATTTTGTCCGTAATAGCGCGTGTCCGTAATGACGGGGTGTCCACAAGGCGAGAGTTGACTGTAATTTGTTTGGAGTAGAACAAAATCATTCAATTATGAACTGAAAACGTTGCAGAAAACAATTCACGAAGAAGATCAAGCGATCGTCGCAAGCTTTCTGAAGCTGTATGATGTTCAAAATTCTGTTCTTAGTATCAAATATATTTATGGAGGTAAACATGTTGAAATGGGCTATTAGTAACTCGGACGTGACTCCTTGTATTATCATTATGTTCAATGCAAATATTTTAGAGATATTCAAGTTCTGCCCTGTTGCCTCATGAATAATGCACTTAGCCTTGGCACAGGGCAGTACTGAGGGGTTAATTGGAAGCGAAGGGGTTAGTAAGGGCCTGTTTAAACGGTGAAACGTTTTTTTGAGGACTCGAGGTACCCTTTTACCAAATCAGCCAGCATCCTAGGCAAACCATCTATTCTCAAACTCGATACGAGGCCAAAAACAAGGTGTTCCTAGCATGGGCTTGATCTTAATCTTGATACTTATTCTTGATACTAAATTAAATATAAAGCATGATTATGTTTGACCTGGAACATCCATGCAGTTAGTCAGTTGCCAGGAACCTCCGGACACCTCGTCATGATCCAATTAGATTTTTCCTTTCTAAAAACCACCAAGGACGCATTTATTTATTTTGCTTTTTCAACAGTTTCTGGACGAATCCACCGACAATGGAACAATTCACAAAAGACTGGAAAAGAACTTATCTGTATCATAACAATAGGTGAGTACAGTTTCTACTTTTAACGAAATGAACAATGTATACCCCATTTTATCTGGGCCTGTTTACATGATGAAACGTTAAAGTGCCCCTACGATCAAATTGTTGATATTCATTGTTTTACATTTTCGTGTACAAGATGACTTTCTTACTCATCTTGCTAAATTTCAATCCATTACGAACATTAGAAGTCCAGTGTTTTGGACTTGTATTTCCGAGAATTTACGGCCGCCATTACTTGACCTTGTTCCAAGGCTTGGTTGCGAATTAGAGAAAATGACCTCAAAGATAACGTTTAATGATAAAAACAAATGAATATCAAGAATTTGATCGTAGGGGCACTTTAACCACTTGAATAAGGCAACCTTATCCCCTTATTACCATTGGAAAAATCAACTATTCAAATAAAACTTATTTCGGGGTTAGGATGGATTGATTGATTTTAACAAAGGAAATGTAATCTGATAAATAGCGAATACTTCTGGTCAATGAAGGAGGCTCGAAGCAGATTTTCAGTCACGGACTGTAACATTTAAAACAAAAAATATTGATGGCAGGCAGCCTCTATTTTTGTCTCAAAACCTGCATTAAAAGTAATGTATGTAAAATAGGGTGAATTCATATATCAGCTAAAAGGGTCGAGGGTACGAATCAAACACAATTACAAGCTATTCTGTCTAAACATCGGAATTAAAATTTCTTCGATGAGCTGAGGAATGAGGAATAATTCACTCAAAATTGTTGCATTTAACTTTTAACGCTAATATTTCTAGTGGCTACTAAATTTAGCGATTTTTTCCTGAAGATTTAATTTAGATTTTAATTTTTACTGTGCGAATTAAAAAAGCGTGAACACTTTGATTTAAGCTTGGATTATCCTCTGCCAAAATTGGTATTTATTTCCTGTATTTATTTTATTGCTATTTTCGCAAAGCTTTTCTGCTCTAAAACAAAGTGTAAATTTGAGTTTCCTGACTATTCTTCTTGCGGTTTGATTGTGTCAAATTTAAATCAAAGTGTTCATGTTTTTTTGATTCGCACAGTAAGCCGGGAGCACTCAGAATTTAGCTATGTTTCATGAAAGTGTGTTAAATTTGATAACGTTTAGCGACATTCGTGACTAAAAAATTTGTTATCTGCGTTTCTTTTAGGTTCAAAGATGAGACGAGAAGGATAAACGTTGACATCAACAAGCAAAGCAAAGCACTGTTGTCAAATAAAATGTTTTAAACGGTCTTGGCTAGCGATGACTTCGAGAAATAAATTTCATCTCGTTTGGCGTAATTGGTCTATAACTACTCAGTACGTGCTGGCGTAAAAAGTCGAGAGAAAAAAACTAAGTCTTTTGGCGGGAAAATATTCGCGCTTTTAAATGAGACAGAGAAAAAAGTCGAAAAAAAAACTAAGTCTTTTGGCGGGAAAATTTTACTTGGAGAAAAAAGTCTGCGCTTTTGTATGGTGTCTGTATTGAGTCAAAAATATACTAAGTCTTTTGGCGGGAAAAATCTTGCATTGTGCAGATGGATTTATCCCATCAAAAGTCAAAGTATATGATTGATTTTTGACTAGACTCTGTTCAAAAGCGCGGAATTTTTTTTCTTTTTGGCGAGCCTACATAGGCAAAAAATAGTAAAAGAGATAGCCTACATTTCTTCTAGTTTCCAGTCCCTTTTAAAAGCGCGAATTTTTTTTATTCATTTGTTTATTTAATAAAGACAAAATACAATAAACAATAGAAACAATTAAAGTTGTGAAAATTTTTATTGTTTGTACCATTAATAGAGTATAAGATATTAAAAGTAAAAAGCTAAATTATTTACAACACTGAATACAAGCAATGATAATACAACACTTCAAATTATCAAAATGTAGATATTATGACTACACACAATTCAAGTACATGTATAAATAGAAAAAACTAAATCAAAAATGTAGAAAAACATTTGATAGAATATTGCTACATCAAAAGCTAAATTATAAGTCAAACGACCTCTGTAGTAAAGATAAATAAATGAAAATCTAGCGTTGAAACTTGGATAAGAAAAATTCTGTCTTCATGAATATTTTCAGATTACAAATAAGTACAAAAATTTGACTACTTATCAAATATTTAATTTGGTGAAACAGACAATTCAATTGCAAGCTTTTTTAGCTTATTACGTCTAGTTTTTGGAGCAGTTTTCCAATGAATGTCGTAAAAATAAAATTAAAGCAGCCACAGAGCAAATCACCGCCGCCATAAAATAAAGCATCAGAGCACGCAATCAACACATGTGCTTGCATGTTTTGATTGTGTGTTCCATTGCAATATTTTATGGCGGCAATAATTCGCTCTGTGGCTACACTGAAAATATTACGTAAGTTACTGGATAGGAGCATTGTGCACAAATTCTTTGACTGAATAAATTCAAAACCTAAACGAGAAATTTATATCGATAGCAATTGGAAGAGTGTTCTTCTAAAACAGCAGTTGAATGTCACTATCGACCAGTAAATACCAGACAATTCAATTATTAGAAACCAATTCCACTGTTTGTTGCTGTTGTTTAACTCAGCCAACTAGATTCTCACTCTCGTTAAATTTTTTTTTCACGTGTTTTGTTGATATTCAACGATGCTCAAGGATAAATTACCTCTAGAATTAACCGCTGACTATCTTGTTGTCTTGTACGCCTGAGTTCTTGAAGAGTTCTTGTCTTCTCTCTCCTGGATTGTGATCCACATTAACAGGCAATATTACATGTGAAGGCCCTGAAAGAGAACACAAAAATACGTGTTAAAATACGAAAAACTTGTAAAGGATAGTACTATATTAATTTATAATATAACTATGTCGTTGTTGTATAAATGTGTTGAAACAATCAATTCATTTGCATGTTGGACCAAACTGATCGCTTCTTGAATCACAGCGCAAGCAAAAGTTCTCAAAAACGCCATTACAATGTTTACAATAGATTATTAGATACACAAGTAGAACTTGTTCATCATTTTCTATGTATCTGTAGCAATTGTCACGAATTAAAGTTAGTGACATACAACTGTATCTGTCAAGATTTCGCGTAAACCGCGCCAAATTTTTTTAAGTAAAATATTACCAGCTAGATTTATCGTATCATCATACATCGCGAAAACTTTCCCTGCGAAATTTGAACCGATCTAAGGCATCTAAGCTTTTCTTGAAAATTCTAAGCCTTGTGAAAATATATACATTTCTTTCAAATTTGGTGTGACTTCAAGACAATATTTTCTTGCATATGCAAGTTGGTGATTTGCTTCATTCTCGTAACATGACTACTTGACAATGTATTGATATTTCAAGAAGAAAATAGTTGTTGATCAGTGTAAAGGTTAACCAAATTTAAGACACAAATGATAGAAATCATCATTGCTAAGCCAGTAATGAAACTGAATGTTCGATTTTCACAGATAGATGTATGGCGCGTGAAGACAATTGAATATCCCTTGTAATTCATTATTTTCTTTACTTTCATCGCCTGTCTGCATGATTTTGAGTAAGGAGAAATTAGATTTTGATCACTCTTAGAAATTCAAAGTTAGAATTTCATGAAATGCAAATAAAGGAATTAATCTGTACGTAAATAGAAGTTGCCAAAATATCCGGTTACTGCCACCATACCGAATATATTGCAAAGATATCGGTGACAATATTATTCAGTCAGTGACACAAGTTACTCGGAATTTTTTTTTTTACATAATTTCTTTCCACATATTCAATTGTTATTTTAAAACGTGGCAATCAAAGAACTATTGGCTGCTGTGAAACAAAGATTTCTTGGTTGGCAAACTTAAATAACAAATTCAATGTCCGTAAACAGATATCTTATAACACGAAACTTGCGAGGCCAGGGAATCAGTGATTATAACAAATTCATAATAAGAAATGCTGGATGATTGATTATCACGATCGAGATCTGAAAGCCCTATTTGAAAAATCACAACAAAATAGAGCAAATTTTGCTTCACAATACTGAACACATAAAAGTAAATCAATTTATTATTGTTGGAAATTTTCAATTCTTGAAACAAATTGTGGGCGTTCTTAGCGATTTTCTCAGGAGCAGAAATAAACCACGGACGCAAACACCCTGCTATCCCATTTTAAAATAATGATCAAATCCAACGAGGGTAAATCAAACCCATATTTTCTAGAAATTCAGCTTCACGACGTCGACAGCGCCATGTTTGTTTTGATATTGTAATTTACATTAACCGCGTGATTTCCGAAAAGTAAACAACTTTTAATCGGGAGATGTTAACCATTTTCTTTTCATACTGAAGAATTTTGTTCACAGGCATTTTATGCTTACAGTATTATAGCGATATTTCTCGTTACGTCACCTATTGTTATTAATGTACCAACCAGAGAGCTATTGGCTGTTGAAACAAATTTGAATAACAAAACAAATTTGACGTAATGTTGATCAACGGTGAACACTCCTATTCTTGGTTTGCAACTGACGTCAACGCCGCCATGTTGGATGACCATTAACAAAAGAATTATAATTAGCTTTATTGTTCCTGTCATCCAACATGGCCGCCAGGATCTTTGTCATTTAAATCTCTCGGGAATAGTTGCAAACCAGCAATAGTAAATAAAACACTTGAATGTGACTTGTTTTGACGCTTTTGTAAAAATTAAAAGTCAGAATATAAAGTAACCATTCCAAACTAATAGTCATTTGAATGTATCTGACTCTCAAATATAATTTTGGAACTGAAATTTGAATATTAGGGCAACCCGATTTTCTGAAAATTGCCAATGTTTGACCCCTGGCAGACCACATGACTAATTTGCATTATAATACCAAAACCATCATGGCGGCTAGAGTGAATAATTAGCACTATTGCAGTTTTTGTTTTGTTTACATTCCGATCATACCACTATAGTTAAACAGATTTTGAAGAAAAATAAATTTGCTAACAATCACGTGATTCATGTCCAAAACAATAACTTGCGAAGCTAACAATTATTGCAACACGGTAACCAGAAGAAGAAAAAAAAACAGAAAAAAATATTTAACCTAATTATAAAATTTAACCTCTTGATCTACGAGGGTTTTTTTGTTGTCGTTGTTGTTGTTGTTGTTAAACGAAATCTAGTCAAGTGCCAATTAATTAATTTTATTTTCTACTGATTTTGAAAAATAAAAAAATCGAAGCTGACATTTCGAGCGTTACTACAGCCCTTAAAGTGCTACTACGATCAAATTGTTGATATTCATTTTTTTACATTTTCGTGTACAATATGACTTTCTTATATATCTTGCTAAATTTCAATTCATTACGAACATTAGAAGTCATTTTTTGGGACTTTTATTTCCGAGAATTTACGGCCGCCATTACTTGACCTTGTTCCAAGGCTTGGTGTGAATTAAAGAAAATGACGTCAGATACTCAAAAATACCTCACGGGTTGAAATTATAATAACAATAAGTATAGAAAATTGCACGAAGAAAAAGTCCAAAGTTTTTGTTGCTCTTCATGCAATTTTCTATACTTATTGTTATTATAATTTCAACCCGTGAGGTATTTTTGAGTATCTGACGTCATTTTCTTTAATTCACACCAAGCCTTGGAACAAGGTCAAGTAATGGCGGCCATAAATTCTCGGAAATAAAAGTCCAAAAAAAATGACTTCTAATGTTCGTAATGGATTGAAATTCGGCAAGATATATAAGAAAGTCATATTGTACACGAAAATGTAAAAAAATGAATATCAAAAATTTGATCGTAGTAGCACTTTAAATTGGTCAGAGAACACCAAGCAATTTACTGAATTTATTTGGTTTGTGCAGCGTTTTGTGCATGTATGAAATTGAAAACAAAATTAGATTGAAGCACACTTACAAACACCACCAATCGTTCCCCTTTAATCTCGCAAAATATTCCATTCCAAATTTCTAGATTCCAGATTTCAGAAACTTTGGAATCCTAATTATCAATCCATATCAACTTTTAAAATAAATTTCGAACATAGTTTTAAACGTTTGACAGTGTGGAGGCCCAATAAATCATCCGTAGAGTACATGTACGCTATATACACGGAAACACGTCGATATGAGCGGTTGTAAGAAAAGGAGCATAGTTGTCGTATACTGCGAGAAACCTAGCAAAATTGCATGGAAATAAAACTAATCGCAAAATGCTCCAAATTTGGGCTGAGCCACAACCTATCAAAACATGATTGTCATGGAAACGTCACGTCACGTGGCCAAAAGATTGACACAAAAATGGCCCCCGATAAATTTTAGGGAAAGTCGCAAAGTTTGGTCGTTATCGCTTGTATATTTTGAAAATCAGCGCGAGCACTGGTGATCAAAAGTCGTTTGCTTTAATTTTTTAACCGTTTCAGTTTATAAAAGTGATCGTCTTGTGATATATCAATACATTGTTAAGGTAACAGTAAACATACAGTATGTACGCATTGCGAACCTAGTTTTCTTGATGTGATCATGACAGGTTAACTAAACGCTTACCTTCATTTCCCTCAATTCTTTGCTTGTGGTTCCTTGTTGCCAATCCTTATCAGGATGATTCTTTAATGGTGCTTCACCTGAAGTTGATTAACAAAAAAAGCGCGGGATGAGCAAACATGCATTATCCATACAATAACTAGTCCAGACTGTTAAATTAATCAAGATTGTACGTTGAATATCCCGTGAGTCAGTCAGTGGATTTATTCATTTTGTCTCACGGCGTCAGTACTATATTTTGCCTGGATATACAGAGACGACATTTTGAGTCCAAATAGAGCCTTATTCAAGTTATCTGTTTCGATGTTACAATGCATTGCCATGGTAGAAGTAGCGTTTACTTTGTACACATTTCGGAGCTATTTTTCTTGATAATCATCATGCTGCAGCTTACCTTCACTCAGTTCTTCACTTCTGGTTTCTTCTGGTTTCTCTTTCAAAGATTCTTTAATGAAACTTCATCTGAAATTGATAAGAGCAATGCAGGAATGAGCAAAAACCATCCAAAGAACGACTTTATACCTTGCCATGGTAATACCTTTTGGGTTGCTTTGGACCTTAAATTGCTTTACAAATTTAAGCTTTGATTGACTTCTCATTTCGTCTTATAATATAGAATGCCACGGCAGTCACATGTGCAGATCGTGGACCTATTTTTATTACAAGTTTCCTTGGAAAACTTACCTTCTCGTAATTATTAACGGGTGAGTTCTTGCCGTGCTTTATCAAGATTCTTTGATGGTACGTCATCTGAAACTGAGAAAAACAATGCTGAAATGAGCAAACAATACCCATGGTATAATCAGTCCAGTCCTGGCCCCTCTGAGGAAGTGAAGCGTTCAGATCCGATTCAAAGTAAACTACTTGCAGTCTTCCTTTGCACATAAGAGATCCCACGAGCGTTTATCCTCGCGAGCATGAGTGGGGTGCGAGTTTGAGAAGAAAATGTTTGGTAATATCGATGAGACATTATTTCTTATTAATTTTTCTGCGACAAGTATTCAGCATTCCTGTGTTAGAAAATTATATATTCAATGTTGCTTGACGATTTTAGGCCAGTACAAACTCGGTCATGTTGATATTCCAATTAAACTACAACAAATAGATTCATAGTCTCACAAATAACTAAATTTAACAACTGAGCGATATATTAAATTACATTTCAGGCCATTTTAATTACCTTTGTCGAAGAGAACCATCCACACGGCGAATTCAGTTGTACGTTGTACACTTGCTGTATTCCAGAGTGTTTGAAGGCCAATCCTTTGCGCAACATCCCTCAAGTTTCGCCTCTTGTTAACCACATTTCTGAAACAAGCCGCAAGACATTTTTTGCTTCCCCGTAGCTTGGAAGTTGCTCAAACGTTAAAACTTTGTGCACACCAGAAACGCTGTTTCATATCCTCGGCGACTCCTGCAGCACAACGTGGTTTCACGAAGGAAAATTTTCACACGTGCAGTAATTATTGAATACATTAATTTTCAACCATGTTTAGGAAAGCTGCGATTGGTCAAATACAAATTATGACAAAGCGCCTAAAATTCTCGTGATTCATTCATACTGCCGCCAGGGGAATACGCCATTTTTGAAATATTAAATTCTAACTTGGTTCCGAGCGGAATAACACAAAAAGAAGTTACAAACCGAATTCATTTTTGAGCCGTGTCTTACAGGCCATTTCCGAGTTGCCTTTTGCCTCTGTTTTAAAACGAGTCCTGGTGCACAACCTTTCATACGGAAATTAAAATGAGTTTTACCTGCACGATTCATTGTCTCATATCCATATTGAAAGGGTGTGCACCAGGACTCGATTTAAAACAGAGACAAAAGGCAACTCGTAATGTTTTGTATTCCTATGTAAAATAATTTCGATAAAGTGCGCGTGCCTCCGCCGCATGTATGAAAATATGTGTGTATGTATGTATTTCGTAAAATTTGAAGGCAATTATTTTCACGGAAGCTTGGAAGAATATATTTTCTTTAGCTCTAGCCATGTAGGTGGATTGTATAAGACTTGGATTGGTATTACACCTTGAAGGGGGGGGGGGGGGGGGGGGGGGGGTGAGAGGTACAACAGCATGGTAAAGTAGGGTGGGATGGGACGGGGGATTAGCTATATTAGTCAGGCACAGAATAGCACTCCGGGTAGCCTTTATATTGGGGTTAACAATTTCTAGCTAAAAAAAGTCTGAAACGAAAAAAGCAGCTACCGTAAAAGCTCTATTTCCCTGCTGTACAAACTCTGGCATTCAGTGCATAATTGAATTCTATCGAATAAATCTAACCTCTTTCAACTGAATGTCAATTATAATTTAATTTGAATTTTCCCTGAGAAAAATAATTAAACATCTCCCTAACTGCAAAAATGTTCACCCCAGAGGTGCAACTGGCCTCCTATGAAAAACACTCGCGTCACGCAAGATTTCTCGTGTCACATAAAGTGGATCACGCAATCTACTATATATCAGTGTTAAATTCAATTCACTTCACCAATGAACTTTTATCTATCTTGTAATTGGCGAAATCAAATTATTTCATCTCCATACTTTCACACGAAGTAAAATTCGTGCCGATTTGTGTATGGTTGATGGCAAAGTGAAAATCTTAGTGAGCAAAAAAAGACCCCCCCCCCCCCCCCCCCGAAACACAAACAAAAAAAGAAAACCCTGTGAATTCCAAAATTCGTATGGTTTACCTCGGCTTGGATAGCCTTGTTCCTCTGGTATGAAGAGGATCGCTGAACATTCAAAACAAATGATAAACTGTCCAAACTAAAGTGTAATTCACTCCTTTCTTGTGAACAAATAGTCCGTTTATACCAAAGCTAAACGGTTTTCAAAATCTGCTAGGTTAAGCATGGTGGTTTAAAACTGTTTTGAGTATAAACGCAGCTTAATTATTGAAGTCGAACTCGAAAGTTCCTACAATGAAACCTTTTTTCAAGTTTTTAAACTTGGTTTCACTAAATATATCTGTTGGTCTGAACAAGTTAAACCCAGTCAGAATGCCATGTCTGGCATCAGCCAATCAAAAGATGTCCTCTTCGCTATAGTCCTCTCACCAATCCTCTCACAGCGATTGATGTATCACTCCCTGCTTCCTCCGTAACATCCTCGTCCCCACAATCCGCGATCCTTTTGGTCAGCACCAAGAATCGCAACCTCTGGCTGGAGCCGATGTTTTGAGCTTGCGCAGAGTACTCGTTTTCTCTTGTCTTTATTTTACGAGCCAATCAGTGGACACAGCTAGCGACTTTTGGTGCTGACCAAAAGGAACGTGGTCTCTGTGGACGAGAATGCCTTCGTGGGACTCGTTATGGTGATAGGACTCTCGTTTAGAATGTCTTCACTCTTCTATAGAGCGTTTCACTGCTACACGGGGGAGGTCGGTTCTTTAGGTTCCACCTTAACAGTCTGCTGTACTTCATCATAAAGATTCTTTGCATAGTTTATTTTCTGCGCCACCTAATCAACAGGAAGGAAAAGGACAACTTCACTATCATAATGCACATTTGTACAGTCTACTTGGTGGGAATGCCATCGTTTACCGTCTACCAGCGAACCAAACAAAGAAACAAACAAAGAAACAATCAAACCAACAAACAATCAAATCAAAAAACGGTTTGTACAGATCTATTGTTCGTTTGGTGCATTAGCCATTGTTTGCCATCTGGAGGCACGAACGAACGGACGGACGGACGGACGGACGGACGGACGACAAAGGATTTGTACAAATCTTTCGTTTGTTTTCTGCGCCAGTCATACAAAAACAAACAAACAACAAAGGGTTTGGGCATGACTGCGAGATACGTCAACTTTTAATAAGGTTCCTCGTATGCAATAAGTTATTCGACAACGAAAACTACTGTGAAGTGCATTCTTTTTTATTGCATTTTGGGGTAGTCGTCCGAATCTTTTGGTACTGCTATTGTGCACAACAGTCTGACAGGATTCAGTTTGTCGATTACTAGAGTTAGAATTAGTCGGTAACCCAACTTTCATATTATAATTTCATAATACAGTCGAAACTCCCGTAAGCGGACACTCTCGGGAAGCAGAAAAAGTGTCCGCAACTGGAGCTGACCGCTACGGGAATGTGTAAATACAGAGTTTGTATGAGCTAGAGTCCAAACGGGGTTTTGTCAAGGCGGTCATAAGTAGAGCTGTCCGCTTACAAGAGTGTCCGCTCAGAGAGCTTCGACTATATTGGGAAAATGACAATAAATAACGAATACTGACTGCAGACCCCAAAAATTACCATCAAAATTAAACGATGTAAAAACCAAGGGTACACACCTTCTGCGCGACGATATTTTTATCACATCTGACCATCGGGTTCTTGGATGGTGTCGGTACACTGCTGTTGTCGGCCTTCATCACAAGCTCGATGTAATCCTTGCCTGCTAAATCAGTAAAAACAAAACACAACTTGGTTATAGTTAATCCATTCCCACGGGTTAAATTATAGTATTGAGAATATCCGTATTACGTCATGGCGAGCACTGTTACCCTACTATAGTAATACCCACCCTACATCTTCAAATTCGTCGTTCGTAATCCGTCTTAATCTTCCTCAATCTCAACCATCCTTGTTCCTTTGCGGTTTCTTATTACCTCTTTGGTGTTTTTCTACCCTAGTAAACTATTATTGAAGGTAATTTTGCCTAAATAATGAATCTCGCCCTCCAACGAATGCATCACCCAACCGCACTCCCACGCCATCCCACATCGACATCGACCCTATTCCAAAATGGCTGCCAATTTAAAATTATTTTGTATGCATTTAAATTAGCCTCACTAACCTCGTTCTAGAGTAAAAATTATTTTGAATTATCAACTCAAAAACGAGGTTAGTGAGGATAATTTAAATGCATGCAAAATAATTTTAAATTGGCAGCCATTTTGGAATAGGGTCTATGCACGCACTTACCGCTGGAAAGAGGCTGGCAAACATAGAGCTCTGAAAAGCGCACGAGTAGAACAATGGCCTCCGGAGAGGGGATCCCACGGGCGCGTACAAAATACACCCCCTCTGTAGTGACGATGGCTTTTAGGCGGTCTTCTTTGTCGCGTCTAACAGACTCCGACAACACAAACCTGATGAAACAAGATTGAGTTGGATATCAAGCAAGGAAACTGTCACAGTTCATTCTACTGTTGTTTTCTTTTCCTTAATTGTCGTTTCTTAATCATTGCTGCGCTCTGCGCTTCGTGCCTAAATAATTATTGACATAAATATAATACATTGCTCTAAAATTGATTATCGCTTTCGATCTCAGCAAATGTTTAACGTCGTTTAACTGAAGATGAAACCGAAACATTTAATACTTTTAAAAATGTCGCTGCTTGTCTTCGAATTCTAGTTAGATTAATATTGCTTCAAACGTTTTTGGATTTTTATCAATAAAATAACCATGAAAATACTCGCATTATAATTGTTCAATCGATTCTTGACGCTATGTATTGGATGGAAATAACGAAATAAAAAATAACTCAGTGACTCCAAGGATAGTGCAGAGTTGAATGTCACAGCAGTCAGCTACCCATGCCCCCCCCCCCCCCCCCCTCCACAGCAGAACACAAAATATACAAAGTGATAATGGCAGCGTACGAGTTGAACCTCGATGCACATAGTCATTGACATCCAACTGTCATCTTTGTGCATAGCCACAAAAGTCGTCGAGTATTCTCTTTTTGGCCCGGGATGATGAGAGTTGAAGAAATATGTCGTGCAATTCTCATCCTCACTCTCGGCGACTTTCGTTCTTGTTGGGCCCGGGCTCTACGCTTTTTCTTCTTTATAACAAACAAGCTATAAAACAACTTCTGGAGCCCCTCTCTTTTCTCTTGCTTTTCCCGAAATTCCACTCCAACTAGTCACACTTTCAAGCAAACCTAGGGGCTGTTTTAGACAACAGTACTGCTACACAAATGTCATAAAACGAGTATTCTCTTACTTTTCATTAAAATTGCCTTCATTTAACTTCAACATGATTTCCTGGCCTTCAGCGTGAGTCGAAGCGAACCTTGGGATAGCACCACTCGGTCCAAAACAATTCCTACGCAGGCGTGCCTGTTTTGGCGGGAAATATCTGGAGTTGCGTGTCGTCTGACCGCGGACTGCCGCTGCAGCACCAGATGCAAAGTCCAGAACACCAGCGGTTGGTTTGGCAACTGTTCCTACAATCCCTTACCAATTCCAGTTATGAAACCCTGACAAATAAAAAAAGTACATTTTATGCTATAGTGTTCATTAAAAAAAAGGTTAAAGCACAAACGTTTCGGGCTTTGCCCTTCTTCAGTGTGATCATGAGCTATAGGAAACGTGGGTTTTGACTAAATAAAAGCAACTTACTTACAAAGAAGTAGTCCTTTGTCTTTAATTGCCATCTCAGCCGACTCTACATTCGGTATTAAGGATAAAACCACAGCTTTGTATCCAATTGATCGTCAGTGCTTTCTTTACGCTTTGGTAACCAAGCTTTTATTGAAATCGGAGGCCCGGATGCTAAGCTTGTGGTTCACATGCTAATAAAAAATCACTGGGTGGGAAGAACTTTTTCGTTGCTAGGAGATTTGGGTTTCTGGCCAATCACAGAGCCGAGGAAACAATGGGAATTGTTTTTCAAATTTGTGGTCAGCTGGTAAGGTCAACGAAAACTCTCTGTCCCCCAGTTAGTAGAAAAACTGCGACAAAATCAAGACTTTCCCCACGGGGATGGCGACATGAAAAATGTAAACAGGAATTTATTAAATAAATTTCGTCTGAATAAAAGCAAATAACTTACAATGAAGTAGTTCTTTATCTTTTATTGTCTCCTCAGCCGCTATTCGTTTGATATCGAGGGCATAAAAGCTGGCTTATTTAACGAATAGTTCTCTCTGTCCGGTCCATTCGAATCGACAACAATAGTTCTCATCGTTACGAAGAAAACTCCTCTAAGATCGCACAGTCGCTGTTTGAAGAGAGAAAATAAAGGGATGTTCTATTTTGGACAAGATTATAAGCTAAATTTGAGTATATGAGTTGAAAAGTGGATGTTACCAGTAGCTGTGTAAATTATTTCTTACCTCGAAAAGTTCAACGAAATTCGAACTGACCTGTCTTCCGAGAACATTTTCGATTCCAGGTTTCCCGCTCGTTTGAGACCCCCCAAGGTGGCCACCCTGAACTTCCTTATTTGGAGATGGCCACCCGGCTGTCTTACGAGTTTCAAACGATTGATCAGAAATGTCTTCCTACCCAGTGATTTTTACCGTTAGTCAAAAATTCAAATTAGACCAAGCTTAGCATCCGGGCCTCCGATTTCAATAAAAGCTTGGTTACCAAAGCGTAAAGAAAGCACTGACGATCAATTGGATACAAAGCTGTGGTTTTATCCTTAATACCGAATGTAGAGTCGGCTGAGATGGCAATTAAAGACAAAGGACTACTTCTTTGTAAGTAAGTTGCTTTTATTTAGTCAAAACCCACGTTTCCTATAGCTCATGGTGTGATGAAAAACAATGTAGGCGAGCTATTACGCCATACAAAAACCTAACTGTACGCGCGTACACGTATTTGAGCGCGCAAGAAACACAAAAATCTAACTGTAAGCCAGTGCACGTGGAATGCGCGCGTAAGAAGCACAGTGATTCAACATAAACTGAAATGAATGTTCAGTCCGCTCGGCCTGAGCGTAACAAGCTCAAATATCAGCCTCACTTCCTGCTGCTTGGGGCGGGTGTTACTGCTGATGTTACTCACTGTGTTGTCTTCTTGGCCGGGCAAGATACTTTTAAAACTCTCATAGCTTCACGCTACGGAAACTAGAGTTAAGTGACGACCTGATAAGCCACTTAGGCTTAAAGACAGAGTTTAAAAACCTTAATTTTCATCGTAAAGCTGTTGTTACCATCTTTTACTACGTTAGCATTTAATCAGGTTTTGTCCAAAACAGTCAACTGACAGACTGACCCATGTGACTAGCACGTGATAGTGAACTTACTGACAGTCCGGCGTTATGCGCGCCCTCGATTGGCTGCGTCACAATACTGGTGAGTCCACCAACAAGACCCATTACCAGGCCCTTGACGCCAGCCACAAAGTGATCCTTGGAGCTACTGAACCTCTCGGCCCTCATTGCGTCACGGCTCTCTTGGAATTTACTGTCCATTGACGCGTTCCACAAACCATCAGACAGGGATCCAGTAATCTGCAGAAGAAAAAAAAAACATTCCATGAAAGTTGAGGACTTGAATGTGGGCCAAGGTGACCTGATTCAGGAGTTGAAGGCTTAAGACTGACCATTATGTCCCGGGGGGGGGGGGGGGGGGGATACTCAACAAAGTTTTATACGGAGAGACTCCGCCCCGAGGTCCAAACCCTTTTATATACCATTTTTGACAGAAAAGGTAACCCTTTCATATACCTTCCTTAGAAAATGGCAACCCTTTCACATACCTACAGTAGAAACACTGTATCCCTTTTATATACTTTTCACTTGTGTAAGGTGCGACTGTTCGAGATATTTTGAAAGGCCCTTTTAAATACCTTGTCACAATCCGTTTCAATCTTTTTCCAATTTTCATTATTTCTTATTTTACGACTAGTTTGTGTGTATGAGTGATATAATTAACGAAAATAGCGTGAAATAGCCCCAGTTTAAACAGTAACTAAATTTGACAGCTAGTTTCACTTACTTTAGCTGCCGAGTCAGACACTCCATGAACCACGTTCATAAACAAGCCTCCAACATTGCCTCTCTTCACCAGTCCCTCCAGGCCCGATGATACGTCATTTATTAGTCCCATGGGATTACCGAGACAATTAACTGAGCCCACGATAGCTGCGGCTGGCTGCGGATTTCCTGTTGAACAACAGCAATGGCTAACGTCATACTACTACAACATTCTTAATCTCAGCAGTGATTCATCTCTATCTTCTCTGTACCTTTGCACAAGTAATTTAAGTTAGCAGGTGAGGAGAATTGAGAAACTGATCGTCTCAGAAACAGTCTTGGTATAATTTAGCGTTTGCTAATTCAAATACAGCTGTTTAGAGAAAAAGTGCACGCGACAATCCCGAAAGGTATTGTGGGTAGTTTTAAGTTTGCGGTTCCTTGACTTCAGCATTTCAGTGAAATCTGAGAAAATGACACGCGACGCCATGGACGTATGTTTGCGAGTGCAAAAAGAAAGCAACAAAAGTAGGTTCGACGGCTACAGTGTCAGGAACGTACCTTGCTGATCATATCCCAGATTACCTGTCGGGATTGTCGCGTGCGCTTTTTTCCGACAACCTTTCTCGAAACAGCTGTATACACTGGCTTTACTCTTGCAACGACGTCTAAGCTTTGCTTTCAAAATTACAGTTTAACCTCTCTACAAAGGTGGCCGTTGTAGGGAGGTTTCAATAAGAGCAAAGTCTATGGATTGGCGCACGGTCAGGACGAAAAATCCTGGCCGTTGTAGAGAGATGGCCATCACTGTAGTTTTAAACACTTGGAACATTGAGCAAAACATTTTTCCGGTCAACTCAAGTACGAATAACATTCAGATTCTTAAACTAAGAGATAAATGTCTATCTTTCACACATTTAATGGTGACACAAGCAGCGAAGAGAAACTGGGCTCTAGTTTATTGTGCAGTGCGAAGGTTTGCATCAATTGTTTAACTTGTTTGGGAAGGCTTGGACTGCGTTCACCACATACCTCATAGTAATGTTTACTCATGGAGTCCAAGTGAGACGACATGGTGTCAAATGGATGGGACCGAGAGAAGGATTCTACAAAATAAAGAGAAACAACCAGGTTGTGGATATGAACAACATATACATATAAGCCGTGACAGGCCCAAAAAATAACAGACGGGACAATATCCTGGTAACAAAAATGGGGAATTCGAGCTGATGTGAGGCAAACTAAACAAAGAAAGGGCAAACAAAACCGTTTGAATAATTGTGCACAAATGAAAACAATACCCCCCCCCCCCCCCCCCCCCCGATACCCCAACTCATTCAGACTATTTGAGCACCCAGAGTGAGCCCTTGTGTATCCGAGAATCCCCTTGATATCGTTAAGAATGAGATTACAAGCGGCTTAACATCCCCGCCGGAACTGAGTCAAGAACTGAGTCAAGTTTCCTCAAGCACCACTCACCATCTCACATGGCTTTACCACAAAGCGGCTTTCGAATGACTACCTTTGCAGAGCTCTACAATTGGTTTAGAAGAACGTTGTGTAAAGTGCTCTAAAATTAGTCTAACCAATCAGCGCAATCATGCTACGTTTTCTTTAATCAATCAGGAGCAAAATCAAAACCAATCATGAATAGACTTACATGCATTTTCCCACACTTAGCACCGGTTGCATATCTTCCCGCGCTTGGCACCGGTTGCATTTTTCCCGCACTTGGCACCAGTTGCATTTTCTCCCGCGCTTGGCACCGGTTTCATTTTTTCCTGCGCTTGGCACCTGTTGCATGTTTTTGCTTCGAGTTCTAATTGGTTCATTGGGTTATTTGAGTCATGTCATTAGCCACATGTGATTATTTTGTTATCGGCTTTGCGACAGTCAATAGAGGGCCTCTAATATCCAGGCATGTGCACCAACCTAAGTCAACAGTAGCATCCTCGAAGTTGACCAGAATAAGACCAAGACTGCTCTTCAGACTCTGAAGATCTTCAGGGAGCCGGCCAGCACTGGACACGAATAACTTAAGCTGGGTGGAGTTCAACTGAAGGTGCTCAAAGTAATAGCGCTTCGATGAACCTGACGAACTCGGTAATGTCGGCCTACAAACGCAAGACTTGAAGTTAACAATTACATCAGGAATTAATTTCAGTGAAACCCCAAGAAGAAGCGAGATCAATGAAATCACAAGAATAAACCACAACTTTCACTCCCAGAGTCAAACCTCGTGTCAATAAATGAGGTTGTACCTTTTGAGTCTGTGGATGAAACCTTAGTGTGTGACCATTCAAATGAAAGCTATTGAGTAGCACTTTGATGTGGTACTATTGATTATGCTGTACAAGGTGGTTCCAGCTTGAAATATCATACATATCATACATTTGAACTGCGGGTGAAAGATTTACCTGGAATGGGATTCGAACCCATGACCTCTGCAATAGCGCTGCAGTGCTCTAGCAACTGAGCTATCAAGTGTATTTGTATTGTTCAAATATATACTGTAGTGATATTGCTCATGGTCTAACGAATTGTACTGTAGGTAGTATTGCCATTAGGCATAATTTGGATTGTAGCCAATACAAAAATTCACTTCATTGCCACTTTAAAAACAGCTGACAATAGTACGCAAAGTGATCGAGAAACCTTTGTGTAGCATAAAGACACTCGTCATCCTCCTGGTTTGAGCCCGCAATATCATCATCCAGCTGTACATAGCCAAAGAACTGAAGCAGCTTCATTAGTAACAATTCCTCGATCTGGAGAGTCATCTTACGCAATGAAACATCCAGTGTCTGCAATGATCAGAAACGACAAGAACATTCAAGCTTCACTCTTATTATGTGTGCATGTTTACATACCCTGATGCAAACACCAAACAAAATCAAAGATTCCTTGTGGTATTTCGTGTAACAGAGATCGTATCTCTGTATTCTCTACATCCTTAGAATTTATCTGTTATCTCATAAAAAAACCCTGTTATTTCCGCTATTTCGCAATAGTATATGGCATCAGAGGTCTATAACTAGAGGTTTCCATCTAGCATTGCGCGCGGCCCATCAGATTAGGAGTTAGGCTATTTTTAGACATTTTTCGCGCGAAACCAGCAGCCAATCACGCACCATGCCTGACAAATATGGTCACTGAACGCGCTAGCTCGACAATTCTTGTTCAAGACGGTTGACAGTGAAATTTGAAAAGATGGCTAAAATTATTAAGTAAAAAACCTTGGCCCTTCTAAATCAAACAAAAGTTAATTCTACTAAATAATGCACGAAGTTTGGAACGAAATATTTAATGGGAAATTCCAGTAAATGTACAACTAATGCGACTGAAAGAGCACTAAAGGCAGCCTGAAATTAGTTTACGGGAAGATCAGATCCGAAAACCGCGGACATATAAGTTAATTAATTCGTCCAAAGAATGAAAGCCTGTTTACAACACAAGTTTAAGCTTAGTCTATTCAGTATTGTTACCTTGTATTTCGAAGAGGCTTGTCAATTCCAGCTGAATTAAGTTTTTACAATCAGCACAATAAATATCCACGGCAGTTCGTCAAGCGTTCGTGACGGTCAGATCACTTCACAGTGAAATTCTCTTCGAAGACCACTCTCTTTCTTTCCATCCATGTAGATATTGAGGGTTTCCTTTGTTCTTTTACTTCAATGAACTTGATTTTAAGCTCAGTTCGTTTCAACACAATTTAGTTTAAGCTTATTAAATTCTGTAGTCGCGCAAGTTTTGCCCGCCGTATAATGTAAACAAGTGAAACCTTCGGCTGCGTATAGCTGTCCGTTCAACTTGTAAAATGAATATAATGTTCAGCTCCACAATTATTTCGAATCTTCCCATGTTAAGCTAAACCATCGGCACAATTTTCCAGAATATACGAAACTTTGGAGAGATTGAGCGAAGATTTTAAATCCGCGGAGAACACTTTTCATTCAACTTGCCAACTGGACAGCGCGCCCGTCCGCCAGAAGTTTTGCCGCCGAATTCATACAAATCATGCTTCATTTAGATTGAACTGAAAAATCACTCAGTCGATTTATAGTTTTACAAAAAGTATACCGAAGTTTGACCTAAATTTAGTGAAGTATTTAAACAATTATTACATTCTGCTGTGACGCTTTTCGCTTTTCCTTGGCCAAAGTTTCTGTCTTTGCGTAGCGCTCGCCGCATATCATTTTAAAGATGGTTCAACTTCAACGTGATTGGCTGCTGGTTTCGCGCGAAAAATGTCTAAAAATAGCCTAACTCCGAATCTGATGGGCCAAGGCCCAATACCAGAGATGGAAACCTCTAGTTATAGACCTCTGATGGCATGCACAAAATGAGCTTGTATTATTCGGCTAAGAATCTTAAACCTGTGATGGAATATGGATTATTTGTGTGTAAAATGTAATTTGGATACGCGATGTCAAAAGGTGGCTGGACTAGCATCCCATCCCGGGGAGTAGCGGTACTCCTATTCGCTTCATGCTATGGAAACCGGAGTTGAGAGCCGGCCTGATAATCCACTAGCTATAAGCTTGTAGACAGCCTTAACCTAATATTACAAATTCGTGCGAGTACACGAATTGAAAAGACAAAGACGAATATATTCTTTTATATCAATCTTGTATTCAGCAACAGAAAAACAACAATTCCACAGATTGTCGATGTATTTATTCACCTTAAATATTTCCACATTTGGAAATCTGCTGGGTTCTTTTGAAGCAGACACATGAAGCGTTGTCTGTGGTGCTACCATGGTCTCTTCCTTGGAGCCCTTTTCAGGGAGGGAGGGGTAGAGTAAAACTGGAAGCTGGCTGGCGAAGATTTGGTTGTCAACCTACAAATTAAGAAACATAACGTGAATGGACACGTTAAGAGACAATGACAATATTTTCGCAGAATTAAAAAAAAAAATTTAACCTGTTTTAAGTAATATATCAAACACGATAGATAGTGTTTCATCGCATTTCCAAACACCGAGAAGCGAGTTGAAAATACGATGCGCAGCGGAGTATTTTTGACGAAATCCGAGGTGTTTGGAAATGCGATGACACTGTCTTAATTAACATAGAATTTTACGATTTTATTTCTCCGTTTACTCCTTAGTTTTAGTTTCGATTGACAAGATATACCAAACATTTGAGGTAGTGTTTCATCACATTTCCAAACACCTCGAATTTCGTCAAAAAATATGGTGCGCGTTGTATTTTTAACTCTCTTCTCGGTGTTGGAAATGTGATGAAACACTGCCTCTCTTTGAAACGTAAACACCTTGAGCACTGACCTGAATGCGTCCAATACTGCCTTCTAAAGTCTCTAGCCTAGACGTTCTTAAGTAATCCACCTGGAAGCAAAATAAAAAGATCACCGGAAGAAATTTCACATGAGATCACTTTGATCATAGTTAATAGAGGGAAATGATTGTGAAGCCCGGCAAACTTCAAAGGAGCAAACATAGAGGCCAAGATTTATATTGGAAGGTCCATGACCGTGCACATCTTTTGTTTTGCGCTCATATACTATGCATGAATTACGTAATCACAACGTTTCTATTGGTTAGTTGCTTGAACACACGTAACCACCTATTGTATTTTGTCAGGTTTTGTGCACGGTCAACCCCCAAAATAGCGAACAAAAACATATAACAAAGAACTTTGCCGGGCTTCATAACCATTTCCCTCTATTAACTATGCTTTGATACACGATCAACTAAATGCAAAGTCCTGATCTTAATTAGTTATTTTAAGAAGACAATTGGGTTAGTAGTGCTAAAAATAATGCTGAATAAACACATTTTTGTGCTAATTAGTCATTCCATCGAATAATTTACACGACACATTGCCATTATTGTACGATTGTACGAAATTTAATATGGGTGTAGTGTAGGCAATCACATTTGTACTGTACTTGTGATTATGGACTTTCAAAGCACACTTTGGTCTAATCCTGTGTTTTACTAATTTTTCCAAATAAGAACCTGCTTCATTTGTCAGGCCGCAGTGGTTTTTATATATTGGAAGTTTAACGCTATTCAGACCGGCGGGGGGGGGGGGGGGGGGGGGGGGTTCTGCCCGCCGAGACATTGACCGTTAATAACGTTTTTAATATTGAAGTAAAAGCCAAACGTTTCGACTTTACCTAAAATTTATCTGGGAACAATTTGGTATGACATGGCATTGTTCCAGGAACTTGCTGTTACCATGGCAACCATATTTTGACAGGCATGTTTTTCCAAAATTGGAATTTTCATGTTTTTTTAAGGAATAAAATAACTTTCTGGCAATCAGTTTTACCTTTTTTGATCATTTTAGCATTATTTTATTGGTTTTGTTTACTTTTGAGTCGTTTTTGGTGGTTTTCTAACTTTTTGTTAAAATCCAGAAATCCAAGATGGCGGATCCAAGATGGCGGCTGTTCGGAAGTCATGACGTAATTTTTACGTCATGTGACGTCGTCATGTCGTGTTTCATACGTCAAAATAAACATTTTTGGACGTACTATATATCCTCCAAGTTTCGTTGCCTTAGCTTTAACAATATTGGAGAAACGGAGGGGAGTGGGGGGGAGGTGGGGTATCCGCCCCCGGTCTAAAATAGGGTTAATTTTCCAAGTTTCTTATACGCGGGTTTTTACTGTATACCTCTATTTGCTCCAGATTAATAAAGACGAGTTCCTCTGGCACGGAATTTATAACTGATACACCGATCCCACCACCCAAGCGAATCTGCACTTCAAGCGCTGAGGAATCTCCTTCAGTGTCCAGGCTGCTCGCGGTTGCTTGCCGCATACGACCTTTCTGTTCGACTAGCATCCAGTCCTTCTCTGTGTCTTCTTCAGACTAATAACAAATAATATTGAAGTCAATTAATTTACTTCTCTTAGCACATAAAAGACATAGTAGGCGGGACAGTGTTACCAATGGTAAGTTTGGGTGGCGACAGTTGACCTGGTGGGATTCCGATCTAATGTAAGCAAGTTAAGGTTTCTTATCGCTAGTTTTGGGAGGTCGCTATTTTTGGGTAGGTAAACGTGTACCGCATATGGGCTGATCCAACAGGCTTAATGCAGCATATGCAAAGTACGTCTTTGTACATTCTTTGCAGTTTTACTCTACATTATTTACGGTACAAGAGGTGGTCGTATAATCAATCACTCAGGAGATTCTGCTTTAGTTCTTTCAATTGTCACAATCCTTTTTTTACTTTTACGTCATGCTTACATACATTTAGAAAGTGTTCCTACAGTGAAGAGTGCCCAACCGTTGCCACTCGACAAAGTTTTTGATTAATTTTTGACATCTTTTTGACAACTTTCAGATGGCTTCCATTTAAACTAACAAATCAAATTGCAAGAACTGTGGGAGGCGGAGATGTCAATTGTCAGAACGCGAATGTGGAGCCTGACAACTCCACCTCTCATAGTTCTTGCATTTTGATTGGCCAGTCGAAACGAAAGCCATCAGAAAGTTGACAAAAAGTTGTCAAAAATTAATCAAAAACTTTGTTGAAAGGCAACGGTAGAGCGCTCTTCTTCAGTAAAGATTTTATCCACAACATTGATTTATTACAGTTTGTGAGCAAATACCTGGAAAAAGGACACCTTTAATTTACCACAATGATTCTTCGCTCTGGCACAAGTAAATTTCTCATGTAGGCCCTTACCTGTTGTAAGAAATCAGTTATCTGCAGTACTCTGGTTGGACCATCTGCCAGGATCTTGACTCCAAGGCAGCCTGAACCAGGTCTGAGTTTACACGTGCTGATGTACTGTTCGATTGGAATTTGATCGTCTTTAGTGATGTTTGCTGGACCAAGGACTGCGTCCACACCTGAAAATGACAAATACATAGTTTAAATGAGCAATGTGACTGCTATGGTGAAAATTAACTTCAAATCGAAGGAAACATCAAAATAATAGTTTAATAAGATAGAAAAACACCAAAGAGGCAATAATAAACCGAAAAGGAACAAGGATGGTTAAGATTAGAGAAGATTAAGACGGATTACGTGACGTAGCTTCTTTAACGTTAGGAGTGACTTGCACTAAAATTCAACCACTAGGCAGAATAGTAAAAATAGTAAAAAGCACTGAAAATTATGGTAGGCTTTGGTGTAGATAAGATAGATGACTAGGCGGCAGTAATATTTCCAAGACACTACTTCTTCAACGAGAAGGCATAACCTCAGGAAAGGTAATTAACAACTGGGGTTCGTCAAAGAGCCATGCTTTCTCATCTCAGGATTTTCCGTAGAAACAAAGATCGCTAATTTTTAGTAACAATTTTATGTGGGGCATTTGTTATTACCATGGGGCACAAGGAATCCTTCTCTTAGATCAGCCTCTCTTGTTATTACTGATAGCAGCATTTACCCGTTAACACTCACCATCTTTTAAGCCTTTGACCCCACCTCTCGGCTGTACGTATAACCCAGGAAGGTCACACTTCATGCGATTATCCTATTAACAAAAAAGTACAGATTAGAATCTGAGATGAACGTGAGTGATACAATCTCGTGCCCAGAGTCAACGGTCTCCTCAGTCAGCGGTAGTCGTCGCCAGGTTAGACTCTGGGGGAATGGAATTTTGAATCCCAGAAATCTGGTATTCCGGCCATTGTTTGTTACACGAGACAGCCAATCAAAAAATTCGACATTTATTCCATTCCCCCAGAGAGTCTAACCTGGAGACGACTACCGCTGACTGAGGAGACTGGGTACGAGATTGTGAGTGATAAGGAAAAAAGACCCAAGATGCACAATGGTAGAACAAACCGTTTACCTCCAAGCACCAGTTTTAAAACTAATGTACCCTCCCTTATATTCAAAGGCAATCAAATACGAACTCATACGAACATACAAATACATAATGATTTTGTCAAAGCTTTCAGTATTTTCTACATCCGCGTTGCTTATTACCATACATGTCTTTTGATGCAAGTTCTCAGAATTTGTTGTTATGTTAAGATGCTGCTCAGCTACCAGCTGGTTTATTTTCTATTTAAATACTTTCGTGACAAGTCTGCCTGACAATGTTTTCTATAATGTTACTTTGAAATAATTGCATGTTGACTGCACGTGGGAATGTAGCCATGCAGCATCACTGACGATCCTCATTAGCGAGTAACAAATGTCTTCTACAAGATCCTATCAAAAACCGGGAATGGGGAACAGGGGGTGTTAGACGCCCTGCGTTTCCTCCGTCTCCCCATCTAACTACCGTAAAAGCTCTGTTAAGCCCCCCTCTCTAATAAGCTCCCCTTCTTGGGCCTAACATTATATAAGCCCCCTGGGGGCTTAATAGAGCGTTTACGGTAACCCTTTGGTTTCTTCAAAATGCTGCAACCTTCCCCCGTCTCTTGCCCTTGATCAGGCAACTTTCTCACAAGGGTACTGAGGGGATGATGTACAAAGTGATACGTTTCTGTTTACCTCAGTGAAGGACCACGTCTGTGAGTGTATCCGCCTCGGGTTGTGTTTACTCAGCACAAGTCGCACGTACTTGCCGCAGGTGGGAGGAGCTAAGCTGTCAATATCCAACACCAGTCCAGTATTGACTGATGACGGCTTCACAGACGGAGGCGACGAGCCTTCGTGACGTAACAGGCCCCCGCCAGTCAGGCGCCACAGCTGGGATCTCTTGTGGGGCTCCTATAATAAGCACAAGGGTTAGTATCGCGCCATACTATAGGAGTTTTTTCTATTAACCAAAAACGATACACTACAATATATATGGAGTTAGGTCACGCTAACTTGGTAACTCGTTCCTGCCTTTTTTTTTAATAAGCGGAAATTAATTTAAATTAAATTAAATTAGACTTCTAATCAAGTTTAATTTTATTTGTAAGAGTTTTCAAATTGATCCTTAAACTTTCCCAGGATTATCTGAGCCCGTGGTTTTGTCAGGGAAGTTGCTAAGCAACATGAAATATCCTGATAGCATCATCATGGCACCATATTTTGATGAAGTGCTCTTCGAACACTTCTATGAAGATTCGTTCCTTCCTTATTATATTGTTTATTTTTTCTGTCCTGCCTTACCTTCCTTCTCAGCAGCACGGCCGAGCCTTGTGGTACATCGAGTACAAGTTCTCTTAAATCCAGAGATGATTCATCTGTTGCTAGAGCAGGTCTGAGGTGAACTGAACCACAAATGTGACCATCCGCGCTGGAAGTTAATGTAAAAAGGCTCTAAACACAAGTTCACATGTAGCTCTTTTTAACTTTTTAAACCATCTTTATTTTATCCCTTGCAACACAGGCCATACAGGTTCCTTGTTCTATTTACCTCACGATACCAAACATTGTCAAGCAGTAACGTGAAAGGATAAACAAAACCATAAATAAGAGATATCGTCTTGATTTCACCAAATACAATTTATTTGCATTGAATTTTAGAATTGTTATTTTGGCCATGAGAAACTAATGAAGGAAGGAGCTAATGTGGAAAAAAATCTTAAGGAACTAAAGTGGAAAAACGTTCTTGTCTTTATATTTAGCTTGGCTCCTCTCTGGCATGTGCAAACATGCGTGTAAACACAATGTAAGCTTGGTTGCACACAAAAACACTGTTGACTGACTGGAAGAATACCTAGAAAAATTGTGTGTAGGACGGTGTTGGCATGGTTAGACAGAAAACACTGCTAACTGAGAGGACGATTACCTGGAAAAGGTGTGTGTGAACACGACGTAGATGGGGTTATAGTAATAGAGCCTGTCGCCTCCACCAAGATCCTGCATGTGATAGTGTGTGTAAGATCCACTTCCCTTCACTCCAACAGATAACTCAGGTAACAGAGTCGGTTCATCCCATGAGTAAGGCACTTCAACAACAAAGACAATCCAGTTATCATACACGAAGTACAAGTGCCTCATGTATGCTAACAAGGCCTCGTGTATGTATTATGGTTCTATATAAAGTTGTTGTAAGTAAACTGTATTCAGTTTGTCACAAGCGTGGGACAAAGAAAACATCTGAGTCCCCGCCGGGAATCGAGCCCACACCGGTCGGAAACCTATGGACATATGAACCTAGTAAATGACCTAGCTCACCACGAGTGTCCCGGTAGCTTAGCATCTGACCGGTGTGCGGAAGGTCATGGGTACGATTCCTGTCGGGGACTCAGATGTTTTGTCCCACGATCGTGACAAACTCAATACAGCAACTTACTACAGTATGTCCAAGCTTAACATTTACCATCTTTGTATTTATCACCACAAATAAAGTTGTTGTTGCTACCTGATTGTTTTGGTTGAAGAGTGGTGCTTAACCTGTCTTCTGTTCCACACTGATAGAAATTGATAGGCACCTGCCACACAATAAAATACACAAGTCAACAAACATAAAAAACACAGTCCTTTTGAGATTCGCACGTTCCCTTCTTTGAACAAAACTACATGCCCACTCTAACTGCTAACCGGGGAGGGCAATTTTTTTTTTACGCCCACTTCAAGATGGCGGCAAGATGGCGGCGTTAAGACTTTTTCCACAAAACAAGGAACATAGTTAGTGAATTGAGTTGACTCTAACCCACAATAACCTTATTCACTGGCACAACACAATCGAGCCACTAGCTGCCCGAAACACTAATTGTTAAGGCAATAACGTGCTCCCGTAACATACGTCAATATTGACCGATGCTAACCGGTTTACTACGAACGAATCATAAAATCGCTACTTAACATCAAAATATAAACCATTTTTTTTAACCCCAAACAGTAAAAACGTTGGCTAAATTCAAATTCTAAACTGTTGATAAATCCGAAACAATATTTAGTCGCTTAAAAAAATACAAAATGTAAATGGCCGCCATCTTGAAGTGGGCGTAAAAAAAAAAAAATTGCCCGGGGAGGGGGAGGGGGGGCATAAGCCCATGTAAGCTCTGTAATGATGTCACAGTACATTTGTTGTCTTAATTTCAAACGTAAATATTTGATTGCAAATGAATTGGAATTCGTTGTCTTTCCTCTGGTTCTGGGTTACCATGTAAACATAGCACAGGTAAAAGAGTCATCTTGGTAAAATAAAAACGAATACATAAAATATACTTTAAAAAGATCCGCCTTGTGTTTCAATGGCGTGAATTTGGAGGAACTCAAAACGACCTGTGTGGAAAATTAACCCTCGCCAGCAGTCGGTTTCAAACAAACTAACTTCTCTTATACCTCATTCAAACCAACTACATGTACTCGTGTTTAGTTAAGACAATTGGAACCGTTAACTTTATTAAGGAAAACTAAGTTCTGCATGTCTTTCATTACACCATGGGAACGTTAAAACCATTTCAATTTAAACTAAACAGCTTCTAAACAGCTTTAGTATGAACAGGGTATATTTACACACACTCTCAGTTTGCTTTTTAAAGTAAACATGGTTGACATGCGGAATTTGAATTTTTAGGTCTGGGTCGACGTTCAATACTCCCGTTCAGATTTATCTTCTTCCACCTTTAAAACATATTAGAATCAAAATAAATGCTTTTGTAGTGTTTTTTCCCAAAAAGAATTAACCAGTTCTTATGAATTAAGCAAAGAAACATCTGATTTAAACGTTCAATCGTCTCACGACCGTTATTTCTTCTGCCATTTGCGATAAATTGAAGCCAACAAAGTGCTGTTTCCAGTCCTTTTTATAGGCTCACTCCGTGTTTAAACAGTTGTTTTCAAACAAACCTCTGATAAGTTGTCAATCCTGAATGGTGGTGGAAGCTGAGATGCATCAGTGAACAGAACATGGAATGTTGCTCCTCTGAGCATCACCTCTACTCTCACAAACAACGAACAACCACTCAAACTCCTGAAGAGAGAAAAATAGGATTTCAACAAGCTAACCACAAAATACTGACACAATAAAGGAGCAATGTGCAAAAATTAACTTCAAATTGAAGGAAACCTCAAACTGATTGTTTATTAAGGTAGAAAAATACCAGAGGTCTTAAGAGTGCAACATTACAAAGCTTCTAATTTTAATCACTCATCGTGTGTAAATAAGGGTTATTATTAATGAACGGCAGCTCAGACAGACAGACAGACAGACAGACAGACAGACAGACAGACAATGAGAAAAACGATTATTTTCTCAAAGTGAAACAATAAATTAATTATCACCTAGACGTTGATGAAGTAAATTTAAGATGTGGTTAGTCAGACAATTAACTTCGACAAAGGGCCAACGCTTGAACCGTCAGCTTTCCAAAATCCCACAGCGGTTCATTTACATGTACGTTATCAACGTCTTATGTCAGTCGCTCAAAATTCACAACCAGGCCTCGTTTACACGTAATTCGTCTGGATGTAGTGGACATACATACCGTTTACACGTCGGTATTCTTTTCATCTTTGCTGCTTTGGAATTCGTTCATGACAAAAATTTACAAGTTTTAAAGCGAGGCTTGATGGTGAAATTAGCGCCACACAGGAAATCGTCAACATACCTCATGTTGACATGAAATGAATCATCTTGATCAATCTTGAAGCCCCAGACCACTTTGCAGTGAGAAAACATCATTTAACCTAACAAACCACAATGATAAAGACATAAGTTGAAAGGCTAACATTGACATAAATCGATGAGAACAACAACGTGCTTTGCTATTTCTTTGCTATATTTCTTCTTACATTTTAAGTTTTTGTGCACGATAAACAATCTAGATGACAGATATGCTCACTAATTAACTAACAAATATGTGGAAAGTGAGTGACACAAATCCAACTACAATATATCCTGTAACCATGTAGAGACTACATGGTTACACAGAGATTAAAAAGGAGAAAAATCGAGCAGCAAGCGGTCAAGCTGTGGGACGCAAGAATCGCCCTCTTCCCCAATCCCTCCTCGTTTTTACACCTAGTTTGCATAATTAATACATTTCTGAAATGCTTGCTTGTAGATCTGAGGAAATAGACCGATTAGTCGCAGTAAAAACAATCCTTAAATAAAACAAATAATGTAGTTTAATCTTATCACTGATGAGTTTAAGAATGTTGACGCTCTTGTAATGACAGACATGCAGGCATAGTTGGCCATCGTGTGATGTTAAAGAAGTTATGGTCACAATAAAATTACCTCCTGGCCCCAGTTGTTCAAAGGGTGAATAACGCTATCCAGCGTCCGGATAAATCGCTATCCAGTGGATAAGTGGTAACAAAATAAACTACGCTATCCACTGGATAATAATTTATCCGTGGGACCTTTTTGAACAACCACGCCAGTTCGCTACAGAATTGAAAATTGGTTAGTGGTTACACAAGAAGTATCCAAGAACTCACGCGTCGTTGAGTTGCAAGCCAGTAGTTTTACAATTATAATATTTGAAGTATAATGTCTTTGGGAAGTGTAAAATACAATCAAATTGCTGAATTCTAAGAGCCATTCAAAACAACTTAACGTTACGTAGCAACAAAATAAAAGCTACAGTCAAAGGGGCTCTACTGATGCACATGAGTTGGTCCAGTCTGTTCTGGCCCAGTGGAAAAGCACCAGGGCTCCTGGCATGGCAGTGAGTGCACGCCCTCGGGATTATTGTCGTATCCTGCAGATAAACAAGAAGGAAAAAACTGTTAGTAATGAATAAACATCTTTCTCATATTTCTACCAAGCCATCGATTTCGGCCATAATGACGAGAATACATTATCATTATTTTATTTTTGACACACTAAAATGGCTACTTTCAAGCAGAAAAACATCATGTAATGCCAGTTAGGACAAGTTATCCGTGAAAATGGTCTTCAGAGATAGCATCAAGAATGGTCTTAAGAATGGGCATTATCTGTTCTCTAATTCATGTAGCTCATAGCTTTCCATCTAAGCTTCACTCTCAAAATCTGCGCCTTCCCGAGCCGAGAACATTACGAGGGACCAAATGAATGACTGGACTGGGGGGTGTGGCACATCAAAAAACATTTTTGCTCATTCCATAGTAATAGAGGGCATAATGGTTATGAAGCCCGCTAAACTTCAAAGGAGAAAACAAAGAGGCCAAGATTTTATGTTGGAAGGTCCATGACCCGTGCACATCGTTTGTTTTGCGCTCATACCAACTATGCAATGAATTACTTAATCGCAAACGTTTCTTATTGGTTAGTTTTGCTTGAAAAACACGTAAACCCACCTATTGTATTTTGTCAGGTTTTTGTGCACGGTCACCCCCAAAGTAGCAAACAAAACATATAAACAAAGGAACTTTTGCCGGGGCTTCATCACCATTTCCCTCTATTAACTATTCTCTTCAATTCTATTTTGACAAAATGTCTTGAACACAGCCATCCGTCGATGTGGTGTTGATAAGAACCAGATATACAAAAAAGCAATATCAACCCTTTCACTCCCCAGAAGTAGCAAAGCCATCAAAGTCAATTATTGTGTTCCTAACGTAACAGATCGTTGGAAAAAATAAAACCCTAGTCATCGTACCGCGCACCCCTCCCACTATTGTTCCAATCAAAAGGCTATTGACAGCAGTATCTTTCATGTGGAGTAGTGCCGTGTTTTTTCCCAATATCATTGCAAAATAAAATTTGAGATTTTTTTCACAGTTTTGAACTTTGGAAGTTCGAAAGCCTCGCTTGTTAAAAAAAGGTCAAAATTATTTCCATTATTTTGAAAACAATGCCAGCCAGACCATAGGTCGGATGGACCGTATTTGTTGGAAATCATGCATACCTGCACTCCTCTGACAAAATGTTCCGTCTGTGCAAAAAGGCCATAATGTACTGGGTCACCTTTTTTCACGTTGATATCGAGTAGCAAGGGTGACAACTCTGGTCAATCATTCTCACGATACGTGCGTGACCTCTGGCCAAAAAAAAAAACCAAAGCGCACATCAATACCAATTTATCATAAACTCCTACAAAACAAACATACAGGCAACACTGAACATGATGCGTATTTTACACAGCGCCCTTAGAGCTCCTGTGTAATACACTAAATCCATAAATCAAGTTCAAATGGATAGAAGACGTCATTTAGTTCATGTTCAATCTGAACGACACCTGTCCTTTAATACACACAATAATTTATTGTAAAGAAATTAACTTGGAGCCCATTTAGTACATTTCTCATCCCTAGTTTCTAATAACGTAAGCCGTTATTGACTTGCAAGCAGTCCGTATTATTAAGCGGCAAGAATCTTGGGCTGATACGTGGCAAACCGAAAAGATTCTGGAACGAGCGTGAAAATTACGATTGTTGAAAAATACTTTTTCAGAAGATAACATTACGAATTTCACCAAAGTCAACATTTATTTATCTTCTTGTGGGTCCTCGTGAAACAAAACTCACTAATTCCCCTGGGGGGCCAGTCATTAACAGTGCTTATTGACCTAGAACGATTGTTACAAAGATTGGCGCGAAATAAGAAACAGGGAATGAGCTAAGTTGGCTCAGGAAGGTTTGTGTTTTCTATCGATGTCATATATTGATCATTGCTGATCCTGTTTCATAGTTTGTTTGAGTAGAACCTTCTGAAGTGCGCGTAGCAAACACGTTTATTATCGCAATCAGGAGGACAAAGCTCCATTTTTTTTTGGCAACATCATTCGTTTGGCAAGCACTCGAACAGTTTCCGATTTATATTAATCCAATCATAACCCAGCGCGAGTACTGCTCCAAAAGCAATCGCGCCAACATAGTCGCAATAAGGATTACTTCCTGTTGCTTAGCAACTTCAAGGGGAGGAGAAACCGCGGGCCTCAGTCCCGTCTCGGAGACCGGATTTCGTCATTCAACTGGCACTTGTTTTTCGCGCCGTGGTTGGTGCTTCCTCTGAGCATGCACACGTTCAATTTATTTGAGTTTATTACAGAGAAAACACGACCAGTCAGCAAATAGATTAGCCTGCGTAGTCAAGCGTTTCCTGTACGCAGCTTTTTCCGCGAACGAAGAGCTTTTTCTGCATTTCTGCTGGCCGCGCGAAAATTGGGGCGAGAAAAGCTATTGTGTACGAATCGAAATTCTTTCTGAGTAGGCATTTACGTAATGTTTACTGGTGACTTCTCTTTAATACTTTACATCCTTAGGCACCAACATGACGCAAATACAAAAGTGTAATATTATTCGCGTCTCTTTGTGTGTATTATATTTTCATTTTGTCCTATAAAACTTGATATCTCTCACGGCTAGCTTAGTTTATGCGATTTTATTTGTTCTCTGCATTTAAAGTTTCGTTACAAAATCAGTAATGTAACACTTGTTTTTATAGATACATAGGATATTCAGTGAATGTTTTTGGAAAGTTTTCTTACTAATACTTTTTAAAATAAATTTATTATTCCCGTGTGTTTTAAGAATATTTATGTTAAACTGTTTAGAAAGCTAAGACCTTTAGCCTTGTAGTGGTATTCTGCTGAATGATAACAATACGTTTTCTCAGCAACAGTCTCAGTATGCATTTATTTGAATTTAAAACTCGGTGTTCTATTAAAGAGAAAGTTTAGAAACGATTATTTTTTTATATTTACGCTAAAAAAATTTATATCTTATGGATATTTATGACAGCTTGCAGGGTGTCTGTCTCAATGGCCTATCCAATGGGGGCAGTGTTACTTACAAATCTGAACACGTCTGTAATTCTGTAATATTACGTTTACTAAAAAATATATTTTACCTTACTTTTTTTACACCCTCAATAAGTTGGTCCAATCATTTCCCATCCTATTAGAAAGTGCTGTAGAGTTATTCCAGTTGCTCAAAGACGTTTTCTAGGCGTATCTGTGATCATCCGCTGTTTAGGCCAACACAAAAAAGTTTATTTTGCTAACGAAAACATTATTGGCCGCATTTTTGCTGGGAAAGTAAAACACTTCTCTTTGGTAAATCAATAAATTTTGAAACACCTGCCACGTATATGCCTTCCTCTGAGGTTGCCATGGGAAACCATTCTTGCCACGACAATGATAAACAAGTTTTCAACCGCAATCAACAGCCCAGCATTTACGTTACCATTTTCTTAGAAGTGACAAGGCACACGGGCTCGCTAGGGAGGTTTGGCGCGAAACAAACACGCGGCCTTGCGACGTGCTACCTCCAACTGACGGCTCCACTGCGCTGCTGGACACTTTGCATGCGGAACGCGGCGGCAGCGGCGGCGGCTTTTCCTTTCTTTTTAGCTCTTTAATGCAGAGATTGAATGTGACAATGGGCAATGGTTTCTAACGACAACTATGTTTGATGGTTACTCATGACAATTGGGTTACAGAAACCATGTTGATGTTTTCTGTAACCAACATGTTGAAGGTTTCTACAGCAACCATGTTGATGATTTTAACCATTGAACTACTCCTGGTTTCTATGACAACCGCATTAGTCCCGGTTTCTATGACAACCATACACAGTTGACACAGGACATTGAGAGAAAACTTGGCAGATTTTCTGCCACTATTAAAATTTCCAATTTTCGAACTTTTGGGTGAAATTGTAGTAAAGAAAATACTTGTAAGAAGATAGCGATATATTTTTTATCATTTTTTTTTATCATTGCTATGCCGCTTTAGCATCTATGAGAATCCTGCATTAACAAATACACAAACCTTCCTGGTATTAAAATAGACTGCAATAATGGAACATCACTTACTTTAACAATCTTATATCATTCATAATAATTTAATTCTGATGGTTTTTTTGTTAAGTGTTTAAGATTTAGGTGATTTAAGCAAATTACTTCATT
>MU825918.1:316450-371450 GCA_029204205.1 Desmophyllum pertusum
CAAGTTCATTTATTTCGTTTCATTTCTGATATCATTCAATTGTACCTTATCAGTCCGATACTTGGCTTTTTGGTACCGTACAGTAATTTGCGTTTTACATAAGCTGCAATCAGTAATTATGCTATACATGGAGAGGTTTTCAATTGAGTGTCGTAAGTAATCCGGAATTGCTTTAATTTTGCTTTACTACGTTCTGAGATTGGACTCGCGCCACCTACTCAACCAATCAGATGCAAAACGAAAATCAATCGCTTCTTGGTCACACGCGTTTTCCCGCGCTTGGCACCGTTTACATGTACGTGTATTTGGTTCGAGTTTTCATTGTTCATTGTGTTGTTTATGTTTGCTGTGATTGGCCATTGTGATTGCTTTGGTTGTTGTTTTACGACACTCACTTGAAATCGGCTGTAATCTTGACTTACATGGATGTATTATTGCTTTCTAGGGACATCATCTCTCCCAGTCCTCTCCCCAGAGTCTTCAGTTGCACTACCACTGCGATGCACGTCTTGGCAGCTTTACCTAAGACCTTATGGGGTGGGGGTGGGGTTTTGCTCTCAACCCATAGAGTGGAGAAGCGTGTTAAGGAGTCACGCTACAATGGGGCATGGAAGAGAATGCTTTCCTACTTCATCTGCAGGGGAATCTGGAAGGAAATTCAGGTAATGACAAGTTGATAAGGGCTTGTCTTCATAATTTACAATAAATTCAGACCTGAGGTAGTCCTTGTTAACCCTTTCACTCCCAGAGTCAAACCTTGAGTCAATAAATGTGGTTGTAACTGTGGATAAAACCCTAGTGTGTGACCATTCAAATGAAAGCTGCTGAGAAGTACTGTTTTTAACAATTTGTAAAATGAAATTCAAGACTTTTTCTTCAATTTTTAACTTGGCACTCTTGGGAGTGAAATGGTTAAAACCTAACATTCAAACATTTTGGCTGGTTTGGTAACCCTGTGTAACTTAGGGTTCAGTCTATCTCTGTTCTGGTCAAGCCTTGGTCAAGTAACTCGCGTCAAATCCAGGCCTGAGTATGACTTGGCAGGTCTGAGAATGTCTTCAAATGCGTAACGATTCTATGACAGGTGAAATGTGTACAGTTGAGCAACATGAAAACAGAGCCAAAAGACACTCGTGAGTTATCTAAATCAGAATATCGTGGACCCTTTTGAAATGGCAGAGTGAAGCTCTCTATTTTATGTTTTTTTTTAAACAGGTTCTGTGTAGCGGTTTAAGCGAGAAGGATATCCAGAAGATGCTCCTTTACACGAGGGTGCTCAAGCAAAGGGCCTAAATGTGATGCCTCAGCCAGCACACACCCTGACGATAATGTACCCAGTGATGTTGGTCAACCTTCTACCATGTGACTTGAGCTACCAAGTTAAAAATACCCCAGCTAAGGGAAACATCAAGGCGGGGAAATCTGTCCCTTTGTACACTGTAAGTAGTATGTTGAGAAATATGTTATTCAGTCAGTGGCACAAGCTACTCGGAATAAAATTCCAAGTTCTCCCAGTAGGCGTCGAACCTATGACCTTCCGCACATCAGTTGGACGCTGTATCACTGAGCTACAGGAGACTTGGGAGCTTAGGCCATATATTATAACTAGAATCAAATGTGATAAACTTTTTCCAGGATTAGTTTTGTCAATTTGTGAGATATTATGTGGAAAGAAATCTTAATGATGGTGAATTTTAAGCTTGGTGGAAATGTGAGAAAAATGTTAATCAGTCATTGAAAAAAAATGATTTCCTTGAAATTTGTTTTTGAAATTTATGTTCACCTATTTTATATATTTTGTCTTATTTTGTCTTTTCTTTTGTGTATAAACAGGCAGACCCAGAGAAGGCCCTTGATCTTGGCATCAGCATTGAGAACTTCGTATTCTGTGACAACATTCGAATTTCAAGACGACTGAGTATGATAGAACATCCCATCATCCATGTGGAGTTACAGGACAACAAGAGAAGATCTCTGATTATTAATGTCAAAGTTTCTGTCAAACCTGGTGGATCGCTTAGAGTAAGTAACGTTCTCGGCAACAGGCAACCTTAACAGAAGTGTTATGTCTATGGTTATACATGTAGTGAGAAATCATGCACTCAATATTGAGGTAGCTAATTTACCCACTGTGCCAAGTTTGAAAAGTTGACGTTTCTAGCAGGAAAATGTGCTTCAAAGAAGGGTAATGCTAGTAGTTTTCAACGAACATCTGAAACGTTTGGACTTATCACATTTTTGTGGCACTGGTCACTCGCATGTGAGAACTTTTAATGTTATTTATAAGTACAAGTGCCACGCAGCACACGGACATTTTGCGTTCATCACTTCTAATGCTAGAAACGGCAGCTTTTCAAACTTGGCACAGCCGGTGGGTACGTTAGAAGAAGAGAATCAAGGCATCTTTGAAGACGTCAAACAAATACGTTTCTAGCATTACCCTTCTTTGGAGCAAATGTTCTTAGATCCGATATTCATTGTTTAGTTGAAGATCAGACAGTTTCTTTAGCAGGGAATTAGCAGGTTTAACTTACAGTACAACTAAACAATGAATATCGGATATAAGAAAATTATCTTCTTCCCCAAAGAGTTTTACAGTGAGATCGATCTCTAACGTTTTTAAAACAACGTTCATTTATTATAAAAATCAGGAAAGAGCAGTACATTTATTGTTTTTTTGGGAACAGTTTTGGTCATTTCCGAGTTGCCTTTCGCTTCTGTTTCAAAAACGAGTCCTTGTGCAAACTTTTCATATGAGTGTCACTCACAAGTTCATTTATTCAGTTATTCACTTTATCCAAGTCGCACATTCCACTTCACATTTATTCATATTTTCACTGTGACATATTGAGGGTCATTGAGCCTTGCAGTACATGTGTCACATATGAACCTAGTTGTATGGCCTTGCTCACCACGAGTCTCCCATAGCTAAGTGGTTAGAGTATCTAACCGGTACCTGGAAGGTTTGACTTTCATTTCGACTTGAGAGCATTCCTTCATTTTCATGTAAGCCAAACTTATTTTCCTTTAAATGGTAATGGTTTCGATCATTAATCGTTCATTATTCTCTTGTGTTTGTTCAATAGGTGTCCATTTATGCTCCTTATTGGATGATCAACAACACAGGAATTCCATTGGTCTTCAAACAAGAAGCTGTTCCTCATGATATGGCCGGTCAGTTTGACGAGCACGAGATGGCTCGCAGCTTGACTCCGCTGCTGTTTTCTTTCTCTGACAGGGATGCACCTACAAGGTATGTTGCAAATATTATAATCATCTGATTATTTTAACCCTTTCACTCCCAGGAGTGCTAAGTTCAAAACTAAGCGAAAAATCTTGAATTTCATTTTGCAAAATTGTTAAAAACAAACAGCACCACATGAAAGTACTGCTCAATAGCTTTCATTTGAATGGTCACACTGGGGTTTCATCCATGGAAATTATATCTTTAACAGCATTTACGTACAAGTTAACAATGATTTTAGACAGTCATCATGCTCTGCGCATCAAACAGACATTCAATTCGGTGTTGAGCCAAATTTATAACAATCTTGTTTTGTGTTATGTAATATATCAATTCAAACACGAGAGACAGTGTTTCATCGCATTTTCAAACACCGAGAAGAGAGTTGAAAATATGACGTGCAGAGGAATATTTTTCACGAAATTCAAGGTGTTTGGAAATGTGATGAAAGACTGTCTCGAGTGTTTATATCTATTCTCAATCGAAACTAAAAGTAATGAGTTAACAGAGATATAAAATTGTGGGTTGGATATCTGATCTTAATTAGCACATCACCATCACGGCTTAGTTTATTTAGCTTAACAAATTATCTTTCCTGCCATTTTCACTGATAGCATGCCAGATTTGTTAAGTAGTGATTTACTTTGTGATAGCTTTCATTTTAGTATGAAAGTCAATATTTTTACTATAGGTGTCAAATGAGAATTGGTAAGGGATATCAACCTGGAAGTGGAAAGCCTGTTTGGTAAGTGCACTGATTGCTGTATACACCCTATTCCAAAATGGCTGTCAATTTAAAATTATTTTGTATGTATTTAAATTTAAATAATTTTGCCTCACGAACCTCGTTTTTGAGTTGATAATCCAAAATAATTTTTACTCTAGAACGAGGTTAGTGAGGCAAATTTAAATGCATACAAAATAATTTTAAATTGGCAGCCATTTTGGAATAGGTTCTATAGATTCTCAGTAATTTCTTTAATTGCTTTTGGAATGTGAACTCTGTTGTGTGATATGTCGTGACCTCTTCTCTTATTTGCAGGAGTAATTCATTTTCACTGGACAGTCCACGAGAGTTTAAACGTGTGCACGCTAGGCAAGGTGGAAGCCGTCCTGATAAGTAAGTCACATGAAACCCAAATTACATATTTTGGGAGACAGATAAGTTAATTTAGCCACAATCCAATACACTTTAAACTGTGTTTGCAGATTTTTAGAGGTTTTGTTTTATGCAGCTGACAGGAGTTTAATGTATGGTGTTATAATGAAGTTACGGTCTTTGTTTTTTGGCATTTACGACAATTTTAAAAAGTGAAATTTAAAATTTGCCGAAGAACAGAAATACACTGCAATGCTTTCAAACTAGGATGACATGGGTAATAAAACGATTGCTTCACCTGAAGTACATGCAAAATAAAAGCTCCATGCATAAGTTTGTTAAGTGAATAAATGAATGAATGAATAAATAATGAATAAATCAGGATCAGCGAAAAAATCGAACGACGTTTCGATGTCCTCATGACATCATGATCAAGTTCAAAATGGTAATGTCAGTTAGAGTTTTAAGCATAAAGTTAAAAGTGTGAGAAATAATAATATATTGTTTAAGTAAATAGTTGGCACGGCTTGGTGCCCGGATGTTAACACTCGCCAAACTATTCCGCTTAATTATATTTCTCACACTTTCTATGCTTAAAACTTCAATTGACATCACCATTTTGAACTTGATAATGATGCCATGAAGACATCGAAACTCGATTTCATTTTAAAATGAGATAAATAAATAGATAAAAAAAGAAATATTGAATAAATAAATAAATAAATAAATAAATAGATAAATAAATAAATAAATAAATAAATAAATAAGCACAAAAATAATGAATAAAATGACTAAATTTTAAACACTTAAAAAACAATCTGTTTTAATATCAGGAAGGTTTGTGTATTTGTAATGCAGGAACGCTCAAATATGCTCAGTGAAAGCGGCATAGCAACAATAAAAATATAAATTTTGTTTGCTACAGTTTCACCCAAAGTTTTCTAAAATTGGAAATTTATAATACAGTACTGTGCAAAAGTAATGCAAACGTATTTCGACGAATTTCGGAGCTTTTCGGAGAAAACTGCCAAGTTTCTCTCAATATTCCTGTGTACCTGTGTATGGTTGTCATAGAAACCGGCACTAATGCGGTTGTCATAGAAACCAGGAGTAGTTCAATGGTTAAAATCATCAACATGGTTGCTGTAGAAACCTTCAACATGATTGTTACAAAAACCATCAACATGGTTGTCATAGTAACCATCAAACATAGTTGTCATAGAAACCACTGAGCCAGTTGTCACATTCAATCCTTGCATTACAGAGCGAAAAAGAAAGGAAAAGCCGCCGCCGCTGCTGCCGCGTCCGCATGCAAAGTGTCCAGCAGCGCAGTGAGCCGTCAGTTGGAGTTGCACGTGCAGGCCGCGTGTTTGTTTCGCGCAAACCTGCCTAGCGAGTCCGTGTGCCTTGTCACTTCTAAGAAATGGTAACGTAATGCTGGGCTGTTGATTGGTTGACTTGTTTTATCATTGTCGTGAAGAATATGTTCCCATGGCAACCTCAGAGGGGTGTATAACTTGCAGGTGCATCAAAATTGATTAACAAAAGAGAAGCGTTTCTCTCTGCAAAATTGTGGGCAATAATCTTCATGAGGCAAATTAGCTTTTTGTGTAATAGCAATTATCGCAGATACAGCAAACGTTTGAAAACTGGCATAATCTACAGCAATAAAATGATTGGACAACTTGCTGAGGGTTTAACAGAAGGTGAAATATTTTTTTTGTAAACGTGATATGGATTATATTACAGAAAACAGAAGTGTTAAGATTTGTAAGTGATACTACTGTAAGGTACTGTTGATATTGAAGCTGTGATAAATATCGTAAGGTAATGATACACATAGTATATTTTTTAACCTAAATGTAAAAAAATAACGTTTTTTTAAACACGACAAGGAGATAGGTTAAAAATCAAATTAACATGCTTCATATATGAGACACTGTAAAGTTATTTGTTAATTGTCTAGCTTTCTAAACAGTTTAACGTAAATGTCCTTAAAGCTCGGGAGTAATTTTTAAAAGATAAGTCACTCGCACTTAATAAATAGAGGATATTACACGGCGGCGCGAAAATATGAATTTTATTTTCTCGTGTTAAAAACAATATTTTACTCACTCGCTGCGCTCGTTCGTAAAATATTGTTTTTAACACGAGAAAATAAAATTCATATCTTCAAACCACCGTGTAATGTTCTTTTTATTATATAGACAAACGACAAAAGCACAAACTTTACCGCGAACTCTTGCAGCTCGGTGGCTGGACTTTCCGAACTTCTCTCCTTTCGTCTTCACTTGCAAGGAACTCCTTGAATAATTTTAAGTCATATGAAGTTTTCTTCTTCGTGTTAACATTTTCCTACTCCTCTGTGAACGATTTCATGTCGGCTTCAGTGAATTTCACGAATCTATCGCTCGCCATTTTCAACCGGAGTTTGGCAGCTTTGCACAAAAAGCCATGCAAAAGCGGGAAATGACGTCATCGATATCCTCACTAGTGAGGATATGGAAAATACGCCACTCGGGTCCCGGATGTAGTTTCGTATGAATTTTACGAGTGGTCTATTTTCCAGTAAAACACTCGTGTCTATATAATAATAACGAAATAATTTAGTAAGGCAGCTACAGTGTAAACCTGTGTTTTAACGAAACCTGAAATACATGTACAGGTCAATAAATACATAACTAAGCATTGGAATCAAGTTACAGTTGTTTCATAGGACTAAATGAAAGTACACTGAATTTTCGTTACCACAAAAGAGACACGAATAGTTATTGCACATTTTTATTTGGTCATGCTTGTGTGAAGGAGTAAATGTGAAGAAAGTCAAGACCAGTAGAGCGGAAAGCAATCACAACAAACGTTAATGAACCAATGAGGACTCAAAGAAACTACACTGAAAACGCACGTGACCAAGTCGCAGCATGGTTTTGGTTTTGCAACTGATTGGTTGAGAAGGTGGCGCGAGTTTAAACCAATCACAGAGCGTAGAAAAGCAAAACCAAAGCAATTTAGCGATGACTTTTGATGACATCACAAAGGGAAGAAATGCATAGCAGGCTGTGCTTCTACTGTATTAGCGATAGGAAACACAAACCTTCCTGAGTCAACTTGCCTCATTCCCTGTTTCTTATTTCGCACCAATTTCGTAACAATTGATCGGGTCAATAAGACCCTCAGAATTTCAGAATTTGAAAATTCAAGTAATTATTCCGTAGCCATAAAGTCATAAAGCTTGAAATCGTTTATCAGGAAATGAAAAAGAAAAAAAAAGAAATGAGACAACAGACATTATCAAATTCTCTTATAAAGGCATGGTAAAAAGTTGAAGCACCTTAGTAGAACTCAAACAGACAATCTGAGTAATCAATTACAGTGAAGAGCGCCCTACCGTTGCCACGCGACAAAGTTTTTGATTAATTTTGGACAACTTTTTGACATTTTTTTTTATCTTGGCTTCCATTTAAACTAGCAAATCAAATTGCCAGTATTTGGGGGGCAGAGATGTCAATTGTCAGAACGCGAAAATGAGATTGACAACTCCGCCTCTCATAGTTCCTGCATTTTGATTGGCCAGTTGAGATGAAAACCATCAGAAAGTTGTCAAAAAGATGTCAAAAAGTTGTCAAAAATTAATCAAAAACTTTGTCGAGTGGCAATGGTAGATCGCCTTTCACTGTAAATTACTCATCTCATTTCGTGATTTAATATTTTCGTTCAGCGCTACACAGAAAATAACTACAGTTTTAATTTCATACGTTTCTGAAGTCTCTGAAGTGCCATAGTATCTAAGGGTAGTAACGGCTACGTTTTAACTGAACTAGTGGCTGGTGGTGTTAAGACATTTACTAAATGGTATTTTCATAAACTCTTGTGTATTGGCTCAATAGTGTTAACATAAGTCAGTGTTGCTTTTTGTTTTGTAGGGTTTATGATATTGGTATTGATGTGCGCTTTGGCCAGGGTCGTTATCGTGATACCAGAGTTGTCACCCTTGCTACTCGATATCAACTGGAAAACAGGACCCAGCACACTTTGGCTTTTTCACAGCGGCACTTTGTCAGAGAGCAAGTATGTATATTTCTAACTAATACGGTCTCCTTTCATTTCTATTGGAATAATTTGTCGTTTAACCTTTTCACTACCAAGAGTGTAAAAGTTCAAACTTCGTGAAAAAATTTCAAATTTCATTTTGCAAGATATGGAAAAACAAACACTACCACATAAAAGAACTACTCCTAAGCTTTCATTTGAATGGTCACACACTGGGGTTTTATCCACATATGTTTAACTTAGAAACAATTGACTTGATGCTTGCTTTTGGGAGTGAAAGGGTTAATGGTGTGGCTTATGGCTTGTCAAGACCTTTCTTTAAAATAGAAGAACAAATTGTTTTTGGATGTGTCCAATCACTCCATTTGTCCCCTGTCTCGGGAAGCGACAGTTTTTGAGAGTGAAGCTCAATGAAAGCTATGAGCTACATGTTTTAGACAATGCCCCATTCTAATACATTATTAATGCTATCTCTGAAGACCATTTCACGGATAACTTTTCTAACTGGCATTACAATGCTGTCTGCTTGAATAAGGTGTGTGACCATTCAAATGAAAGCTTAAGAGCAGTTCTTTTATGTGGTATTGTTTGTTTTTCCATATCTTGCAAAATGAAATTTGAAATTTTAAGCTTGGTAGAAATATGAGAAAAGTGTGTTATCAGTCAATGACACAAGCTACTCGAAAAAAAAGTCTGAGTTCTCCAAACAGGAGTCGAACCTATGACCTTCTGCACACCGGTCGGGACGCTCTACCACTGAGCTACAGGAGACTCATGGGAAGGGATTAGTTTTGTCGATGAGTGAGAATGATGGTGAATTTTATCCTTGGTAGAAATATGAGAAAGATGTTTATTCATTACTAACAGTTTTTTCCTTCTTGTTTATCTGCAGGATACGAATAATCCCGAGGGTGCACTCACTGCCATGCCAGGGGCGCTGGTGCTTTTCCACTGGGCCAGAACAGACTTGGACCAACTCATGTGCATCAGGTAGAGACCCTTTGACTGTAGCTTTTATTCTGTTCCTACGTAACGTTAAGTTGTTTTGAATGGCTTTTAGAATTCAGCAATTTGATTGTATTTTAAACTTCCCAAAGACATTATACTTCAAATATTCTAATTGTAAAAACTACTCTGGCGGACTCAAAGGACGCGTGAGTTCTTGATTACTTCTTGTGTACACCTAACCAATTTCAATTCTGTAACGAACTGGACGTGGTTCTTCAAAAGGTGGATAACGCTATCCATCGGATAAATCATCACTATCCAGTGGATAGCATAGTTTGTTTTGTTAACACTTATCCACTGGATAGCGATTTATCCGGACGGTGGATAGCGTTTATTCACCCTTTGAACAACTAGCGCCAGGGGGTAATTTTATTGTGACATACAGTAGACTCCCGCTATCTCGAACTCTCAAGGGGAACGAAAAGCAGTTCGAGATAGCGAGGAGATAGCCGATAGTAAACGACTTAAAAAACAAGGGAAAGGGGAATTGGTTTGAGTTCGAGATAGCGGGGCTTTCGAGATAACCGAGTTCGAGATAGCGGGAGTCTACTGTAGCTTCTTTAACTTCACACAATGGTAACTATGCTTGTATGTCTGTCATTACAAGAGCGTCAACATTCTTAAACTCATCAGTGATAAGATTAAATTACAGTACTTGTTTTTATTTAAGGATTGTTTTAAGAGGGAATATTAGACTGCGACCAATCGGTCTTTTTCCTCAGATCTTACAAGCAAGCATTTCAGAAATGTATTAATTATGCAAATTAGGTGTAAAAACGAGGAGGGATTGGGGAGAGGGCGATTCTCGCGTCCTGCATCTTGACCGCTTGCTGCTCGATTTTTCTCCTTTTTTCTCGCGCCACAAAAACTTAAAAAAAGAAAGAAATATAAGAAGAAATATATTAGCAAAGAAATAGCAAAAGCACGTTGTTGTTCTCATCGATTTAGAGCGGTTTTCGATTGGCTCTCTTAAGTAATCACTGAATTGCTTTGGGTTTGCTTTACTGTGCTCTGTGATTGTTCAAAAAACTCGCACCACCTACTCAACCAATCAGATGCAAAACCAAAACCAATCACTACTTGGTCGCACGCGTTTTCCCGCGCTTGGCGCCGGTTACGTGTATTTGTTTCGAGGTTTCATTGGTTCATTGTGTTGTTTGAGTTTGTTGTGATTGGCCATTGTAATTGCTTTGGCTTTGGTTTCACGACACTCAATTGAAAACCGCTCTATGTTAATGTTAGCCTTTCAACTTTATGTCTATATTGTCATTATTGTTTGTTAGGTTAAATGATGTTTCTCACTGTAAGTGGTCTGGGGGCTTCAAGATTGATCAAGATGATTCATTTCATGTCAATATGAGGTATGAGTGATTTCCTGTCTGGCGTAAGGTCATTGTAATTGGCTGTTAGTACGGAATTATGCCAATCAGTCAGTTCGTGCCTTAGTTAATTATTAGCTTGGAGTTTATAAGGTATATTAACCGCCCGTGAATTTTGGAAAGCTGACGTTTCAAGCGTTTCATGTTTTTAGCCCTTCGTCGAAGTTAATTGTCCAACGCTGGAATTATTTGTTATTTGTTTCACTTGTTTCACTTTAATTTTGAGAAGGTAATCGTTTTTCTTAGTCTGTCTGTCCGTCTATCTCTCCATCTACCATTGTGTCTGTCTGTGAGCTGCCGTTCATTAATAATGACCTTTATTGATTCAAAATGAGTGATGTTACAAGCTTTGCAATGTTACTCTTTGAGTTTCATTCTTTGCGTTGTTTAGCTGTTCTTCGTTTGTTGTTACAGCTTAAACAGTTTGGAGAGTTTTTATTCTGACCTTGGGACTAACATGTGTCAGTATTTGTGGTTAATTAGCTTGTTGAAGTGCTACTTCTCTTCTTAGGAGCTTGAGTGGTTGTTCGTTGTTTGTGAGAGTAGAAGTGATGCTAAGAGGAGCAACATTTCATGTTCTGTTTCACTGATACATCTCAGCTTCCACCGCCATTCAGGATTGACAACTTATCAGAGGTTTGCATTGATATGAAATGATTTGTTACACGTGTAAGACAACTGTTTAAGAAATAGCGTTCGCATATTTATGTAACTTTATGTAGAGAGTGTGTGAAAATATACCCTGTTCACACTAAAGCTGTTTAGAAGCTGTTTAGGTTCAAATTGAAATGGTTTAAGGTGTAATGAAAGACAGAACTTAGTTTTCCTCAATAAAGTTAAAGGTTCCAATTTTCTTGACTAAACACGAGTAGTTGGTTTGAATGAGGTATAAGAGAATTAGTTAGTTTGTTTTGAAGCTGAGCCGCTGATTACACAATTAGGTTTGAGTTCCTCCAAATTCACGCCATTGAAAACACAAGGCGAATCTTTTTAAAGTATATTTTATGTCTTCATTTTTTTTTCTTTCATATCAAAAAGTTTACCAAGATGACTCTTTTGCCAGTGCTATGTTTACATGGTAACCCAGAACCAGAGGAAAGACAACGAAATCCGATTCATTTTGCAATTAAATATTTACGTTTGAAATTAAGACAACAAATGTATTGTGACATCATTACAGAACTAGCATGGGCTTTTGCATCCCCCCCTCCCCCTCCCTGGTTAGTACAGAGTGGACATGTAGTTTTGTTCAAAGAACAGAACGTGCGACTCTCAAAAGGACTGTGTTTTTTTATGTTTGTTGACTTGTGTATTTTATTGTGTGACAGGTGCCTATCCACTTTCTATCAGTGTGGGACAGAAGATAGGTTACGCACCATTCTTCAACCAAAACAATCAGGTAGCAACAACAACTTGATTTGTGGTGATAAATACAAAGATGATAAATGTTAAGCTCGGTTATACTGTAGTAAGTTAACTGTATTCAATTTGTCACGAGCGTGGGACAAAGAAAAAAATCCGAGTCCCCGACAGGAATCGTACCCATGACCTTCCGCACACCAGTCGGATGCTCTAACCACTGAGGTGCAGGGAGACTCGTGGTGAGCTAGGTCACTTACTAGGTTCATATGTTCATAGGTGTGCGGAAGGTCATGGGCTCGACTCTCATCGGGGACTCAATTTTTTTCTTTGTCCCACGCTTGTGACAAACTGAACACAGTTACTTACAACAACTTTTATATAGAACCATAACACATATACGAGGTCTTGTTAGCATACATGAGGCACAAGGCCTCATGTATGCTAAATGAAATTGTCTTTTATCTTGAAGTGCCTTACTCATGGGATGAACCGACTCTGTTACCTGAGTTATCTGTTGGAGTGATGGGAAGTGGATCTTACACACACTATCACATGCAGGATCTTGGTGGAGGCGACAGGGCCTCTACTACTATAACCCCATCTACGTCGTGTTCACACACACCTTTTGCAGGTAATCGTCCTCTCAGTTAGCAGTGTTTTCTGTGTAACCATGCCAACACCGTCCAACACACAATTTTTCTAGGTATTCTTCCAGTCCGTCAACAGTGTTTTGTGTGCAAACCAAGCTTACACTGTGTTTTACACGCATGTTTGCACATGCCGGAGAGGGGCCAGGCTAAATATAAAGACAAGAACGTTTTTCCACTTTAGTTCCTTAAGATTTTTTTCCACATTAGCTTCTTCCTTCATTAGTTTCTCCATGGCAAAATTATGTCAAGACGATATCTCTTATTTATGGTTTTGTTTATCCTTTCACGTTACTACTTGACAATGTTTGGTATTGTGAGGTAAATAAAATTTATTCGAAGTAGTTTTCATAAAAACAAGGGACCTGTATGCCAGTGTTGCAAGGGATACAATAAAGGATGGTTTAAAAAGTTAAAAAGAGCTACATGTGAACTTTTGTTTAGAGCTTTTTTTACATTATCTTTCAGCGCGGATGGTCACATTTGTGGTTCAGTTCACCTCAGACCTGCTCTAGCAACAGATGAATCATCTCTGGATTTAAGAGGAACTTGTTCTAGATGTACCACCAAGGCTCGGCCGTTCTGCTGAGAAGGAAGGTAAGGCAGGACAGAAAAAATAAACAATTTATATAAGGAAGAAACGAATCTTCATAGAAGCGTTCGAAGAGCACTTCATCAAAATATGGTGCCATGATGATGCGATCAGGATATTTCATGTTGCTTAGCAACTTCCCTGACAAAAACCGCGGGCTCAGATTAATCCCGGGAGAGTTTAATATCAGTTGCAAACTCTTACTGAGCAATAGTGTTGAAAAAACGTGGCACCAGGAAGACCTTAATTTACAACAACAGCGCTTCTCACTTCAGGTGGCAAAAGCACTGTTTAACTCAGACGGATTTGGTGTCTAACAATTGAATGTCGTAGATGGGTTGATACATGTAATTACTTACAAAATTCCTCAACAACTGCCTGGTTTGCCTTATATCAGAGTTTCTTACTCCAGTCATTTCAATACCACTCAACTTCAATGTTGTCTCTAATGGCCTGTTTTCTAATCCAGTCTGGGTACAAGTATCACTCTCGGTTTAGAAAACTGGGGCTACGTCACGTTATTTTTGGGTGATTCTGTTACAGTCAAAATTACAAATTATAAATAAAATTAAACTTGATTAGAAGTCTAATTAAATTTAATTTAATTTCCGCTAATAATAATAATAATAATAATAAATAATAATAATAATAATAATAATAATAATAAAAAAAAAGGCAGGAACGAGTTTACCAAAGTTAGCGTGACTTAACTCCTATATTGTAGTGTATCGTTTTTGGTTAATAAAAAAAACTCCTATAGTATTGGCGCGATACTAACCCTTGTGCTTATTATAGGAGCCCCACAAGAGATCCCAGCTGTGGCGCCTGACTGGCGGGGGCCTGTTACGTCACGAAGGCTCGTCGCCTCCGTCTGTGAAGCCGTCATCAGCCAATACTGGACTGGTGTTGGATATTGACAGCTTAGCTCCTCCCACCTGCGGCAAGTACGTGCGACTTGTGCTGAGTAAACCCAACCCGAGGCGGATGCACTCACAGACGTGGTCATTCACTGAGGTAAACAGAAACGTATCACTTTGTACATCATCCCCTCGGTACCCTTGTGAGAAAGTTGCCTGATCAAGGGCAAGAGAACGGGGAAGGTTGCCAGCATTTTGAAGAAACCAAGGTTTACCGTTAACGCTCTATTAAGCCCCCAGGGGGCTTATTTAATGTTAGGCCCCAAGAAGGGGGAGCTTATTAGAGAGGGGGGCTTAACAGAGCTTTTTACGGTAGTTAGATGGGGGAGACGGAGGAAACGCAGGGCGTCTAACACCCCCTGTTCCCCATTCCCGGTTTTTGATAGGATCTTGTAGAAGACATTGTTACTCGCTAATGAGGATCGTCAGTGATGGCTGCATGGCTACATTCCCACGTGGCAGTCAACATGCAATTATTTCAAAGTAACATTATAGAAACATTGTCAGGCAGACTTGTCACGAAAGTATTTAATAGAAAATAAACCAGCTGGTAGCTGAGCAACATCTTAACATAACAACAAATTCTGAGAACTTGCATCAAAAGACATGTATGGTAATAAGCAACGAGGATGTAGAAAATACTGAAAGCTTTGACAAAATCATTATGTATTTGTATGTTCGTATGAGTTCGTATTTGATTGCCTTTGAATATAAGGGAGGGTAAATTAGTTTTTAAAACTGGTGCTTGGAGGTAAACGGTTTTGTTTCTACCATTGTGCATCTTGGGTCTTTTTCCTTATCACATCACAATCTCGTACCCAGTCTCCTCAGTCAGCGGTAGTCGTCTCCAGGTTAGACTCTGGGGTTCCAGAGTCTAACCTGGCGACGACTACCGCTGACTGAGGAGACCGTTGACTCTGGGCACGAGATTGTATCACTCCACGTTCATCTCAGATTCTAATCTGTACTTGTTTCGTTAATAGGATAATCGTATGAAGTGTGACCTTCCTGGATTATACGTGCAACCGAGAGGTGGAGTCAAAGGCTTAAAAGATGGTGAGTGTTAACGGGTAAATTGCTGCTATCAGTATAAACAAGAGAGGCTGATCTAAGAGAAGGATTCCCCCTGCCCCATGATAATCTTTGAAGCCGATTAATAGTTTCGCGCCATGCTGTGAAAGTTATTTTTATTTTTCTTCTGATCAAGGCTTCGACATCACGTTTCTCGAACTGACCAATCAGTTAGCGCTCTTAAAATAGCTCAAGCTATAGAGTAGCTCAGTTATGGACTGAAAATTAAATATCTATTTCAAAAAATTACCATTGGAAGAGACCCATGTATGGGGGAATGTTTCTCTTAGATCATCGTCTCCTTGGTAATTTCCTTCATGAAATTGCACTGGAATTAAGTGATCTTTGCTTCTACAGAAACCACTGAGATGAAAAGTGTTAATTTACCATTCCTGAGGTTATGCCATCTCGTTGAAGAAGTAGTGTCTTGGAAATATAACTGCCGCCTAGTCATCTATCTTATCTACACCAACGCCTACCAGAATTTTTTCTTTTACTATTTTTACTATTCTGCCTCAAGTAGTTGAATTTTAGTGTAAGTCACTCCTAACGTTAAAGAAGCTACGTCACGGATGGGCACTTTAGCCTAAATTTTACAAGTTCGTAATCCGTCTTAATCTTCTCTAATCTTAAAGTGCACCTAACCCCAAAAAATTTTTCTTCGCTTAAATAAATCTACATGTAATTCGAAGCATTTCTGCGAAAAAAAATTTGCATTCGGTTGAATCCTCGATTTTCTATGCTCTGCTGAAGTCACGTTCGATGTGTTGCAACGACCGCGTATAGGGAGTCTGAGTCTGGTGCCGAGTTATGACGTCTACTCGGGAACCACACAATATAGCGCCTCTGTCATTTCTCTGTATTTGTTTGGGATAATTGAACATAAAAGGGATCATTTCTATGTCTTTTGGGACTTAAACTGAAGAATTTTGTTTCGAAATTGTGCGTTTTCTTCATCTTCGGAGTCAAAGTTAAGTTCCGATTCGAATTACTCCGAAATAAACTTCATTTCTGAAGTAGAAATCGAGCTGGAATCGACGCGTGATTTATACACAAATATGCGTTCCTCAATCAATATTTCAAGCGGCAATGTGGAAGAAATCTTCGCAGATAAACCGCTTCGAGACCTGGAATGGACAAATAAATGTGAAAAGGAGGTCAAAGCGAATGAAGAGCCGAAAAGAAAGCTCAAGGACCGCTTAGATAGCACTGAAGAAGCCAGTCAATGGTAAGCAATATTCGTGTCACCTATAAACTTTGCTACTCCGACGAGCGTTTTAGACATTTATATGTTTGCTTTTGCGAGTATGCAATTTCGTAAAGCAATGGTTATTCTGTTAAATGCCAGCTTTTCACCATTTAATGTTTGCAACAGCCAAGTAACCGTCGCAGTTGTAAGAATTCTCGCTCGAGGCTTTTGTTTAGATGCTTTCATAGATGTCTGTTTAGCGAGGTTACAGTTTACCAATATGCCATCCAATAAAGCTTGTTTTGGCTCAGTTCTATTTAAGTATTGGTCCATGCTTAAAGGTTGTCTATCGAGAGTTTATAGAGAAGTGTATTAAGAGTTGCTTGAGGCGCAGCCAAGAGACAGTCCGAACAGTCGATCGATTGGAAAATCGGCTTGCTCGCGCGCGGGCCTGAAAATTTCAGCCGCAGAAAACAAACTGAAAGGAAACAAGCCACATCACTACAGTTTTGACATCCAGAAACGTTTGTCGTTACTATTCCAAAATAACCACCATAGTGAATCAAGTTAATTTTCAAGTAAAAACCGTGAAATAAATGACTTTTTCTTCCTCGATAAGCGAAGTGAGTATGTTCCCTCGGTGGTCCGCATTGATACCCATTTGATGTTACGAACTGTACACACGGCTGTCGCACTGCTTATTTCCCGGCCTCAGAAAATAACTTTTAGAGTCAAAATATTTTGTCATTTTTCTTATTTAGTCATTCGAAAGAAATTCGTCTTTGACTTACCTCAAAATTTCCTGAATTGCTTCACACGAGGAAGAAATGTTGACGCCATACAGTTGCGCGATACTACGGATGAACGCTCGGATTCCACGCTCGTGCTACTGAATTTTGCCGGCTATGTCATTGGTAGAGATAACATTTCGGTAACATTTGGTCGAATTGCTAGTTGACTTCGACCGGGTTAGATTTGAAAATAGCCTTAGGAAGTCTACTGGAAGTGCGCGGACAAACTCCAGAGTTCTCAAAATTATTTATGACTCTCCGCACAGTCCCACTTCGCTCATTTGAGTTTACAAAATCCACCGTCTTTTTCGTATGTTCTCGACCATCGCTTTAAAATGGTATAGTATACCTTTATCTAAATCTGGCGTGCTGCTGCAACGTCCAATAACGCACCTGGAAGGCGTTTCTACACACTTCTCGAATGTGTATCGCGAAGCGCGAAGGATCGAACGTTCCCGAGTAGACGTCACACAGCCGCTAGAACTCATTCCCCTCGAACGCGGCCGTGCAACAAAATGGCGTCGTTTTTGGTGCAATTTTGGAGACTTTGTCGGGGCACAGAAATTCGAGGATTCAACCAAATCGAAAAATTTTCTTCGCATTTAAGTTTCAAATTATAAGTAAATTCATTTAAACGAATAAAAAAATTTTGGGGTTAGGTGCACTTTAACCATCCTTGTTCCTTTTCGGTTTATTATTACCTCTTTGGTTTTCTTCTATGTTATTAAACTATTTATTTTTATGTTTCCTTCGATTTGAAGTTAATTTTCACCATAGCAGTCACATTGCTCATTTAAACTATGTATTTGTCATTTTCAGGTGTGGACGCAGTCCTTGGTCCAGCAAACATCACTAAAGACGATCAAATTCCAATCGAACAGTGCATCAGCACGTGTAAACTCAGACCTGGTTCAGGCTGCCTTGGAGTCAAGATCCTGGCAGATGGTCCAACCAGAGTACTGCAGATAACTGATTGCTTACAACAGGTAAGGGCCTACATGAGAATTTACTTGTGCCAGAGCGAGGAATCATTGTGGTAAATTAAAGGCGTCCTTTTTCCAGGTATTCGCTCACAAACTGTAATAAATCAGTGTTGTGGATAAAATCTTTACTGAAGAAGAACGCCCTAACCGTTGCCACTCAACAAAGTTTTTGAATTAATTTTTGACAACTTTCTGATGGCTTTCGTTTCGACTGGCCAATCAAAATGCAAGAACTATGAGAGGTGGAGTTGTCAGGCTCCACATTCGCGTTCTGACAATTGACATCTCCGCCTCCCACAGTTCTTGCAATTTGATTTGTTAGTTTAAATGGAAGCCATCAGAAAGTTGTCAAAAATATGTCAAAAAGTTGTCAAAAATTAATCAAAAACTTTGTCGAGTGGAAACGGTAGGGCGCTTTTTACTGTAAGAACACTTTCTAAATGTATGTAAGCATGACGTAAAAGTAAAAAGGATGTGACAATTGAAAGAACTAAAGTAGAATCTCCTGAGAGATTATGCAACTACCTCTTGTACCGTAAATAATGTAGAGTAAAGCTGCAAAGAACGTACAAAGACTTATATTTTTTCGTAATACACGCATATGCTGCATTAATTTGGATCGGACCATATACGGTACACGTTTAGCTACCCGCAATAGCGACTTCCCGAAACTAGCGATAGGAGACCTTAACTTGCTTGCATTAGTTCGGAATCACACCAGGTCAATTGTCGCCACCCAAACTTACCATTGGTAACACTGTCCCGACTACTATGTCTTTTATGTGCTAAGAGAAGTAAATTAATTGACTTCAATATTATTTGTTATTAGTCTGAAGAAGACACAGAGAAGGACTGGATGCTAGTCGAACAGAAAGGTGGTATGCGGCAAGCAACCGCGAGCAGCCTGGACACTGAAGGAGATTCGTCAGCGCTTGAAGTACAGATTCGCTTGGTTGGAGGGATCGGTGTATCAGTTATAAATTCCGTGCCAGAGGAACTCGTCTTCATAAATCTGGAGCAAATAGAGGTATATTAACATAAGACTGTAAGATTAGCTGGTTAGCTCAGTTGGTTGGGCGCCAGACTGCAGAGCGGGAGGTCAGGGTCTTAAATAACTGGTAAGATCATGCTGGCTGTGCTCAACACCTTGTCTCAGTTCAGATGATCACGTCATTGGGTGGTGACGTTAAGCCGTTGATCTCCTCATCATCACTGTTCGAAAAGGGTAGGGGAGTAGTCCCCGGTGTTGTGGTCCGAGACCGACCTATTCACGTGTATTCTTGGGTTGGGGTGGGATCATGAATGGACTGATAGTGGCTGCCATAGGCGCCTTTACAAGCTGACGTCCGATCTCACCCCTGAGTTGAATTGTAAAGCGCATTTTGATATACCTCTAAGTTGCTTTCACATCTTCACCGATGCAAGCTAATCCCATGATCCTAGGGAACACATCCTTCTGATTCGTATTTGCTAATCAGAAAATATCAATTTATTTTTCTTTTGAACAAGATCGTGTATCAAAGTGATCTCATTTGAAATGTCATGCGGTGATCTTTTTATTTTGCTTCCAGGTGGATTACTTAAGAACGTCTAAGCTAGAGACTTTAGAAGGCAGTATTGGACGCATTCAGGTCAGTGCTCAAGGTGTCTACGTTCACGTGATCTTGCAGTGTAGAAATATATCAAATACGAGAGACAATGTTTCATCACATTTCCAGACACCTCGAATTTCGTCAAAAATACTCCGCTGTGCGTCATATTTTCAACTCTCTTCTCGGTGTTTGGAAATGTGACGAAACACTATCTCTCGTTACTTAAAAACAGTTTAAATTTATTTTAATTCTTCGAGAATATTGTCATTGTCTCTTTACATGTCCATTCACGTTATTTTTTTCTTAATTTGTAGGTTGACAACCAAATCTTCTCCAGCCAGCTTCCAGTGTTACTCTACCCTTCTCTCCCTGAAAAGGGCTCCAAGGAAGAGACCATGGTCGCAGCACAGACAAACGCTTCATGTGTCTGCTTCAAAAGAACCCAGCAGGCTTCCAAATGTGGAAATATTTAAGGTAAGTACATCGACAATTACAGTTTGTGGAATTGTTGTTTTTTCTGTTGCTGAATACAAGATTGACGATAATACAGAGATGACGCCTCTTTTACACGAGGATTATTTGATTTTGCCTGGTGTTTGCATCAGGGTATGTAAATATGCACACATAGTAAGAGTGAAGCTAATGTTCTTGTGTTTTCTGATCATTGCAGACACTGGATGTTTTCATTGCGTAAGATGACTCTCCAGATCGAGGAATTATTACTGATGAAGCTGCTTCAGTTCTTTGGCTATGTACAGCTGGATGATGATATTGCGGGCTCAAACCAGGAGGATGACGAGTGTCCTTTATGCTACACAAAGGTTTCTCGATCACTGTCTTGGTCTTAATTTGCGTACTGTTGTCAGCTGTTTTTTAAAATGGCAATGAAGTGAATTTTTTGTATTGGCTACAATCAAATGTGTGAAATGCTTAATGGCAATGCTCCGTACAGTGCAACTCGTTAGACCGTGAACAATATAAATATTTCTTTGAAACGATTTAAACAGAAAGAGATTTTCGCAGCTTCACAGCAACAATGAAGTGAATTTTTCTATTGGCTACAATCCAAATTTAAATTCGTATTCATTGCTCCTCCCTACAGTACAACTCGTTAGACCATGAACAATATAAAAAACTTCTCCAATGGCAAGAGTAAATAACCTGGAAGTTCTTCAGTAGTCACGAAACAACGTGGGTAGAAACTTCTGTTGTCAGTAAAACTGATCGTATCAGGTATCCGAAACTCACGCGGAAGCTCAAAAAATAGCATAGAATAACAACTTGGATATCCATAGGGTAAAATTGTGGATTTATTTTAGAAGATTTGAATGGTCACACACTAGGGATTCATCCACAGACTTCAAGGTTATTGACTCAAGGTTTGACTCTGGGAGTGATTGCGAGTGAAAGGGTTCACGTTTGTGGTTTATTCTTGCAATTTCACTGGTCTCCGCCTCTTCTTGGGGTTTCACTGAAAATAATTCCTGATACAGTCGAAGCCCTCTTAGCAGACACTCTCGTAAGCGGACAGCTCTACTTACGGCCACCTTGACAAAACCCCGTTTGAACACTAGCTCATACAAACTCTGTATTCATTCATTCCCGTAAAACGGCCAGTTCCAGTTGCGGACACGTTTTCTGCTTCCCGAGGGTGTCCGCTTACGGGAGCTTCGACTGTAATTGTTAACTTCAAGTCTTGTGTTTGTAGGCCGACATTACCGAGTTCGTCCGGTTCATCGAAGCGTTATTACTTTGAGCACCTGCAGTTGAACTCCACCCAGCTTAAGTTATCTGTGTCCAGTGCTGGCCGGCTCCCTGAAGATCTGCAGAGTCTGAAGAGCAGTCTTGGTCTTATTTCTGGTCAACTTGGAGGATGCTACTGTTGACTTAGGTTGGTGTTCATACATACCTGGATATTAGAGGCCTGCTACTGACTGTCGCAAAACCGATAACAAAATAATCACATGTTGGTAATGGCTAATCATGACAAACACAATAACCCAATGAATAAATCAGAAACTCGAAGCAAAAACATGCTGCCAGTGCCAATGTGGGAAAACATGTAGCCGGTGCCAAGTGCGGGAAAACGTGTAGCCCGGTGCCAAGTGTGGGAAAACGTGTAGCTGGTGCCAAGTGCGGGAAAACGCATGATTGGTTTTTAGTTGGGTTTTTTTTTTTTATTTGTGCACAATTATTCGAACGGTTTTGTTTTTTAGTTTGCCTAACAGGGACCTTAAGCAACCATAACAGCGACGGCAACGAGAACGTCACTGAACAAATGGTGTAATGAGCGAAAACAATGTCTTTGCACGTGCGTTGTACCTCTTGGTACATTTCTTTGCCGTCCTCTGCAAACCAACAACGTGAAAATGACCAAATTCACAAGGTTTTATGGAGAAAGTGAACACACGGCGAGGTAGTTTCTGTTCTCCATCTGAACTTAACGCCGTACTTACGAATTCAGCTCCTGGATAATTCGGCCACTTTAGACAAATTGAACGAGATGAAAATAATTGCAATTTAGTTTTAAAATAATGCAAATTCCTTTTTTAAGCGACATTTTATCTGGCGCTTGTAGTCGTCGTTGCTTAAGGTCCCTAACATTAGCCCGATTGTCCCGTCTGTTATTGTTTGGGCCTGTTCTTGTATGTATATGTTGTCCATACCCACTACCTGGTTGTTTCTCTTTGTTTTGTAGAATCATTCTCTCGGTCCCATCCGTTTTGACACCATGTCATCTCACTTGGACTCCATGAGTAAACATTACACTGAGGTATGTATTGAACGCAGTCCAAGCCTTCCCAAACAAGTTAAAAAATTGATGCAAACCTTCGCACTGCCACAGTAAACTACAGCCTAGTTTCTCTTCACTGCTTGTGTCACCATTAAATGTCTGAACGATATAAATTTATCTCTTAGTTTAACAATCTGTATGTTATTCGTACTTGAGTTGACCGGAAAAATGTTTTGCTCAATGTTCCAAGTGTTTTAAAACTACAGTGATGGCCATCTCTCTACAACGGCCAGGATTTTTTCGTCCTGACCGTGCGCCAATCCATAGGCTTTGCTCTTATTGAAACCTCCCTACAACGGCCACCTTTGTAGGAGAGGTTAAACTGTATTTTGAAAGCAAAGCTTAGACGTCGTTACAAGAGTAAGCCAGTGTATACAGCTATTTCGAGAAAGGTTGTCGGAAAAAAGCGCACGCGACAATCCCGAAAGGTAATCTGGGATATGATCAGCAAGATACGTTCCTGACACTGTAGCCGTCGAACCTACTTTTGTTGCTTTCTTTTTGCACTCGCCTAACATACGTCCATGGCGTCGCGTGTCATTTTCTCAGATTTCACTGAAATGCTGAAGTCAAGGAACCGCAAACTTAAAACTACCCACAATACCTTTCGGGATTGTCGCGTGCACTTTTTTCTCGAAACAGCTGTATGTGAATTAGCAAACGCTAAATTATACCAAGACTGTTTCTGAGACGATCAGTTTCTCAATTCTCCTCACCTGCTAACTTAAATTACTTGTGCCAAAGGTACAGAGAAGATAGAGATGAATCACTGCTGAGATTAAGAATGTTGTAGTAGTATGACGTTAGCCATTGCTGTTGTTCAACAGGAAATCCGCAGCCAGGCCGCAGCTATCGTGGGCTCAGTTGATTTTCTCGGTAATCCCATGGGACTAATAAATGACGTATCATCTGGTCTGGGAGGGACTGGTGAAGAGAGGCAATGTCGGAGGCTTGTTTATGAACGTGGCTCATGGAGTGTCTGACTCGGCAGCTAAAGTAAGTGAAACTAGCTGTCAAATTTAGTTACTGTTTAAAACTGGGGCTATTTCACGCTATTTTCGTTAATTATATCACTTATACACACAAACTAGTCGTAAAATAAGAATAATGAAAATTGGAAAAAGATTGAAACGGATTGCGACAAGGTATTTAAAAGGGCCTTTCAAAATATCTCGAACAGCCGCACCTTACACAAGTGAAAAGTATAGAAAAGGAATACAGTGTTTCTACTGTAGGTATGTGAAAGGGTTGCCATTTTCTAAGGAAGGTATATGAAAGGGTTACCTTTTCTGTCAAAAATGGTATATAAAAAGGGTAAGGGTTTGGACCTCGGGCGGAGTCTCTCCGTATAAAACTTTGTTGAGTATCCCCCCCCCCCCCCCCCCCGGGACATAATGGTCAGTCTTAAGCCTTCAACTCCTGAATCAGGTCACCTTGGCCCACATTCAAGTCCTCAACTTTCATGGAATGTTTTTTTTTCTTCTGCAGATTACTGGATCCCTGTCTGATGGTTTGTGGAACGCGTCAATGGACAGTAAATTCCAAGAGAGCCGTGACGCAATGAGAGCCGAGAGGTTCAGTAGCTCCAAGGATCACTTTGTGGCTGGCGTCAAGGGCCTGGGAATGGGTCTTGTTGGTGGACTCACCAGTATTGTGACGCAGCCAATCGAGGGCGCGCATAACGCCGGACTGTCAGTAAGTTCACTATCACGATTCACGTGCTAGTCACATGGGTCAGTCTGTCAGTTGACTGTTTTGGGATGAAACCTAAATAATCAATAATCAATAAAATCAGAATTCTTGGTTAAATAGCAGAAATGAGCTGATTATATGCTAACAGCTTCACTATGAAAATTAGTGGCTTATCTGGCTTAACTCTAGTTTCCGTAGCGTGAAACTATGAGAGTTTTAACATTATCTTGCCCGGCCAAGAAGACAACACAGCGAGTAACACCAGCAGAAACACCTGCCCAAGCAGCAGGAAATGAGGTTGATATTTGAGCTTGGTACGCTCAGGCCGAGCGGACTGAACATTAATTTTAGTTTTCGTTGACTCGCTGTGCTTGCATTCTTACGCGCGCATTCCACATGCACGTGCTTACAGATTTTTGTATTATTTTACTGTGTTTTCTTGCGCGCTCAAATACGTGTACGCGTTTTACAGTTAGGTTTTTGTATGACGTCCATATATAGCTCGCCTAAGCCCGAAACGTTTGTGCTTAAAAAGTTTTTTTGACACTTCTAAGAATTTTTTTAACCTTTTTTAATGTACACTACAGCATGAAATGCACTTTGTTTTTCAGGGTTTCATAACTGGTATTGGTAAGGGGATTGTAGGAACAGTTGCCAAACCAACTGCTGGTGTTCTGGACTTTGCATCTGGTTGCTGCAGGCGGCCAGTCCGCGGCCAGGCGACACGCAGCTCCAGATATTTCCCGCCAAAACAGGCACGCCTGCGTAGGAATTGTTTTGGACCGAGTGGTGCTATCCCAAGGTTCGCTTCGACTCACGCTGAAGGCCAGGAAATCATGTTGAAAGTTAAATGAAGGCCAATTTTAATGAAAAGTAAGGGACTACTCGTTTTATGATATTTGTGTAGCAGTACTGTTGTTACTAAAGGAGCTACGTCACGGTTTGTGCATCTTGAAAAAATGGCCAAATTTTTCAAGTTCGCTGTTCACATTCCGTCTTAATCTTCTCCATCCTCAACCATCCTTGTTTCCTGTTTGGTTTGTTATTACATCGTTGGGGTTTTTCTACCTTAGTAAGCTATTATTTTGAGGCTTTCTTCAATTTGAAGGTGATTTTGCAATTCACAAAATGGCTTAAAATATCGTGACATAGCTCCTTTAATAACAAAACAGTCCCTAGGTTTGCTTGAAAGTGTGAATAGTTGGAGTGGAAATTTCGAGAAAGGCAAGAGAAAAGAGACCTCGAGAAGCTGTTTTATAGTTAGCTGTTTTATGATTAGTTTTGTTGTAATAAAGAAAAAGCTCAGAGCCCAGGCCAAACGAGAACGAAAGTCGCCGAGAGTGGGAAGGATAAGAGTTATGACAGATTTCTTCAATTCTCATGAGCCCGAGCTAAATGAGAGAAAACTCGATGACTCTCAAGAAAAATTGAGAGTTTCAGTCCAAACGAGAGCTAGAATTTGTCATCTCTCGTTCTCGTGGCTATGCACAAAGATGATATTTTGATGTCATTGGTGTTTCGAGGATCAACTCGTACATTGCCATTATCACTTTGTATATTTGGTGTTCTGCTGTGGAGAGGGTGGGGGAGCATGGGTAGCTGACTGCTGTGACATTCAACTCTGCACTATCCTTTGAGTCTAAACATTTGCTGAGATCGAAAGTGATAATAAATTTTAGAGCAATGATTAAGAAATGACAATTAAGGAAAAGAAAACAACAGTAGAATGAACTACATTGTATGGTTAAATTTCTTGCTTGGTATCTAACTCAATCTTGTTTCATCAGGTTTGTGTTGTCGGAGTCTGTTAGACGCGACAAAGAAGACCGCCTAAAAGCCATCGTCACTACAGAGGGGGTGTATTTTGTACGCGCCCGTGGGATCCCCTCTCCGGAGGCCATTGTTTCTACTCGTGCGCTTTTCAGAGCTCTATGTTTGCCAGCCTCTTTCCAGCGGTAAGTGCATGTCTATGTGGAGTGGTGCGATTTATTGAGGCAAGATTGTTTAATATTTAGACGAAAGGTTGAGTTCAGTTTCATATCCTTATTGCGGCAAGGACTCGCTATTTGATGTACAAAATTACCTTCAATAATACTTTACTACGGCAGGGATGGTGTGGGGTGGGGTGGGGTGGGAGGGCGAGATTCGTTGAGGCAAGATTGTTATAATTTTAGACAAAAGGTTGAGTTCAGTTCACATCCTTATTGCAGCAAGGACTCGCTATATGATGTACAAAATTACCTTCAATAATAGTTTACTGAAGTAGAAAAACACCAAAGAGGTGACAATGAACCATAAAGGAACAAGGATGGTTTAAGATTGTTGAGGACGATTAAAACGGATTATGAACTACGAACTTGAAGATGCGCCATACGTGACGCAGCGCCTTTGAAACAACCTCTAAAGTTTGCTTGGAAACGATATTCAGACGGTACGATTTTTGCTTTCAACTATGCTTTAATACGAGGCGAATTATTGCGTCTAAATCAAACCTACAACTTGCATACGGCTGGTTTTGGCAAATTCGTGCGCGTTTATATGGGACCCGAGTCGTGTCTTAACCCTTTCACTTCCAAGAGTGCCAAGTTTAAAAACTGAGGAAAAAATATTGAATTTCATTTTGAAAAAATTGTCAAAAACAAACAGTACCACTTGAATGTACTGCTCGATAGCTTTCATTTGAATGGTCACACACTAGGGTTTCATTCACAGACTTAAACGGTACAACCACATTGATTGACTTTCATGTGGTACTGTTTGTTTTTCCCTCAGTTTTGAACTTAACACTTTTGGGAATGAAAGGGTTAACTGTAACCAAGTTGTGTTTTGTTTTTACTGATTTAGAAGGCAAGGATTACATCGAGCTTGTGATGAAGGCCGACAACAGCAGTGTACCGACACCATCCAAGAACCCGAGTAAAAGACCTCGGGTCAGATGTGATAAAAATATCGTCGCGCAGAAGGTGCGTACCCTTGTTGTTGTTGTTGTTTTTTACATCGTTTCATTTTGATGATAAGTTGTGGGGTCTGCAGTCAGTATTCGTTATTTATTGACATTTTTCCTAATACAGTCGAAGCTCACTGAGCGGACACTCTAGTAAGCGGACAGCTCTAGCTCATACAAACTCTGTATTTACACATTCCCGTAAGCGGCCAACTCCAGTTGCGGACACTTTTTCTGCTTCCCAGGGTGTCTGCTTACGGGAGCTTCGACTGTATTATGAAATTCTAATATGAAAGTTGGGTAAGCGACATTACTTATCATCTAATTCTAACTCTAGTAGTCGACAAACGGAATCCTGTCAGGACTGTTGTGCACAATAGCAGTACCAAAAGATTCGGACGACTACCCCAAAATGCAATAAAGAAGAATGCCACTTCACATGTAGTTTGGCGTTGTCGAATAACTTATTGCATACGAGGAACCTTTATTAAAAGTTGACGTATCTCGCAGTCATGCCCAAACCCTTCGTTCGTTCGTTCGTTCGTTCGTTCGTTTTCGTTCGTTCGTTCGTTCGTTCGTTCGTTCGTTCGTTCGTTCGTTCGTTCGTTCGTTCGTTCGTTCGTTTCGTTCGTTCGTTCGCTTCGTTCGTTCGTTCGTTCGTTCGTTCGTTCGTTCGTTCGTTCGTTCGTTCGTTCGTTCGTTCGTTCGTTCGTTCGTTCGTTGTCGTTCGTTCGTTCGTTCGTTCGTTCGTCGTTCGTTCGTTCGTTCGTTCGTTCGTTCGTTCGTTCGTTCGTTCGTTCGTTCGTTCGTTCGTTCGTTCGTTCGATAGATCTGTACAAACCGTTTTTTGGCATGATTGTTTGTTGGTTTGATTGTTTCTTTGTTTGGCTCGCTGGTAGACGGTAAACGATGGCATTCCCACCAAGTAGACTGTACGAATGTTCATGATAGTGAAATTGTCCTTTTCCTTCCTGTTGATTAGGTGGCGCAGAAAATAAACTATGCAAAGAATCTTTATGATGAAGTACAGCAGACTGTTAAGGTGCGAACCCAAAGAACCGACCTCCCCCGTGTAGCAGTGAAACGCTCTATAGAAGAGTGAAGACATTCTAAACGAGAGTCATGTCACAATAGCTGGTCCTACGAAGGCATTCTCGTCCACAGAGACCACGTTCCTTTTGGTCAGCACCAAAAATCGCTAGTTCTGTCCACTGATTGGCCTCGTAAAATAAAGACAAGAGAAAACGAGTGCTCTGCGCAAGCTCAAAACATCGGCTCCAGCCAGAGGTTGCGATTCCGGCTTGGTGCTGACCAAAAGGATTGCGGACTCAGGGGACGGGAATATTACGGAGGAAGCAGGAAATGATACACCAATCGCTGTGAGAGGATTGGTGAGAGGACTCTACCGAAGAGGACATCTTTTGATTGGCTGATGCCAGACATGGCATTCTGACTGGGTTTAACTTGTTCAGACCAACAGATATATTTAGTGAAACCAAGTTTAAAAACTTGATAAAAGGTTTCATATGGGAATGTTCGAGTTCGACTTCAATAATTAAGCTGCGTTTATACTCAAACAGCTTTAAACCACCATGCTTAACCTAACCGATTTTGAACAACGTTTAGCTTTGGTATAAACGGATCATTTGTTCACAAGAAAGGAGTGAATGACACTTTAGTTTGGACAGTTTATCATTTGTTTTAAATGTTCAGCGATCCTCTTCATACCAGAGGAACAAGGCTATCCAAGTCGAGGTAAACCATACGAATTTTGGAATTATAAATTTTTTCAACTCAAAAACGAGCATTTTTTTTGAAATATTTAATGTCTTGGAAAATATTCATTGTGGTAGAATATGCGAGGGAAATTGCACTATTTATTGACATAATCTTCTTCCTCGTAAGCACATGCAGTTCATACACAAATATATTTCACAGGGTTTTCTTTTTTTGTTTGTGTTTCGGGGGGGGGGGGGGGGGGTGGTTCTTTTTGCTCACTGAGATTTTCACTTTGCCATCAACCATACACAAATCGGCACGAATTTTACTTCGTGTGAAAGTATGGAGATGAAATAATTTGATTTCGCCAATTACAAGATAGATAAAAGTTCATTGGTGAAGTGAATTGAATTTAACACTGATATATAGTAGATTGCGTGATCCACTTTATGTGACACGAGAAATCTTGCGTGACGCGAGTGTTTTTCATAGGAGGCCAGTTGCACCTCTGGGGTGAACATTTTTGCAGTTAGGGAGATGTTTAATTATTTTTCTCAGGGAAAATGCAAATTAATTATATAATTGACTTTCAGTTGAAAGAGGTTAGATTTATTCGATAGAATTCAATTATGCACTGAATGCCAGAGTTTGTACAGCAGTGTTATTATAGGGTTGTATATTTTTAATATGGCAGTTTAGAATAAAAGGAAAGATAAATTAATGCTTGTCTTGTCTGCTGATGTTGAATAGGGAGTGACTTTTCTCCTCTCAGTTCATTTAATGAGACTTGTTATTTTCCATACATGAGGTGGAAATCACACTAACTATTTTTTGGCTAGAAATTCCTAACCCCAATATAAAGGCTAACCGGAGTACCATTCTGTGCCTGATTAATATAGCTAATCCCCCGTCCCATCCCACCCTACTTTACCATGCTGTTGTACCTCTCACCCCAATATAAAACAGAGGCATCCCCACCCCCCCCACACACACACACACACACACACACACACACACCACACACACACACACACACACACACACACACACACACACACACACACACACACACACACCACACACACACACACACACACACACACACACACACACACACACACACACACACACACACACACACACACACACACACACACACACACACACACACACCACACACACACCACACACACACACACACACACACACACACACACACACACCACACACACACACACACACACACACACACACACACACACACACACACACCACACACACACACACACACCACACACACACACACACACACACACACACACACACACACACACACACACACACACACACACACACACACACACACACACACACACCACACACACACACACACACACACACACACACACACACACACACACCCACACACACACACACACACACACACACACACCACACACACACCACACACACACACACACACACACACACACACACACAACACACACACACACACACACACACACACACAACACACACACACACACACACACACACACACACACACACACACACACACACACCCACACACACACACACACACACACACACACACACACACACACACACACACACAACACACACACACAACACACACCACACACACACACACACACACACACACACACACACACACACACACACACACACACACACACACACCACACACACACACACACACACACACACACACACACACACACACACACAACACACACACCACACACACACACACACACACACACACACACACACACACACACACACACACACACACACACACACACACACACACACACACACACACACACACACACACACACACACACACACACACACACAAAAAACACAAACAAACACACAAACACACACACACACAAACACAAAACACAAACAAAAGGTGTAATACCAATCCAAGTCTTGTAAAATACATCTACATGGCCAGAGCTGAAGTAGAAGAATATATATTCTTCCAAGCTTCCGTGAAAATAATTGTCTTCAAATTTTACGAAAAATAGTGTTTCTTTGCCGGCGGAGTCACGCGCACTTTATCGAAATTCTTTTACGTAGGAATACAAAACATGAAATAAAAAAGGTCATTTTCGAGTTGCCTTTTGCCTCTGATTCAAAGCGAGTCAAGGTACACAGCCATTCATATGGATATGAGTGTGATTTGCAAGACAATGAATCGTGCAGGTAAAACTCATTTCCATATGAAAGTTTTTTGCCACCAGGACATGGAGGCAAAAGGCAACTCACAAATGACATATAAGACATGGCCTATTAATTTTATTATAATATATAATTATTATAATTAATTCGGTTTGTAACTTCGTTTGTTTTATTCCCCTCAGAACCAAGTTAGAATTTAATATTTCAAAAATGGCGTATTCCCCTGTCGGTAGTATGAATGAATCACGAGAATTTTAGGCGCTTTTGTCATAGTTTGTATTTGACCAATCGCAGCTTTCCTAAACATGGTTGAAAATTAATGTATTCAAAAATTACTGCACGTGTGAAAAGTTTCCTTCGTGAACCACGCGGTTTTGCTGCAGGAGTCACCGAGGATATGAAACAGCGTTTCTGGTATACACAAACTCAGTACGGGGAAACAAAAAATGTCTTACGGCTTGTTTCAGAAATGTGGTTAACAAGAGGCGAAACTTGAGGGATGTTGCGCAAAGAATTGGCCTGGAATACCTCAAGTGTACAACGCACAACTGAATTCGCCGTGTGGATGGTTCTCTTCGCCAAGGTATTAATGGCCTGAAATGCAATTAATTTGTATTTAATATATCGCTCAGTTGTTAAATTGAGTTATTTGTGAGACTATGAATCTATCTGCTGTAGTTTAATTAGAATATCAACATGACCGGGTTTGTACTGGCCTAAAATCGTCAAGCAACATTGAATATTTAATTTTCTAACCCAGGAATGATGAATACTTGTCGCAGAAAAATTAATAAGAAATAATGTCTCATCTTCATTTAACATCGATGTTACCAAACATTTCTCTCAAACTCGCACCCCACTCATGCTCGCAAGGATAAACGCTCGTGGGATCTCTTATGTGCAAAGGAAGACTGCAAGCAGTTTACTTTGAATCGGATCTGAACGCTTCACTTCCTCAGAGGCCGGGGCTAGGACTGGACTGATTGTTCCATGGATACATGTTTGCTCATTTCAGCATTGTTTTTCTCAGTTTCAGATGACGTACTCTCAAAGAATCTTGATAAGGCACGGCAAGATCTCTCCCGTTAATAATTACGAGAAGGTAAGTTTTCCAAGGAAACCTGTTATAAAAATAGGTCACGATGTGTACATGTGACTGCCGTGGTATTCTATATTATAAGACGAAATGAGAAGTAGATCACTCTTGCGAATTGAAAGCTTAAATTTGTAAAGCAAACTAAGGTCCCCGGATGTGGATTGATTGTTAACTTTTTCCAAAGCAACCCAAAAGGTATTACCATGGCAACGTATAAAGTCGTTATTTGGATGGTTTTTGCTCATTCCTGCATTGCTCTTATCAATTTCAGATGAAGTTTCATTAAAGAATCTTTGAAAGAGAAACCAGAAGAAACCAGAAGTAAAGAACTGAGTGAAGGTAAGCTGCAGCATGATGATTATCAAGAAAAAATAGGTCCGCAATGTGTACAAAATGCTACTTTTACCAGGGAAATGCATTGTAACATTGAAACAGAGAACTTGGCTCTATTTGGACTCGAAATGTTGTCTCCATATATCAAGGCAACATATAGTACTAACGCCGTGAGACAAAATGAATAAATCCACTGACTGACTCACGAGATATTCAACGTACAGTCTTGATTAATTTAACAGTCTGGTCTATTACAGTTATTGTATGGATAATGTTTGCTCATCCCGCGCTTTTTTTAATCAACTTCAGGTGAAGCACCATTAAAGAATCATCCTGATAAGGATTGGCAATAAGGAACCACAAGCAAAGAATTGAGTGAAGTGAAGGTAAGCGTTTAGTTAACCTGTCATCATCATATCAAGATAAGTAGGTCCGCAATTCGTACATATGTTTACTGTTACCTTGACAATGTATTGATATATTACATGTTGATCACTTTTTTTAAATGAAACGGTTAAAATATTAAATCACTGTCAAACGTTTAAAACTCTTTTCGAAATTGATTTTAAAAGCCGATAAGGATTCCTAAGTTTCAGTAAAGATGAGGATTGGTGGTGTTTGCAAGTGTGTTTCAATCTAATTTTTTCTTCGATGTCATAGGTATACATGCACAAAAACGCTGTACAAATCAAATAAATTCACAATCGATTTGTTTATTTTTCAAAATCAGTAGAAAATCAAATAAATTAATTGACACTTGTCTAGATTTCAAAAATATTTGGCCACAGGGATGTTTTTTCATTGAAATGTTTCGGTTAATTAAATATATATATTTTTTCTGTTTTTTTTTTCTTTCTGGTTACCGTGTTGCAATTGTTAAGCCTGGTTTCCATATAATCGCAACGATCGCCCCCGACTGCGATCGTTGCGATCATATGGAAACCACTCTTGCGATCGCAACGATCGCAGTCGCAGCGATCGCAGCGATCGTTGCGATTATATGGAAACCAGGCTTTAGCTTCGCAAGTTATTGTTTTGGACAAGAATCACGTGGTTGTTAGCAAATTTATTTTTCTTCATGATCTCTTCAACTATAGTGGTATGATCGGAATGTAAACAAAACAAAGACTGCAATAGGCCTAATTATTCATGCTAGCCGCCATGATGGTTTTGGTATTATAATGCAAATTAGTCATATGGTCTGCCAGGAGACAAACATTGGCAATTTTCAGAAAATCGGTTTGCCCTAAATTCAAATTTCAGTTCCAAAATGATATTTGAGTGTCAGATACACGTAATAGACAGCTTTATTAAATTGACTATTAATTTAGAATGGTTACTTTATATATATTCTGGCTTTTAATTTTTACAAAAGCGTCAATACAAGTCATATTCAAGTGTTTTATTTACTATAATACTGTGAGCATATACAATGGCATATGCCTGTGAACAAAATTCTTCAGTATGGAGAGACTGAAGAGAAAATGGTTAGAATTGCACGATTTAAAGTTGTTTACTTTTCGAAAATCACGCGGCTAATTTGAATTACAATATGAAAACAAACATGGCGCTGTCGACGTCGTGAAGCTGAATTTCTAGAAAATATGAGTTTGATTTAACCTCGGTGGATTTGATCATTATTTTAAAATGGGATAACAATAAGAAATTAATTTACTTTTATGTGTTCAGTATTGTGAAACGAAATTTGCTCTATTTTGTTATGATTTCTCAAATAGGGCTTCTAGATCTCGATCGTGATAATCAATCATCCAGCATTTCTTATTATGAATTTGCTAATCACTGATTCCCTGGCCTCACAAGTTTCGCGTAAGAAGATGTTTACGGACATTGATTTTGTTATTCAAGTTTGCCAACCAAGAAATCTTTGTTTCACAGCAGCCAATAGTTCTTTGATTGCCACGTTTTAAAATAACAATTGAATATGTGGAAAGAAATGATATAAACAAATTTCCGAGTAGCTATTGTAATTGACTGAATATTTCTCAACAACTGAATAGGCGGCGACGTCATCGATTCTTTGCAATATATTCGGTATGGTGGCAGTTACCGATATTTTGGCAACTTCTATTTACAAATTAATTATTTCGGCTTTTGGTGAAATTTCTGAATTTCTAAGAGTGATCAAAATCTAATTTCTCCTTACTCAAAATCAAGCGGGACAGGTGATGAAAGTAAAGAAGTAATGAAGTAGGGAATATTCAATTGTCTAGCTTGACGTACCTTATCTGTGTAAATGGCAATCCAGTTCATTACTGGCTTAGCAATGACGATTTCTCTCTTCATTTGTGACTTAAATTTTGGGAGCCCTTATACCGATCAACAAGTAATTTATTCTTGAGTATCAATACATTGTCAAGCAGACAGGTTGCGAGAATAAAGAAAATCATCAGCTTGCATAAGCATGAAAATATTGTCTTGATGTCACACCAAGTTCTCAGAACTAACATTGAAATTCACAAGGATTCGTGACAATTGCTACGAAGATACATGACGAAAGTAATATCTATAATAATCTACATTTTTGCAAACATCATTAACTAATGGGCCATTTTACAGTTGTGTGCCTAATGGGCCATTTTACAGTTGTGTGCTTAGAATCCAGGCCTTTGAACCGAAGTGAGGCTGGAGGTGACTTTGTTGTGATACAAACCTTCCTTCTTTTCAAATGTAAATTATTCTGTTATTATGTAAACTAGTTTCTGATCTCTATCATCTCATGGTCACCCCTAACCTCGATTTCATACAGAGGCTTGGTTACATTTCACAGAACTGTAAAATGGTCTATTGCGTTTTGATAACTTTTGCTTGGGCCAACACGCAACTGAATGAATTGTTTTTATTAGTACATTTATAACAATAGTAACGGTATTATCTATAGTCTTGTTGCATCCATTACAATTCAAGTTTTTCGTATTTTAACACGTACTTTTGTGTTCTCTTTCAGGGCCTTCACATGTAATACTGCTTGTTAATGTGGATCACAATCCAGGAGAGAGAAGACAAGAACTCTTAAAGAACTCAGGCATACAAGACAAGAAGATAGTCAATGGTTAATTCTAGAGGTAATTTATCCTTGAGCATCGTTGAATATCAACAAAACACGTGCGAAAAATTTTTTACGAGTGTGAGAATCTAGTTGGCTGAGTTAAACAACAGCAACATCAAGAAACAGTGGAATTGGTTTCTAATAATTTAATTGTCTGGTATTTACTGGTCGATAATGACATTCAACTGCTGTTTTAGAAGAACACTCTTCCAATTGCTATCGATAGAAATTTCTCGTTTAGGTTTTGAGTTTATTCAGTCAAAGAATTCGTGCACAATGCTCCTATCCAGTAACTTACGTAATATTTTCAGTGTAACCACAGAACGAATTATTGCCGCCATAAAATATTGCAATGGAACATGCAATCAAAACATGTAAGCACGTGTGTTGATTGCGTGCTCTGTTGCTTTATTTTATGGCGGCGGTGATTTGCTCTGTGGCTGCTTTAATTTTATTTTTACGACAATCATTGGAAAACTGCTCCAAAAACTAGACGTAATAAGCTAAAAAAGCTTGCAATTGAATTGTCTGTTTCACCAAATTAAATCTTTGATAAGTAGTCAAATTTTTGTACTTATTTGTAATCTGAAAATATTAATGAAGACAGAATTTTTCTTATCCAAGTTTCAACGCTAGATTTTCATTTATTTGTCTTTACTACAGCGGTCGTTTGACTTATAATTTAGCTTTTGATGTAGCAATATTCTGTCAAATGTTTTTTCTACATTTTTGATTTAGTTTTTTCTATTTATACTTGAATTGTGTGTAGTCATCATAATATCTACATTTTTATAATTTGAAGTGTTGTATAATCATTGCTTGTATTCAGTGTTGTAAATAATTTTGCTTTTTAATTTAATATCTTATATACTCTAATTAATGGTACAAACAATAAATAAAATTGTTCACAACTTTCATTGTTTCTATTGTTTATTGTCTTTATTATATAAACAAATGAATAAAAAAATTCGCGCTTTTAAAAGGGACTGGGAACTAGAAGAAATGTAGGCTATCTCTTTTACTATATTTTGCCTATGTAGGCTTGCCGAAAAGAAAAAAAATTCCGCGCTTTTGAACAGAGTCTAGTCAGAAATCAATCATATACTTTGACTTTTGATGGGATAAATCCATCTGCACAATGCAAGATTTTTCCCGCCAAAAGACTTAGTATATTTTTGACTCAATACCAGACACCATACAAAAGCGCAGACTTTTTCTCCAAGTAATATTTTCCCGCCAAAAGACTTAGTTTTTTTTTTTCGACTTTTTACGCCAGCACGTACTGACTAGTTATAGAACAACCACTCGAAACGAGATCAAATTTGTTTCTAGAAGCTATCGCTAGCCAAGATCGTTCAGAACAATTTATTTGACAACAGTGCTTTGCTTTGCTTGTTGATGTCAACGTTTATACTTCTGGTCTCATCTTTGAACCTGAAAAAAACGTAGAAAACAGATTTTAAAAATACACTTAGAGTAATTTGCGCAGCCATGCACAGTTAATTTTCAGTCACGAATGTCGCTAAACGTTATCAAATTTAACAATTTCATCCAACATAGCTAAATTCTGAGTACTCCCGGACTTAATTTAAACTAACGTTAAACATGGCTTACTGTGCGAATCAAAAAAACCGTGAACACTTTGATTTAACTTTGACATGATCAAACCGCAAGAAGAATAGTCAGGAAACTCAAATTTACACTTTGTTTTTGCAGAAAAGCTTTGTGCGAAAATAGCAATAAAATAAATACAGGAAAAAAATACCAATTTTGGCAGAGGATAATCCAAGTGTTCACGCTTTTTGATTCTCACAGTAAAAATTTTAATTGAGATCACTAAATCTTCAGGGGAAAATCGCTAAATTTAGTAGCCACTAGAAATATTAGCGTTAAAAGTTAAATGCCACAATCTTGAGTGAATCATTCCTCATTCCTCAGCTCATCGAAGTAATTTTAATTCCGATTTTTAGACAGAATAGCTTGTAATTGTGTTTGATTCGTACCCTCAACCCTTTCAGCTGATATATGAATTCACCCTATTTTTTCAATACACTCCTTTTAATGCAGGTTTTGAGACAAAAATAGTGGCTGCCTTCCATCAATATTTTTTGTTTTAAATGTTACAGTCCGTGACTGAAAATCTGCTTCGAGCCTCCTTCATTGACCAGAAGTATTCGCTATTTATCAGATTACATTTCCTTTGTTAAAATCAATCGACCCATCCTAGCCCCGAAATAAGTTTTATTTGAATAGTTGATTTTTTCCAATGGTAATAAGGGGATAAGGTTGCCTTGATTCAAGTGGTTAAAGTGCCCCTACAATCAAATTGTTGATATTCATTTGTTTTTATCATTAACGTCATCTTTGAGGTCATTTTCTCTAATTCGCAACCAAGCCCTGGAACAAGGTCAAGTAATGGCGGCCGTAAATTCTCGGAAATAAAAGTCCAAAAAACTGGACTTCTAATGTTCGTAATGGATTGAAATTTAGCAAGATGAGCAAGAAAGTCATCTTGTACACGAAAATGTAAAACAATGAATATCAACAATTTGATCGTAGATCGTAGGGGCACTTTAACGTTTCATCATGTAAACAGGCCCAGATAAAATGGGGTATACATTGTTCATTTCGTTAAAAGTTGAAACTGTACTCACCGATTGTCATGATACAGATAACTTCTTTTCCAGTCTTTTGTGAGTTGTTCCATTGTCGGTGGATTCGTCCAGAAACTGTTGAAAAAAGCAAAATAAATAAATGCGTCCTTGGTGGTTTTTAGAAAGGAAAAATCTAATTGGATCATGACGAAGTGTCCGGAGGTGCCTGGCAACTGACTAGCTGCATGGATGTTCCAGGTCAAACATAATCATGCTTTATATTTAATTTAGTATCAAGAATAAGTATCAAGATTAAGATCAAGCCCATGCTAGGAACACCTTGTTTTTGGCCTCGTATCGAGTTTGAGAATAGATGGTTTGCCCAGGATGCTGGCTGATTTGGTAAAAGGGTACCTCGAGTCCTCAAAAAAACGTTTCACCGTTTAAACAGGCCCTTACTAACCCCTTCGCTTCCAATTAACCCCTCAGTACTGCCCTGTGCCAAGGCTAAGTGCATTATTCATGAGGCAACAGGGCAGAACTTGAATATCTCTAAAATATTTGCATTGAACATAATGATAATACAAGGAGTCACGTCCGAGTTACTAATAGCCCATTTCAACATGTTTACCTCCATATATATATTTGATACTATAAAGAACAGAATTTTGAACATCATACAGCTTCAGAAAGCTTGCGACGATCGCTTGATCTTCTTCGTGAATTGTTTTCTGCAACGTTTTCAGTTCACTATTGAATATTTTTTTCTACTCCAAACAATTTACAGTCAGCTCTCGCCTTGTGGACACCCCGTTATTACGGACACGCGCTATTACGGACAAAATCCAGCCCTCCACCCGGCGAAAGCTATAGAGGTTTGAATGAAAATGACTCCCGCTATTGCGGACTCTCGCTATTACGGGCTCCAAACTACGTCCCGAGGGTGTCCGCTGTAACAAGAGTTGACTGTACTAAGCTATGTGAAATACATTTTGCTAAAAAAGGAAACTGTACTCACCTATTGTTATGAAGTAAAGAAGTTCGATTCAGTCTTTTCCAATCTCTTGCAAGTTGTCCATCGGCAGTGAAATCGTTGAGAAACTGGAAAAAATATATATATGAAGAATTGAATTTGTGTTGGCTATCAGAGAAATAAGAAGGCCGAGGAATTTACCCTGAAATGGCAATTGACAAACTACATGAATGTTCCTGGTCGACCACAAATCATGTTTTAGAAAAATGCTTCCGATTCTACTCATTAGTGACGAAAATGAAGAAAGCTAGGGTCCGTTTTATCAGATGACCAAAGGTTGAAAATTGCTCATCGACTCATGGACGCTGTTTTCCCTCTCTCGTGACCTTTTTATGTTTTTATTTTTCTGTTTGTTTTCTACCTCTCGGTCAATTGTAATATTCGTTATTCATTTTGTAAAAGTGATGTGATGCAATAAGTATAGAATATCGAATGAACTGCTCGTGCAATTTACGATCATGGGCACGAATGGCGGCGTTTGTAGAGAGGTGGCCGTTATAGGGAGGCTTCAAAAGAGTAAAGTGTATGGATTGGCACACGGTCGGGACGAAAAATCCTGGCTGTTGTAGAGAGGTGGCCGTTATAGAGAGGTGGCCGTTAGTGGAGGTTCGACTGTAATAAAATTGTTCTCAAAATGCTTAGTATTAAAAGAGGCCGAAATGGTTGCCCTGGGTACCAGAGAGACCCCCAGCCCTACCCCGACCGTACATTCGAGACAAGTTTGAATCACGGTTGGCTCACTCAGCATGATTTGGGGAAAATGTTTCCAGTTATATTAGGAATATACATTTTAAAAACTCACCTATAGCTAATGAAGCAGAAGGCTTTTCCAAACTCTGTTCTAAATTGTTCCATCGTCAGCGAAATAGTCTGGGAGCTGTTGGAACGGAAACGAAATTAATCAACATACAAACAAATAAATAAAAAAATAAATGCTGGTTATTGGAAAGGCAAAGCGTTGGGTTATTATGGAAAGGATCACAGCAGAGTGCGTGTTTGAATCATTTCTATTCTACGCTTGGAATATTAATTCTCCTTACTTTACCTATACTTCTTCCATTGTGAGCTATGAGAATTTGGTAGTACATCACTGAGACAATATCCAACGTTGATTATTTTCTTTATTCTCCTTCCTTGCCTGCTTGACAATGTATTGATGTTGCGAGGAGAAGTGATTTTTTGATCACTCTTCATAAGGAGGAGGATCAGATACTCGACGGGTTTTAAGAGTCAAAACTGATAAAACTTTTAAAAAAACCAATTCAGTTTCCTTTTGTCAATTATTCCAGTCTTGATTTCTAATTTCTACAATAATGCATAAAATTATTTTATGCAGTCTGAATGGTTTAGTACTATCGATTTGAAATTAATTACGATAAATATGAGTTTAAATATTTTAACGAGTAATACAAATGTTTCCCCAATCTACGATGGCATATAAAACGGCAAGTGTCAGAAACCCAGAGATAATTAACCAATAAATATGCACAGAAGTCCAGCATGTCCACTTATCGACTTTTCATACGCAATATTCTTTCATGTGCTCGTAGAAATGTTCGATTTAAACTAAGATTCAAGCAACGTTTTTAGTCTCCCAAAGAACTATATACAACCACTAAGCGATATAAAATATTAAATTCCATGCGCATTACCTTGTTAGTTGTACACTTGCGGCGGTCCAGAGTATTTGAAGGCCATTTGTTTGCAAAACTCTCCTCAAGCTTGCCATTTGTTAACTGCCATTTCCCAGCCAAAGCGAAAAGCATTTCTTGTCCATTCGTAGCTTATAAGCTGCGCAAATAACTCTGCGTAAAACCCATTTCCAATCCATAACTTGGACGACTCTTCTTGTAGCAAAACGTGGCTTGACGAAGAAAACGTTTCACACGTACGGTATTTCTTGAATATATTAATTTTGCTTGACAGCGTTTTGATTGGTAAAATGCAAATTATGAAAAGCGTTAAATTACAACAAATTTGTCAAAGAAAAAAAGCTACATTAATGACATTTTATCCTACAAAGCTTGTTTCCTTCGTAAAAGCAAATTACAAAACGGCAGCTTACTGTTTCGTTTTGTAGGTTAATACCTTTTCCGTTTAACCCTCGGAGGTATATCCAAAGTCATACCCCGAAGACCGTACAGGGAGGGGGGGGGGGGGGGGGGTAGAGCCCTTCCCCCCTTGGGTTTTCGTGTTTTTTCTTAATATCCTGAAAGTATTATGTCTTTTAATTTATTGATAGCCCTGAGCTTGCTCTACAAGATAATATAGTTATGTAGTTATTTGTTGGATATGACGTAATCACATTCACCATCTTGGATCCGCCATCTTGGATTTTACAATTTTCTTTAGACGTCAGAAAAAAGCAAAAAATTATACAAAATCATTCCAAATCAATAATGGGATGCTAAAATGTACTAATACTGCAATGCTTAGAAAACTGGAAAAATTATCACGAAAACGAATAATTATATCTGAAAATTCGAAATTTGGGTAACCCCGCATGTCATTACGCGGTTGTCATGGCAACGTCAAAAACTGCAGACCAACAGTTGTCACATATTTTAGTTCGCCTGCACTAGGAGGATCCTAGGATCATCACCCTCCTACCAATCTGTGCAGTGGAACATATTATTAATGACCTTGTAGCAATCCGTCAGTAGTCCCGGCTCAGATAAACGGAGTTCTAATGTATCAGTTTAAAAGCAATGTTTATTTCAATATTGTGAATTTTCCTTGGATTAATAACTGTTATTACAGTCAGTTAGCAAAGTGTTCTGTTTTGTAAGAACACATCAAAAAGAGGCATCCAAGACATACAAACGAGACATTTGCGTTAAAGTCTTCGACATGTAAACGACCTCATTGCATGATAGTTAAAATGTCATTTAAAACATAAACCACTTACATCTGTAATAAGAGCTGTTCGATTGGTCTCAAAAAGACTAAACTCTAATAAAATACTTTTATGAATATGGAACAAGCTATCAAATGAAATCAGGGCCATGGTTGGCAAAAATGAATTTGTCCGAAGGATACGTACTGTAAATTTTTTAGCTGAGTAGATGTAAAATAACATAGAGTATTTTAACAAAGTAGACATCATAATATTTTTAGTTAGAACATTTTAACATTTTAGATTTTAAATTATACATTCTTATGTAATTTTTTATTTATTTATTTATTTATTTATTATTTAGTATTGGAACATCTGTAAACTAGCTGTTTATAGCTAAGTATGTATTGTATTGTATTGCATTGTATGAATAAATTATTAAATGTCACACTCAAGCTTGGAAGTTGGCGAATTAAGATCCACTGGTTTCGTTTACTCTTCTTTTGTTTCCTTCAATCTTAGAAAGAAAAAGAGAATGGCAACATGATCATGAACACAAAAAAGATTCGTTTATCTAAAAAGACCCGGATCACACGGCACATTGCTGACGCAGCAAGCAAGTTCTGATGTAACCAAAATGGCGACTACAGCCGGATCAAGGAGCCAAGAAGAATAAACCACAGTTGTTAGCTGCTTTGCTCTCAGAGGAGAAAAGTGCCGGGGAAAAAATGACCAGAAAGTAGGAAATGGTTCATAGTTGTGCCACACCATTGTGCGCAATCATTTCAGGGATGGACACGATGCAATTCAGACATTGTGTGGATAGGATGCTCGCCGACAGCATTGCGCGCAAAATTGCACCGTGTATCCGGGTCTTCAGTTATATTCACTGTAACAGAAATTTCGTACGCGAGAGGCGGCTTAACCTCTTAAATTAATACAGGCTGAGAAATTTCTGAACGCTGATTGGTCAAAACGAGCTGAATTTAACTCAAATACCACGATTGACTTGCCATATTTGGAAGAGAGTGGTATTTCAAGTCTTGAAATACCACTCTCTTCCAAATATGGCAAGTGTGACAATAGACCATTTTACAGTTCTGTGAAATGTAACCAAGCCTCTGTATGAAAGCGAGGTTAGGGGTGACCATGAGATGATAGAGATCAGAAACTACTTTACATAATAACAGAATAATTTACATTTGAAAAGAAGGAAGGTTTGTATCACAACAAAGTCACCTCCAGCCTCACTTCTGTTCAAAGGCCTGGATTCTAAGCACACAACTGTAAAATGGACTATTGACTCTAAGAGAAAAAAAAAACAAGATGGCGGACATTTCTATTGTTTAGCGTGTGGACTAAAGTGGGCATTTGAACGAGATTATCTGTCAAAGTGTCCAAAAACCTACGAATATTGAAAGCAAAACACTTTTGTGTGGTATAACTAAGCTGAACAAAGCATTCCATTGCTTAAACGTTTCAAAACGAAGCTCCAATGACATCTGTGAAGCTACGATCGTCGTGTACTCGGGTAGGATATTTGCCTTGTATTATAAACAAATAAAAAAGCGGCTCGTGATATTTTGGACAATTTTGAAATATTACTCGCGGTATTATTTCCAAATACTACTACAACTCATGCTATTACCTATACAAATCAACGTAATAAAAACAACATGAGGATAATTGACTTTACCAAGAGAGGATGATCTAAGAGAACGATTCCCCGTACCCATGATAATTTTTGGAAATCTATTAATAGTTTCGCGCCATGCTGTGAAAGTTATTTTTATTCCCTTCTGATCGAGGCTCCGACATCACGTTACTCGAACTGACCAATCAGGTAGCGCTCTTAAAATAGCTCAGCTATGGACTGGAAGCTAAAAAATAGATTTCAAAAAATTATCATTGAAAGAGACTCGTGTATGGGGGAATGCTTCTCTTAGGTCATCCTCTCTTCACTAAAGTTTTGATATTACACTATAAGAGTTTATGAAGCTTTGGTTTTTGTCGACTGCGAGCTTAGAAAGGAAGATACGTGTCAGGTAGGAGAAGACAAAATTCTTGACTTACTTGTTTTCGTTGGGGTCCTTAGTTTTGCTTTTGAAACCTCTCGACAACGGCTTGAAAATCGTTGGGTAAAGAATGAACCAAGTAACTAACACAACAGGGCCTGCGTAGTGAAGAGACAGCCACGCCTTAAAAATGAAAAATAAATAACATAACATAAGTAAAATTGTATTGATTCCAAGAACAGTGTAAAATCACATGACTAACTGTAATCTGCAAAGGCCTTATTGAATAACCAAGGTAAATAATTGTTTAGAATACAACATTTCTCCATTGAAAAAAAGGCCTCAAAAAAGGAAAGAAAAGAAAAAGAAACGCTAGCCAGGTATCAAATATCTTGGATACGAAAGTAATAAGGAAAAATATTCACTGTTAGGCGTCCTGAGCCATGGCCGAAGGGTGAAATAAGTACATCTTTATTTGTAAACAAATATATTTTTTTAAATATTTTTATCAACAAAATGCAGGTTACTATTTTCTACATATTCTTCGTGTTAATGATCGATACATTTTAGAGCCTCGTTAAAGTACGATTGTAAATACCAAAGATACCAATTACATCCGGGAGTTTACCTTGTGAGTGAAGTCCAGTCTCCGCAGCAGAAACGGGACCAAGAAAAAACCGACGCCTGTGAGTCGCAAACAAACACCCAAGAGGATGATGGGTATCTTGACTAATGGTGGGAAAGCTGCGAATGGCGTCTGAATTACACGACGACAAAGACCTAACACCTGAGGAATAAAATATAATTGAAGGTAAAGGACACTGACAGGTTATCCCATGTTTACACTAGCTTATATAAACAATAGCCTCCATTTGGCTTCAAAAATATGCTCGGATATTTGTCCTTGGACATTATCTGTTCCTCAAAGCTCACAGTTTTCCGAGAGCGAAGCTCGAGGAAAAACTGTGAGCTTTGAGGAAACAGATAATGTCCAAGGACAAATATCCGAGCATATTTTTTGAAGCCAAATGGAGGCTATTGTAGTTATTATCCTTCACGCTCTGTTTGCCGTGGAAGATCTCGGTCGGCCAAGCTGTTTTAAAAAACATCAAAATAATTATGTTGGCGTTCAAAAATATTTCTAGTCTGTTCAAAACAATCAGTTCTATTTAATTTAGCAATTTATTTGAGACGAAAACTGAGCCTGCGAACGTGAAACGCAAATTTTCAAAACTGGGGAATATCACTTGGGGAATATCACCGGATATTCTCCAGTTTTGGCTGCGTCACGTGACCTGTTTAGACCAATCGCGCGTGAGAAAAAAATTTGATGGATTATAAGAAGAGATATAAAGAATGTTATAGCCTCTGCAGTAAACTACGAGCAGTTCCTCTTTACGACAGAAACTCTGTTTTGGCCCGTCCACACTCAAAACGATAACGTCATAATCTCCCAGCAAACTTTCAGAACTTTGCGCAAACAAACATGGCGAAGAGCGGGAAATTTGAAAAGCAAACAAAAAGCAGAAACTTTAACTTTAAGCCCCGAGATTTACACAAACACCAACTTATAATTTGGAACAATAATGTTTACAACTTTGTCGCATGCGACTTCTGTAGCTCGCTCTGCTCGTGTCATGCAAAAATCGTATAAAACTCTTATCATTTAACATTGTCTGTGGCTTCGACTTGTCGTAGGGTTTTAAAACATGTTTCAAAATCCTACGACATTTTTCGTGTCGTACACGATAATCGTAAGCGAGTTGTAGGTTTGAATTACACGAAACAATTCGTGTCTTACGTTACTCGTAAGCATGCGACGAAGTTGTAACGTAAGCTCTCTAGATGAGAGTTGTACCGTCTAAATCGGCCGTTCAATCCCTCATTTCCCTCACCTGTTGTTCCATTACAATGATAGCAAACTCTCCGATGAAGCAGAAGAAAAAGCCGGGATCGATACCGTGCCACAATGCCACAAACACGAGCGTTATGAAGTGAGAAAGAAGTTTACTTCCAAGGAAACGCAGCCTTTTATACAAATACCTGGAAATGAAGGACAGTTAATGTTGCTGTTTTATGAAGAGTTGTAAGTAAGAGATTCTGGGGCCGAATTCACAACGACTTCCTAAATTAACCCTTTCACTCCCAAGAGTGCTAAGTTCAAAACCGAGGAAGAAATCTTGAATTTCATTTTGCAACATTGTCAAAAGCAAGATGTCGAGGTTGAGTAATGACTGAAAATATATATAATTTTTAAAAAAATCCAATATAATAAAATGGGGCGCAAAAATGCAGGTTTATGCTACAATGGGGAAGGGAAATGTAACCGCGGCTTCACTTCTGATTGGTTGAGAATAGACTCTGTTCTGATTGGCTAGAGTCAAAAATTACAACTGGCTTGTAAGAATACTCAGCCCCAATGTCCTGTTACATGTAAAGAGCCTCCGTTTAAGAAAGCGATAGTTTAGAATAACTTTATCTAAAATCTGACACCATGTCAAGAAATAATGTTTCTAATTATGAGCAAAGAAACTCTCTTACCTAAACATCCACTGATTAGTGTTCAAATTAAAAGCATCTATAACATGCTGTTGAGAAACACAAAGCAAGACTGTTTCAAAAAAGGATGGTAGAGACAACCAAACCAGATGTCATCTATAGAGTGATTATAAAGAAGGAAGACTTGTTTTGAGTGAAATGTTGTAACGTACGGGGCTTGAACTTTCAAAGTTTTTCTTGTGAAGTTCGCTATGGAGGGGGACTAAATATAATGGCAGAGAAGAGTGTGGAAACACATGTGTGGACAGACCGTTGTAGCTGTGCTCGCCCTACTCCACTATATAAACACGCGTTTTGCTCCGACGAAGGGCTAACGCTCGAAACGTCAGCTTTCCAAATTCGCTTCGGCGGTTTATTTACCTTTGTCAACTTCAAGTGTTTCACTTTCCCCCCAAAGCACGCGACGTTTCTCCCTGAGAGGAGCCGTTGTGCTACCACCCAAATAACGGCTGTGAAGGACACAGGCGGTTAATTGTTTTATTGTTCGTTGGTATACGTACAATGATTGGTATAATACCTGAAATGTATAAGCGGTTTCAAATAGAAGTAGATGGACATTACTACAGCCATCCCATCTAACACGACCATCTTCTGATCGTCCATTATAACCCAATCCGGATACAATGCAAGAACCTTCCTATCAAAAAATAAAAAAGCAGATAAATCAGTACCAAGAGAGAATGATCTAAGAGAAGCATTCCCCCATGCATGGGTCTCTTCCAATGATAATTTTTTGAAATCCATTTTTAACTTTCAGTCCATAACTGAACTATTTTAAGAGCGCTACCTGATTGGTCAGTTCGAGTAACGCGATGTAGGAGCCTCGATCAGAAGGAAATAAAAATAACTTTTTACAGCATGGCGCGAAACTATTAATATATTTCAAAAAATTATTATGGGGCACGGGGAATCCTTCTCTTAGATCATCCTCTCTTGTCAGTACTAAAAATGAAAACATGGGCAAACCATCCAACCTTGAGGTACAATACTGTTTACCCTGGGCGCCCGGGCGCCGACGAGACGAGCGGCGAAGACAAAGGGAAAAAACTTCTTGTACAGAGCGTTATGATTTACCAATCAATAGAGACATGACGTAGCTTTGACCGAAACTGCACAAGAAAAGCCTCTCGCTACAGGAGAAACCCCCCGCCGTGTTGCTTCCAAAAAGCTAAAAAAAAAACACAGATTCGTTTTGATGGATTTATATGCACACGGCAACGGATAGAAAAAATTGCAAATGGAGTCTTGTCTCCTGAGCTTCGTTACGTTAAATGAATCGAACAAACTACCAACAAATGAATCAGGAGATTGTTGGCTTTATTTATCAGCAGTACTTACAGCTATTAACCAGACTGCCTGGTACTTCATAACAGCGACCTTTGTAGTTCCAATGGCATAACAGAGTTTATAAAAGAACGACTTTTGCTGGAAAAAAAAGAAAGGGAATCTTAAAGTTTGTTACACATTTTAATAATAATGCTAGGGACACAAGTGTCCGTCGAAATTCCTTCACCAAGAATTCTTTGAAATAGTGATTTATGTCATTAACGTTGCTAAGTAACGTGACGTAGCTGCTGATGTGACAACGCTCGCAGTGCTCGTACTATCATCCGATTGGACAATGCGAATCGGAAAAAAAATTTACCCTAAAGTTTTCAAGTTCGTCGTTTGCAATCCATGTTAATCTTCTCCATCCTCAACCATCCTTGTGACTGTTTGGTTTATTATCACCTCTTTGGTGTTTTTCTACCTTAGTAAACTATTATTTTGAGGTTTCTTCAATTTGAAGGTGATTTTGTACATCGCAAAAATGACTTAAGTATCGTGTAATAGTTACTTTGACGAATACTGCAAAAACCGAACTTGTTTAATTCTTAAGTTTCTTCGACTGCATAATTACAATTTCGAACAATTGTATCAGATTGTGCTTTACTCAGCACAAAACTCCTTTGAGGCTGTTCAACCCACCCACGTAAATACAAGTCCACAGACGTGGACGAAAGCTTACGATTTATAATTTCAATTTTTCTGAGATACAGAGCTCAAATTTATCGAATTAGTGAATACCAGGAAAGACGAGTCTTCATTAGAATCTACATCGTGCTGCAAATAAGCGTATTTTATGATCGTAAATAAATAAAAGCTTTTACTGTTCATTTTACTATTTAGTAATGCTTCAACGACGAAAGAAAGTTATGCGTAAAATAAATTTGGGTCAAACAATCAGTTCAGCTTGGTTATGGACTCGGTGAGACTCACCGGTTTCTCTCTGAATTTACAGAAAAACGTTACAAGTTGGTTAGAAAACTTACATCGTACTCATCTGTTATGAGAAAACTCCCCTTCACTTTCGGCTGCAGAACGGTGTACAACGCGAGATATATTAACCCAAGAGTAAAGCGCCTTAGACCAGCTACAACCCTAAAGAAAAAAACAAAATAAACAACATCTTATCTTATCCGGATCGAGCGGTCCGGGTTCGAGCACTGGCCTGGGTTAGTGTGTTGTGTTCTTGGCCAAGACAATTTACTCTCGCAGTGCCTCTCTCCACCCAGGAGTATAAATGGGTACCGGCGACAAATGCTGCTGGGGGTAAACTGCGATGGCAGGACTAGCAATAATGCTACAGAAACCGGGATAAGCTTCGGCAGTTGTGGGCCACTAGGCTCGTGAAGACTTTACCTTTCTTTATTATCTTAGCTTAGCATAGAAAAACTCCTACCTTAAAAAGCATGGCTCTCTGCGACCTGATACATGACAGATAACATAGAATACAAGCAGGTTATGTCACGCGCAAAAACATTCCGTTCTCATCGCTTGGATCGTCACACAATCCCTCCGGTCACGAAATATCTCCGGTCAGGGAAGGGAGAATTGCGTTGCCAACCAAAATAAAACGCCCGCACAGGAGGTCACTCTTGAATATAAGACAATACATGCATAAAAATAATGGACATTATCTGTTCCTCGAAGCTCAAAGTTTACCTCGAACTTAGCTCTCGGAAAACTGTTTGCTTCTCGGAACAGATAATGTTCACGGACAAATATCCGTGCATATTTCGCGCCAAATGGAGGTTATTATTTATAAAACAACTATAACTAAACCAGACCAGAGTGCTTACCGAGAATTCGAGGCATCGTCTTTCTTGTCAATAAGCCTTCCCTCGATTAGTGCCAAATATTTATTTATTGGAAACTTCAGAAAAGAAGGGTAAAATAAGAAATAACAACAAAAGGAAAATAAGTCCCGTTTCAATTAGTTCGGTCAGAGTGTCAATGTAACACAAAACAAAGAGAGAGCGCATCACTAACGTAACAATCAAACACAAAACAGACAGAGCGCGCATCACTAACGTAACAATCAATAAATACAAAACAGAGAGTGCGCGCATCACTAACGTAACAATCAAATACAAAACAGACAGAGCGCGCATCACTAACGTAACAATCAAACACAAAACAAAGAGAGCGCGCATCACTAACGTAACAATCAAATACAAAACAGAGAGTGCGCGCATCACTAACGTAACAACCAAACACAAAACAAAGAGAGAGCGCATCACTAACGTAACAATCAAACACAAAACAGACAGAGCGCGCATCACTAACGTAACAATCAAACACAAAACAGACAGAGCGTGCATCACTAACGTAACAATCAAACACAAAACAAAGAGAGCGCGCATCACTAACGTGTTTTGATTGGTTAGAGGAGTCTTGAGGAGATTCTTTAACCAATAATTATGAAGCATAAAAGTAAAGGACATTCAGTTGTTACTACTTTCAAACGTTGTTGGAAAGTCCTCAAGCAGGTAAGTTAACTAGCGTCATTGCGTGATTTTCAATGGAACCACAAGACACGATACTTACTCTAGCTCAACAGAGTTTGCTTCAAGGGGACAAGGTCAGCATGTACAGAAACATTATTTCTTACCTGGGGTCCAACGAGAAAACCACCAAAGAAGTAAGTATAGCTGGTTATCTACAGAAAAAACAAATGCAAACCAGTTACATCGGAGATCGGACAAGAACACATCAAATGCCGTCAATCATAATTACGACGACAACTAACGGAGCCTGAAAATAATTAACAAACAAAGTAGATCAAAAATCTACCAACCACAATCCACGGACGTGACCTTTGAACCTGCTGAATTGAACTTCTGTTTCCTGAGACGTCCGCTAATTAAGATGATTGATGGCAGCCAAAAACGCTTAATTGAAAAAATTCTCATGTTATTGAAGGGCGCCCTAACCGGCATACCTGTAATAATGATGGGCAATCATAGATAGCAGTTCTCTTGAAATCCTCAGACAATTTCTCCTGAAAAACATAGTTTATTAAATATATAATGTAATTTGAACAAAAACATTACCACTAATCTCTTCTTTCCTTCGATATTTTTTATAACTACCTTACCAAATCATTTTTGTATTCATATACATATAAAGTACAAATAAAGGTTGTTGTTGTTGTTGTCGTCGTTACCAAAGCTTTTGCAGGGTCAAGAAATAGCTCCTTTTTTAGCCTAGTGCACGTTCAGTTGCTTGCAGTCCTTTAGATCTTACCTGCTTTTGATGTCCGTCATAATAATCCCATGCCAAGCCTGTGGATAGAGGTTACATGTATTGCTTTATTAACATTGAAATTTAAAACTGTATTGAGAAAAAGAATAAAGACAACAACAAAAACAATAGAACAACATATAAGAAGAAGACTCGCGGTAAAGGTATTTGGTAAAATATATATAAGACAAACAAACATCAAAAACAATTATAGCTTATTTCTGAGTTCCTTTTGACCGCTGCTTCAAAACTTGTCCTGGTGCAAAATCTCTCTTATATTCCGTTTCAAAATATTATGCAATGTTGCGAAATTTTTCCTATTCCTCCCATTTCCCGCTCCTTGGGAATCTTGCTTTCCCGCTCTCTCTTCTCCCGCCTCCCGTAGACTTCTTGCCCCCTTAAAAACCGGGTTCCCACCCGCTGCCCCCCCCCCCCTTACCCACCTGCTGCAGAGAGAAGCCGTTTACTTACCAGTAAGACGAAGACATAAGACACAGTGAGGTGTCGTCCACGAGACAGAGTAATCTTGAGAATAAGACTTGAGGATGTATCCCGTGATAAGATAACCCTGGAGAAACAATTCGACATTTGATAGTTTAATAATTAATTTACGGGCCACGATCTGGTCATACGAGGTTGCCTCATCTCCAGGTTCCTCTCCGGGCGTTCAAATCCAAGATGGCGACCATTTCAACCGGCACAGGGCAGGTACAAAATGCAGGTCACAGGTCACCTAAGGCCAACCCTAAGCCCTTACGTTAGGGTGACCTGTGTCCTGTGACCTGCATTTTGTACTAGCCGGATTCGAGTGGTAGAAAAGACCCTTGGGCTAACAAACCATTGCCGAATGGAAACTAGTGAAAGGCTGCTCAAGGTCACGCAATCCTTACCACATTCAACAGAAACATCAGGATAACTGTCAAGGGTTTTGGTCCGCCAAGGCGAAGTAACAAGTATGCCAAAAGAATGTTGACTACTGAATGAAGACATGTCCAGCCTAACAAACATGGAAAATATATTACAGTTCACTCAGAAGAATTTTTTGAAAATACTTTTTTTTTTAAAGATAATTTATTTCTAGGATTTTAACCTGTTGATACTATAGGCAGAAATCTATCGTTTTGCTTTTAACTTTGCGGCAAGAAATCCCCAGCTTCAATGATCTGCTACAAACTAAATAAGGCACAGTAATGGTCTTCTTTGCTAAAGTTTAGTGACTGCTGTCCAAACGTGTCACGCAATTCACACATTAATTGTGACAAGTAGAGTGAGGGGCCTGGATATGAGTTATTAGAATTTTTTTCCCAAGGAAGATGGAAACTTGCCATATGGACAGAGCATGTGGAATTGGGGCTGGCCCAACACCAGCTCCGATGGAGATGCTTTGTGCCTAAGTACGTAGAAGCATTCAGCTAGCCAGCCTCCTATGCAATCTCGTTCCCAGAGGCCGCGATCCTTTTGGTCAGCACCGAGGAATCCCATTGGGCGTTCGGTCACCGCTGACTGAAACGCGCTGGCTCTGGGGACGAGATTGGCCTCCTATGTAGACACTCTCTAAGTGTGCACTGGGGACTATCATTCATTATTTGATTATTATTCAGCTCACCCATCTTGTCATGTTGAAGAATTGTGATCTACTTGTCACGTAGTCCAGTTCTGGCCCCTGTCTGTCACGCAACACTACACTCGTGGAACTGGACTACTTGTCACGATGCTCACACTTCTTTGTTTAATGCCTGACTTGAGTGACACATTTGAGATAATTTTACTAATTTATACTATATTTTATTGTTTCGCTAATTAGTTTACATTTCAATTCACTTACCAAAACAAAAGAAAGCCAATACAATCCCACATATACTGATGAATAGGTGCTACACAGACAAAAATAATTTATTTCAAAGGATCAGCTGAAAAGGCTATAATTATTCAATGAAAAATATGAAATAATTTAAGCAACGTTCCTACCTGAATGGAAGCGATCTTCCTGTAACAAAAGGTTCTATAAATAAATGCCAGAGGCAAACCTGAATAAACGAATGCAAATAATAACGATCTGAGCGGTTCCATGGAGACTGTTAATCATTGTTGGAATGTTATTAATTATTTCTACACGGCTTGAATCCTCAACTGCTGGACTGATCAAAAGGTCCAAAACGGAATGGCATTTAATACTTAGTAATAAATGTATAGATGGTACATGTTACTTGTACATGTTACTTGTTTCTCATGCGAGTAAAATAGAGGATCCAATTAGTTTGTTTTGTACCACTAGTAAGTGGTGAATTGTAAACAGATAGTGCCGACGTAATATGATTTAAAATACCTTTTAAAAATTGCCCGGCCCAAATAATCTAAATTTATAACACGTTTAAAAGCCCTCTCGTTACGTGACACACGTTCTCGTAACTCGGTTTAGACATGTTAGAAGTATAGAACTATGACATACAAAATTAGTGGTAATGTTTCCTTTTAATAATTCATGTCTTATGAGCTGGTGTGTCATTTTAATGCTGAGCGGGGCGCCATATTGCCTTTTAATACTGAGTCCAGCCGTGATTCAGTTTACGGTTCACTTACGAATAGTTTAAGGTCTTGATCTTTTAATAACAGTTCTAGACCACATAAACAAAGGAATTGAATACAAACAATACTAATATATTATCGGATACGTATACGTACCTGCTAATAGGCTGATCATGAGCCGAAGGACAGATTCTGCAACTCCTGCTCGCCTCGCTAGAGAAGCTATAACATTTCCAGTTCGCTGCCTGCCTCCATTTTTTACAACACATGGATCTAACAGCCAACTATCGTGTGATGTGTGTTAGAAGTTCCTTTGTTCGTGGTAGATTAAAACCGAAACTCTTTACAGTGTAATAACCGAGTAACAAGCCTATGCGCATAAATTATTACATCTTGATCTCTTGAATTGCGCGCTCGTGAGTTTGTTGTTATTTGTCACGCAATAGCGATGTTTCTTGTTGATAAACATTGACGTCATTCTTACGCATGCGCACTTACTGGTTGGCAAAAGCCGGCTTCAAAACAAAGAAAGTATGGCTTCTAAGTGCGATTCTGAGTACGTCAAAAGTCTCGATTCTGTCGCCAGATCGCGATATCATTCGAAACTGACTTACAAGAAAGGTGTGAATAATCTTCCTGATCCATATAATTTGAAAGGGTGGACAAATAATCCGAGTTCGTGGCCTGATTTGACCTTTGGCGACCTGTACACTTACTTGATCGAAACGCCGGGTATTTATACGAAGGAGTCTCTAAAGGCCTTCAAATCACTTGAAGCTTATCAATTTGTTGTCAGTGGCCACGTTAAACCATTGTGGTACCATTCCGTTGGAGACGACATCCCTTTCTGCTTCATCAAAGGAAAAGTAATTCCGTCGCAGCGAATAAATAATCAGCCGTACGATGCGTGGGTTTGTCTTCATAAAAAGGACGCCTCTGTCTACGCAGCACATTGCACGTGTATGGCCGGGTAATTGAGTCTTGTTGCTGTTTTTAACGACTTTTATTTCTACCGTTCATTGAAGAATATAATGTGAATAAAAATACAAAAGGCGTCAAAGTGCAAGACA
>MU825918.1:376450-430100 GCA_029204205.1 Desmophyllum pertusum
GTGTCACGTTCTTCTGTCACGCAGTTTCTGATGACTTTCAGAGGCACGGTGAGGCACGATATAAAATAATGAGCTCGCATCGTCGATTTTCGCATTAGGCAAGCTCTTGTGAAGAAAACAGTTGCTCGCAATTGGGCCACCAAGATATCTTGAAACTACTGGATGCCTGTTTGTTATGAGGAAGTGGAAGTCATAAAATATTGACTGCAAAACGAAACGTCCCAAGAGAATGCGGAACAAGCCTAAAAATCTAATTCGCACAACGATATCACGAAAGAAAAATAAGTCTAAGATAAATAGCGCGCAGGACTGGAACTTATTCATTTGCCGATTCTACCCTGACGTCTTTCTACGGGTGAATATAAAAGATGGTTGACAGTTGCCATGGGAAGAACCGTTGCGTGACGAACCAAATAAATAGCGAAGAAGACTACAGTCGAAGCTCTCGTAAGCGACCATCTCGGGAATTCGAAAAAATGGTCGTAATTAGAACTGGTCGCTTTCGAGAATGGGCTCTCGTAAACGAACACGCGCTGAAACAATAGAGGCTGGCCACTTTAATACGAAAGCGAATTTATAGGTCACGCATCCACAGAGATTGAAAACTTCTCACTTTCGCAAATAATACAATGTCTCGTAAATGTGTAGCACAACAAGTGGTCGCTTACGAGAGCTAAAAAATAAAGGAAAAGACCAGTTGGTAATTTCCAAAAGTAGTCGCGTTCGCTTAAGACGGATGATGGGAGTGGTCGCTTATGAGAGCTTTCAATTACAGAGTTTGAGTGACAATTCAAACGGGGTTTGACGATCGTGGTCGTAACTTGAGCTTTAGTCGCTTGCGAGAGTGGTCGCAACGAGAGCTTCGACTGTACTATCATAATAGTCCATTTTACAGTTGTGTGCTTAGAATCCAGGCCTTTGAACAGAAGTGAGGCTGGAGGTGACTTTGTTGTGATACAAACCTTCCTTCTTTTCAAATGTAAATTATTCTGTTATTATATAAACTAGTTTCTGATCTTTATCATCTCATGGTCACCCTTAACCTCGCTTTCATGCAGAGGCTTGGTTACATTTCACAGAACTGTAAAATGGTCTATTGCCTTACATCTGACAGTTACTCCTTTTTTCTCCTTAGTTGATATCTTCCGTTGTTCTCCTTCCAATGTCGAACATCTTTTAAAAATTTGAACGTTTTTCTTTCTGAGAGTGAAGACAGATTAAGATTTGTCCGGTCTCTTTCGCTGCTGTTACACAACGTGGCGTGACGACCCAATTAATCAAAGACTTGTCACACAGGCTTCACTTTCACCTGGGTTTCACTTCACCTTTTTGTGACAAATAGGGCGCGGTTGCTTATTAAAGTGAAACAGACCAGATAGACCAGGTGCGGTTTCCACTCTTTATTGGACATTTTCAAAGACGAAAATGTATTTTCAATGTTATTTCAATAGGCCATTTCCGAGTTCCTTTTGCCTCTGTCCTGGTGCAAAACCTTTCATATGAAAATGAGTTGACTCACTTTGACTCAATTTTCTTGTAAATTAAACTCACTTTTGCACCAGGCCTCGCTTTGAAACAGAGGCAAAAGTCAACTCGGTAATAGTTTATTTTACAACCCACACAAACTCACACTGTACGGCCCGTCAATCAAAAGACCAAACTACAGGTAGTCTTGATTATATATTAACTCGTGCTACAAACTAAAAACTATCTACAGTAGCGTCTCTCGAGAACGAGTGCCGCCTTAGTGAAGACGATCTGAAGTAGACTGCAAAACAGTCTCTCTTTTCTCGAGATATTGTGTGCGATGCGCGAACTGAGAGGCGCGAAGCGCCGATAATCCACGCGCGTTCCAGATCCTTTTCGGGCCACGTTCAGCCCGACTCTTGCGCTAAAATACGGACTGTTTTGCAGTCTAGATCTGAAGAGATCGAAAAGGATACACCTTTGCTAATTTCTGATGAAGATAAAAAAACACATTTTGTTTGGGCTAAAAAGGTGAAACATCCCACCTCAACAAGCGGTACATAGCTGTACATTGAGGGACCACGCATAAAATCAGTTTCTTTTCCCTAATATCTTTCGCCAAAAAACACCTACACTACAGTTAAAAATAAGCTGTCAAGATATTTTAGGTCTTTTTTTTGCGACAGACAAAATCACCTACAAATTGTAGGAAACCTCAAAATAATTGTTTACCAAGTTAGAGAAACACCACAGTTGTAATAAGAAACCAAAAACAAATAAGGACGCTTACGGATGGGTAAATTGGGACGGATTGCGAATGGCGAACTTATAATTAGGTTAATTTTTTCAAGATGCACAAGCCGATCCTTTCAGTCATTTTGCTGCAATGTGCAAAAAGGATCTCAAAATAAATAAAATTATAAAACAAGGAACAAGAATGATTAAGACTGGAGAAGATTGAGACGGATTACAAGCCGATGACACAGTTTTTTAAAGGAGCTATGTCACGATCATTTAAGTAATTTTTGCGAAGTGCAAAATCACCTTCAAATTGAGGAAAACCTCAAAATAATAGTTTACGTAATTTACATTTATACTTGGCAAAGGCGCTGCCATCACGCCAAGATTAACAAAAATGCATGGTGCAATTACATAAAAACAAAACAAAAAAATAGTTCAGTAAACGTGCATATGAAGGGTTTGCTTAAAATCTAATAGAGTGTCTTTGCATCTTTAATAAGGTAGAAAAACACTAAAGGTGATAATAAACCAAACATACATTACGACCAATGCTATAATAATTATACCAAGTTTTAAACCTTAGAGGACCTTTTAGATCGACCCTTGAGAAGCATAGCGTGACTCCAAAAGGGATGGAAGATTGCGTGACGAGTGAAAAGAACGCCCAAGAAGGAAGCTGTGCTTACTTAATTTACTATTAATAATACGAATAAAAACATACAACCTCGTTCCCAGGGTCTCTCTTCCTCCCGCCGAAAGCAACGGGAGGAAGAGAGACCCTGGAACGAGGTTGAAAAACATAGTGTTGATCCCGAAACACTAAAATCACACGTGTACAAGCCATTGAAAAGTGAAAAACTCTAGCTCTACTTAAGAAATAGAAAATAGCGCGCGTTTACATTAGCCTGATGCTTGTCAAAGCCTTTCTGGCATCTATAGCCAGGCTACTTCTCTTTCTTTGACCTGCAAAATAAGTTAAAACAGTATTAATTAATTTAAGATATATCAGGCAATCATCAGGCTCATCAAGAAAAGACTTAAAAATCAAAGGTCCAATTAAGAGCTTGCTACGCAGGCTATACTGTTTCCAGCAACAATTTTCCAGAACTTTCCGGGACCTTTCCAGGACTCCTGTAGATTTTCCAGACTCCAAATGCACAGGCTAAATTCCCTTTTCATGGTTAACTTGCGATATTTGCATAACAATACACTTGAACATAGAAGCGAGGCAATTTCGGGCATAAGCTGCAAAACATCGTGTTTTTCTTGAGCTCATTCAACTCTTTTAGTATAAAAACAGTTTTAAAATGTAGAAGAACTACAATTCTTTTAGTTTACGTTGTTTTTCGAAAAAAAAATGTAAAACGACTTTTCTCCAGTAATAAAGAGTAGACTCGCATAAGCAACAGGGAGATCGGATTACGATCTTTACGGCAAACTTTAACTAAAATAGTTGCATATTTAGTTCTTCTCCGTTTTAAAACTATTTTTATACTAACATAGTTTAAGGAGCTCAAGAAAATCACGATGTTTTACAGCTTGTGCCCGAAATTGCCTCGCTTCTATGTTTAGCTGTATTGTTATGCAAATATTTCAGGTTAACCGTGAAAAGGGCTATTGTTCTTCAACACATCCTTTTCGCATTTTGCGAGAATTTCCTGCCACACGAATTAGTTAATTTTGTGACCGTTCGTTTTATGGCTGCACTTAATTTTCGCATGAATTTAAATAGCCTGCGTATAAAAGGCCAGAACAAAATTCCAGGACTTTACAGGATTTCAAGGACTTGTGACACCATACAATTAGCCAGAATTTAACTGACCTCTAGAGCGGTTTTCAATTGAGTGTCGTCAAACCAAAACCAAACCAAAGCAATATTACAATGACCAATCACAACAGTACGAACCAATGAGAACTTGAAGCTAAATACACGTGACCGACGCCAAGCGCGGAAAAACGCGTGCGACCAAGTCGCGATGGTTTTGGTTTTGCATCTGATTGGTTGAGAAGGTGGCGAGAGTTTTTTAACCAATCGTAGAGCGTAGAAAAGCAAAACCAAAGCAATTCCGGATTACTTTCGACTCTCAATTGAAAACTACTCCATAAATAAATTGATTGATTGATTGATTGATGATTGATTGATTGATTGAACAAATGAATTAGTTCCAGTAACAAATTCGTCAGTTGCGAGATGATACAGGATCACGATTGACAGAGTGTATAATGTGTAATGAAATGTTCAGTACAGACTTCTAAAGCTTGTAAATGTAACATGTCAATATTCTCTGTTTTCATAAATCTTGCACGAAACATATGGTATGTTACCTGTCCTTTTGATCTTGTGTCATCTTTTTAAACACTGGGTAGATAACTATCGGGTAAAGGGAGTGCCATATGACTAAAATCACTGGAACAGTATAGTAAATGGAGCGCCAAATCTGCAAGAACAGCAACACAAGCAGTGTGAGAAATAAGAGGCGAGAGGGTCGTGAACAAGGTCGGGAGACGCAGTGGTCTGGGTTCAAACCCTGGCCGGGGTCATTGTCATTGTGTTGTGTTCTTGGGCAAGACACTTTACTCTCACACTTTAAATACTCTCACAGTGCCTCTCTCCACCCAGGAGTATAAATGGGTGCTGGTGACAAAATGCTGGGGTAACCTGTGACGTACTAGCATCCCATCCAGGGGAGTAGCAATACTCCTAGTCGCTTCATGCTACAGAAACCGGGATAAGCTCCGGAAGTGTGGGCCACTAGGCTCGTGAAGACTTTACCTACCCTGTGGAATCGCGGAATGGTCAGCAGATTGAAAGCAACCATAAAATACGAGAGACCGAAGTGGACCACGAACGCATAAGTGAGAATAACTGGGATCTTCACATAAGCGGGCATCTCTGGCAAAGACTTCTTGGTCACAGCATAGCACATGGTTTGTACCTGACGAGAAAAATTAAACGAACAAAAACTGATAAGAATATTATGATTAATGAAATCTCTTGATTTAAAAGGAGTGAGTCACTTCAGAATCTCGGTCGCGAGAGTGTTTCTGGGATAGTTTGGGTAGGCGAGGGAAAGTTCAAGAGGGCGCGAAAACAGAATCAAGGGAGAACGACGGGTCGATGAGAGTTGGACGACTGGTTTCTGCAAATCTCGTGGGGGGACAGTGGAACGAGAAATCTCGTTGCCCGCTGGGTATTGAAGGGTAACGAGGGCTCTGGAAATGAGATCGAGTTCGCGATAGCTGACATCATTCAACTACAGTACTTGCCTGTTTTTCCATCAACATGATGATGAATTCTCCAAGAAACAGGCAAAATATCCCACGAACAATCCATGCCATAGAGCAAGGAACATCAGCGTCATGAAATGCGATAAATGTTTGTTACCAAGGAAACGAAGGCGCTTGAAGATGTACCTAATATAGATGAACAATAAAAAGAAATTTGAAACATAGCTGAGTTTAAAACAGTCGTCTCTCTTAGTCTTCGCCCGCTCAATTTTTTCCCCGCTCGAGAGACGTCTTAGGCCCTGATTACATGAGACCGTACAAACTCAGACCGGTACGACTTCAGATCGGTCTCCATACAAATGCTTGTTTCTGTTTACATGAAGCCGGTCTGAAAAATCATCTCATGCCATTTTCGATTTTTGGAACTGAGCGCACACAATGTGAGACGGGATAGCTAGTTTGAAATGAAGTAAATAATATTTTGCACTTTCTTGCCTAATGATTACAGACTGAAAAATTATTTTTTACAACTTGTATACAGTCGAAGCTCTCTGAGCGGACACTCTCGTAAGCTGCGGACAGCTCTACTTACGGTCGCCTTGACAAAACCCTGTTTGAACTCTAGCTCATACAAACACTGTATTTACACATTCCCGTAAGCGGCCAGCTCCAGTTGCGGACACTTTTTCTGTTTACTGAGGGTGTCCACTCACGGAAGCTTCGGCTGTACTTGTAGTTAGAACCATATCATGCCTAAGTACCTTTAAAGTAGAGTTAAGACTTTTTTTTAATCGTTCCTTTTAAATCTTTGCTTTCCTTATAATTATTCGTTTTTATAATAGTAAATTATCATATCATAAGTAATGTTTATTTGTTATAATAAGTAGTTTTGTTAAGCGCTGTTGGTTTTTTAGTAGAAACGGCGCTATATAATAAAGATTATATTATTATTATCATTAGTGAGAGAGGCAAAGATAAAAGGTCATCATTGTGTCGAACATAAAGAGTTTGAGTCCGGCCAGAGTCATTCTGTTTTATTCTAGGGAAAGACACTTTACTCTCACTGCGTGTGCCTCTCTCTGGAATACTGTTGGGAAAACCTTGCAAGTATGTTGAGGAGTAATCTTGTGATGGACTCGTATTCCATTCATGGAGAGTGCAATACTCCTAGTTGCTTTTTTACTACCAAAATTGGAGTTATGTATTGTCTGTGTGTGTGTAATAGCAGACTGTTGTCATCCTAGTAGCATACATAATGGTCTTTACTGAATGAGGTGGTAACCTGCCTTTTACAGTGAAGATGACGCTACCGTTGCCACTCGACAAAGTTTTTGATTAATTTTTGACATCTTTTTGACAACTTTGATGGGTTCCGTTTTTGGTGCCACATTTGAACTAGACTAGAAACTAAAACCATTCACATTTCATGACTCCGCTCCAACACTCCTTGGATTTTGATTGGTCAAGTCAAACGGAACCCATCCGAAAGTCGTCAAAAAGTTGTCAAAAAGATGTCAATAATTAATCAAAAACTTTGTCGAGTGGCAACGGTAGCGCGTCATGAATCTTCACTGTAATAGAGAAATGAAATCAAATTGTTTACATACCTGAAGACCCATTTATTGGTGTTGATATTGAACGCATCAACACAGTGCTGAGGGGAAAAAACAACAACTTCATTTTAGTAGAATTCAATTTAGGAACAGAAGAAAAAGCTATTACACTGGTTCCAGAGGTTTTCTTTCTTGTCTTTCTAAATCGAATTTGAGCCGCGACGCTTCGACGAATTCAGTGAATCACTGGAAGAAGAATGAAAACCTCTGGAAGTTCCAGAGTACACTCTTTGTTTTTTTTTCCTTGCAAGTAAACGGCCATGCACCCAACGCAAAGTAGTCTGTACACAAACGTTCATATTTTAAAACTTGTGTCTATTTGACTGTCTCCGTTTGGCCAGGCCTTACATACATTTGACCTTTAAGGAGAACAAGAGGTTGGGTTACTATAGCAGAACGTTTTGGAGGTGATACATGTACCCCTGAAATATATCCGGTTCCAAAATCCACAAAAATGCTGTTTTGTACATGTATAACCCACTCCATATTAAAGACCATGCAAACACCCCGTAAGTAGAAAAAAAAAAGGTTTCACTCAGCACAACATCAGGGAATATGTAATTATATAGGGGACCGTTGGCAGTCTATATATGTACCTCTCCATTCCTGTGTACTCTACTTCTACACACGAAGTTGGTGGTGACTACGGCACTGTACACATAGTACTAAAGACATTCAGCCTACCTGAAAAGTGTACATTGTTTCATAAACTGAAAGCTTGATATTTCTGAGTCCATCCCACTTCACTTTGCCATCCTCTGTTTTGCCATTGTAACTGATTCCAGAAATAATACAGCTGCCCTCCTACAGAACAAAGAGAATTCTAGGCTTTAAACTAAACATTATTCCTACCACTCAACATCTGTGGCTCTACATGTACAAACAGTGAATAGATGCCGTGTATCATGTGGGTACACAGATATGCAACACGTATCTGGCACTTTAAAACTCAAAGGAAAAGCCAGTTATTCAATGTATGGTCAACTCTCTCAAAGCGGACACCGCTGTAAGTACCTTGTTCTACAAACCATCGACAACTGTGTACCCACATATCCAGACGCTTTAAGAAGCTAGTAAAACTAAAGTGAACTGTTTGTACTGTTTATAGTGGAGGTAGCATGGCCAAGTGGGCACAGGTCCTGTAATCTAAAGGTCCAGGATTCAAGCCCCCCATCCTGCCACTAGCTGGATTTGTTCTCGGTAGTCCCGAGTTCAACTCCTCGGCCACGCTTGTAAAATTAGCCAACTGGTTTTGCCACTGGTTGCCTCCTGGGCCAGTTTGGATTTTTAACCATGTTATGTTCATTTGCAATATTTGTTTTAGACTGTTATATTTGTTTCTGTGTTTGTTTACATTGGCCCTGAAAAGCCCCATTGGGGAGTAGTCAATTAAGATTTATTTTTCTTATCTTTCTTACTTACCGAGAGAAGCCAGACTGCCAGGTACTTCATAAAAGCCACTCTGCTAAAGAAAATCATGAACCACACTCTACCAAGGAATGAAAACCTCTAGAGAGAAGAGAAACCAGAAACAAAGCCAACATGTCAGCTATTTATCACACCAATCAAGTTTTACAGCACACAAATTCAAAGGTAAACCTCTGCTTACAGATGCCTATAAGGTTTTAGTTCTAGTGGCTTAAATCCCTTATTAATACATTTAAAACTGGCCTCTAAACTAAGTGGACTTGAATGTGGTCAAAGGCCTCTTCTTTATACGAGAGGTTAAACTAGTAAAGATGTAAATCATGTACATTTATAATACAGTCAACTCTCTCTTAACGGACACCTCTATAAGATGGGCACCTCTCTAAGATGGACACCTCTCTAAGATGGACACCTCTCTAAGATGGACACCTCTATAAGATGGACACCTCTCTAAGACGGACACCTCTCTAAGACAGACACCTCTCTAAGACGGACACCTCTCTAAGATGGACACCTCTCTATTAAGACAGACACCTCTCTAAGATGGACACCTCTCTAAGATGGACACCTCTCTAAGACAGACACCTGGTGTTGGTCCATGCATGCTGTTTTTCAGTCATTTTACTGTATCTAAACTCTCTATAAGCCAAACACCTCTCTAAGACGGACAGCTGGTGCCGGTCCTGATGGTGACTGTATTGTCATTGAATCTTCTAAAAAGGCATCATTGAAGTTGAAAAATTAATAATAAATGAAGTCCAACATATTTTACAGACCTGATATTCATCCGATAAAAGAACATTGGCTGAGAACCATGGTTCTGTCACAGCATAAAGACCAAGGTACAAGATACCAAGAGACATGCGCTTCAAGCCCTCTGCAAGTCTACACATTGAACAAACACAAATTGTATTTATAGTCTGCTAAGTCATTTTCTTAATAAATTCAGCCCAAATTGGGCCGACAAATCGTAGCGTGTAAACCGGCCTTAACACCATTGGGCCACGAGTGCGCCGTGTGATGTTATTTCCGCTATGTTCCTTCATCACAAAGAAATATGACCGTAAATACCAGACAAGATTTTTATCCAGTCTGAGCTCTTGGGGAACAAAATTACATGTATAAACCCCGCTATGTGAGGCTTTGCGAGGAATTAATGTGAGTTACCACAAGTTAAGATTGAAATGAAACAGTGTGAGGATAAAAAGCCAATCAAATCTTGTACATTTGTATGTATCATGAATCACTTACCGTTGATTGTCATCATCTTTCTTATCTATGAGTGTTCCATTCACAAATGCTAAATATGCCTTCATTTGAAACTAGAAAGAGAAAAACAGCTTGTACGTCTTAATATCAGGTGGTACATGTAAGGAATAAGAATAAATAAATGCTCTTACCGAGTGAAAGGATTAAAAGAAAATAAATTATGTACATACCTGGGGACCAACTAAAAATCCTCCATAAAAATAACTAAGGCCCAGTATCTTTAAAAACAGAAAACAATAAGGTCAGTTTCAAAGCATGATGTTTCAACACATGTTTGCTTTGAATAGAGCGGTTTTCATTTGAGTGTCGTAAAACCAATACCAAAACCAAAACCATGATTGGTTTTGGTTTAGCATCTGATTGGTTGAGTAGGTGGCACACGTTTTTTAAACCAATCACAGAACGTAGTAAACCAAAACCAATTTCGTATTTTACGACACTCAAATGAAAACCGCTCTATTGAAAATCACTAAGAGAGCTCTATAATTGCAGGCTGGAGTTGATAGTATATGAATGAATGTATATGTACTAGACATTAATAAACTGATTAATTAATTAATTAATATTAAGTACCTCCAGTAGTTTTGGGGGTGTTGCTATGGCAGTGGTCTTGAAATCTGCAGATAACTTGTCCTGTAGAAATCAAATTTTAGCTTAATACAAAAATATCACCATTATCATTAGCTCAACTTAAAAAATGGGCATCCAGCTGGAGGCATGTGTCGCCATTCACTACATAAATTTGTTAAAGTTTTGGGGATTTAATTGGTGTGTATTTTATCCTGTCAGGGCCTATTTTTAGACTCCATCTGACAAATAGGCAAAGATTAAAGGAGCTATATGGATGTTTTAAGTCATTTTCGTGAAGTGCAACATCACCTTCAAATTGAAGAAAGCCTCAAAATAATAGTTTACTACTAAGGCAGAAAACACCAAAGAGGTAATAATAAACCAAACAGGAACAAGGATGGTTGAGGATGGAGAAGATTAAGACAGATTGCAAATGGCGAACTTGAAAAAATTGGCAAATTCTTTTCAAGATGCGCCATCCGTTACGTAGAGAAACATTACCTGATCTTGGTTGCCGTCATAGTAGTCCCAAGCAATACCTGCAAAAATTGCACATTGTATATGATCCATGGCATTGTCAGCCTCAACAATGTCGAAATAAATACATGTACATGCTGCTGAATTACTTGATTGTACAAGTTTATTTTAATAATATTTTCAATGAATGTACAAACTCATTGATTTGTGTAATGTGCCCTTGGTACAAATGTACATATGTATCTGAAATTGACCTTACTCCAAAACACCTGAAGTCCGGGATATTGACGTGCTTGAAGTGTTTTGAGGAGTAATCGCTCCACATTTGGTGCATACAACCCCTCGTTCACAAAATGATATGTTTTCAAAAAGTCAGAAAAATTCATACCATGCAAATAGTTTTTGCATCCAATAAATTTAATGTCGGATTGAGCTTCAACTGAATTTGTCTAATTTGAAAATTAATTTTCCTTTACAGTCTAAGGGCCTCAACAGACTAGAGAGATAGTTATCGACAACTAGCTTCACACACTGGCTTTTTTGTTATCGACAACTTTTTATGATCGACAACTAAATATTTGTCAACAACTAACTCTCTAGTCTGTGGAGGCCCTAAGACTGTAAAGGAGACAAAATTAAAGACAAAATTATTTCAACCACAACATGTAACCATCTCTGTAATAGACACTATTTTCTCCATGTTTGTGCAACTGACCAGTCAGTCACAAGGAACATACTTAGCAGCCTCAGACATAGAATGCACTGTGGTGTCGTCCAGTTCACGTCATAATCTCCTGATGCATAGTACACATAGCCACTCAACAAATATCCCTACACGATAGAGGAAAGAAATTAAGTAAGTTACCGTGTGGCATGAAATTTTCATGGGAACTAATTTTCGCGAATTTCGCGGGTTTTCCAACAATCCGTGAAAATTAGATCCCGTAAAAATAAACTCCTGCGTAAAAAAATTCCGCGAAAATTTACTCTATTTATTTAGAGTGCTGGATTTCAATTAAGTTGACTTAAAATAATATTATAATTACCGTAGGTAAAATACCGGACAGGAACCTGGCCGAGATCCACGAAAGTTTGCTTCCAGCAGCAAAGTCTGAAATCCAAATTTGCGAAAATTTGTTCCCGCAAAACGCAAAAAGTCGGCAATCCGCGAAATTAAACTCCTGCGAAAATTTCATGCCACACGGTATTTATAATAACCTCTAACCAAAGTTACAATCCTTCACTTCATCAGTGCTTCTCATTTTGCTTCTAATGACAATCACGTCAAGTAAATCAACAAAATTATACATGTAAGTAGCCAGATAAACAGATATCTAGATATTAGAGAGACGCAGTGGCCCTATGGTTAGCGCGTTGGACTCCAGGGTCACTGTTGTTGTGTTCTTTCAAGAAAGTTTACTTGACAGAACCTCTCTCCACCCAGGAGTATAAATGGGTACCAGTGCTGAGGGTAACCTACATGACAAAAATGATGGGGGGTTACCGCTGTGATGGACTGGTGGTGTCCTAGTCACTATATGCTATGGAAACCAGAAGTAATTAGCCCAGAGGTTTCATTAGAAGCTGGCTACCGGTGGTCTACCGCCACCTACGTTGCCTCTTGCCGCCTATTCCACCATGGTAAGCCGCTTACTTCTAAACTGTTAGCCTCGGCCTGATAAGGCAGTCCTACGCTTGCAGACATACTTTAACCTAGCCATCTCTTCATGTTCTCAATTCTTCCCCTGCTCAAGAAACATCTGAAAAATTTGATACTCGATGATGACATAGTTCTACAGAAGATCCAAATCATGTCTTGGATTGGTGGTTATTTTCTTGCATGTGAAAATTAAAAACCAAGCCTGTACAACATGGATCTCTGTTGAGCTATGTAATTTTTCAGGTCAGATCTCAGATATTCCTCTAGCAAGATGGGGAAGAATTGAACATAAAGAGGAATGTCTGGCATTTGTATGAGAGTGTAATAATAATTTATTATAATAATTATATATGAATGACCTGCTTGTACCTACCATGTTAAACAGAAACATGAGCGCAACCATAGTTGAGGATGGTCCAACAATGTGCAACAGCAGATAGGAAGAGACAATTGTTATCATTGAGTGGCCAGCACACCAACCTTGTGTAAAATATCAACAGTACATGTAAATGTCGGGTATAGTATTAAATGAAAGCAAGCCACATTTAGGACAGACTTTAAATTATTGTTTGTTACCGACTCAAACAAAATAAAATTAATCAACTTTGTTTAATTAATGAGGGTGACACTAATTACTACATTCTTGAGGTCATGCAGTTGATTCCTGCACATCATATTAAAATTAATGTTTGCAAAACAATGCAAAACCCCATGCTAATGATTTTTCTTTAGAATACAACGAGTCATTCATTTCCATTATTGTCTTACCGTAACAGAAAAATGCTAAAGAAAATCCACAGAAGGTGAAGTACATGTGCTGGAAGATATAAAACAAATAAAGTACATTGTAATAAACATTTCATGAAACATAGCATCCACAGGGGCAGATCCAGGATATTAGAGAGGGGGTAGAGGGAAGGGGGTCTGAAGTTCCTGCTTCCCATACCTTGTACTCCTGGCCTGGGGTGGTGTTGGGGGTGATTGTCAGAAATTTTGAAAAGAACCCTTAAAGGTACCAGAATCTTGTTTTGTGGGCGTGGCTCCATTTCATTTTCACCCCTAAGAGGTACCAAATGAATTCTAAGACAAAACTAGTTCTTGTCATAAATTTTTCCTTCTTTACCCTAAAAGGTACCGGAATAACTCTAATGGTAGTCATTTTAGATTTTAACACCCCTAAGCGGTACCAAACCACGAATTTCAACCCCTAAAAGGTACGACGATCACCCCCGCCACTTTTATATCAAACTCCCCCCCCCCCCCCCCCCCCCCCCCCCCCCCCCGGGACTCCTGGTTCCCTGCTTTTTCTAATGCAAATATTGCAACAAAAATGTTTCCTATTTCTCCCGGCTCCCGCCACCTTGATAATCCCACTTCCCACCCTCTCTTCTCCCGCCTCCCAAAGACTTCCCGCCCCCTTTACTCCCAGTTTTCTGCCCCTCCCTACTATCAAGTGTGACAAACCACAAAAATGAGATGTTCTAGAGAACATCTCAGATGTGTATGCCGTAAAAAAGGTTGTACCTCAAGAATTGATGAATTGGTTTCACTTGGAGGAAAAGGTACAACATTTATTTGTTTTCTGCCTGCTTATTAGGCCTGTTAGTGTACACAATCATGGGATTCAACAAAGGTTTCAATGAAACACATGATTGAAGTAGATCAATCATAGCCCAATTCACAAGTGGCCGATAAAGATAACCATTCCCTGGATTTAGCACGTGGCTTTAATTCGCACATTCTCATCCCCAGAGGCCACGATCCTTTTGGTCAGCACCAAGAATCGAGACCTCTGGCCGGAACCAATTTGTTGAGCATGCTCAGAGTACTCATTCTATATTCTCTGCCAATCAAGTTTACTCAAGAGTCTTTAAAATATCAATCCTCTGAAACTATTTTGAAATAATTGAACTGAGTCTTAAATAACACTTTCAATTAGGATTTACCTGAAGAACAGGTTTGGTTCTGTAGAAAAATGCATGGTAAATAAACGCCAGAGGATAAGCTGCAAAATAAGTCATATTTTAATGTTACTTAAATTATAAATAAGCAGATTTAACTTTCTTCTTGTAAGTACAATAAAGAGTTTTATTATTGATAGATAAAGTTTAATTAATTGCAAAGCATGCGGTAACTCAGTGTGAAACTAATGAAATATTATTGCATGCAAGTATTAAAATAATATTGTGGACAGTCAATTATTTGTGAGTAGTGTTATTTTACTATTCCCTAAGTAGTGAAACTTCATTATGCTGGCAGCATAATTGGGAGAAAATATGCAACATGTACATGTATTCTTCATGTTACAATAGTACAGAATAAATTTTCTCCAAACTAGATGCCAAGTAGCCTGCTTCGCAGACAGACTTGACCGCCGGTAATGTCCATCTGCGAATTAGTGCAAAAATCCTTGTTCTAGACCCCCAACGACGTAACGAAATACTGGAAGGGCCTTTCGAAATCCCCTTTATTCTGATTGGCTATGGTAAAAGTAGTCTCCTACGCAGCCGTTATTTGTGTCGTCACATAACGCTTAAAGGCGTGACAGGCCTGTTCGAAGTTCGTGACATTTGCCGTTCTCTATTGAATTCGGTCTTCTGACCTACTTTGCCCTTCAAGAGTGTTTCTAACGGGCAAGATATGCTGTATTATGAGGAGGATTTTGAAGTAGAATAGCTATAGAGCCTTCAACTGTGTTCACTCTAGCAAATTTTAAGAGGTCACGTTTGGTCTCCTGTCGGGCAAACAGATATTTACAACGCGTTAGTTTAGACAACAAACACTCGGCAAACCGAACAATGTAGTTCCCATTTAAAACCTGCTGAATAGTTTCTGGGTCTTCCAAGTCCGTGATAGCAATCGCCAGTATACCCATATTGTTGAAATATATCAACTTGGTCCTCCATCAGCGATCGTAAAGGTGAAATCACAACAATAACACTCGATCATATATCAGCGACTGCGACAATCGGGAGACACTGAAAGATCAACGACTTTCCAAAACCCGTGGGTAAATTGATAAACACGTTTTTCCCCTGGAAAAAAGATTTGATCGCTTCTCGTTGTTCTGGGAATAGCTCCGTTAATTCAAACTGAGCTTTCTCTGACCGCTTCGAAAGCTGCACTCCATTATATCTTCAGTGATTTTTTTAATACTATTTTTAGGCTCGCTTTCCGCTAGCTTCCGGTCCAACCTCGCGTGAAATTCCCTAGGGTTTAGGAACAATAGCTTTATGTAAAGGCCAATCACAGACAAGTACTCAGATCCAGGTACGTCGTTGGGGGTCTAGAACAAGGATTTGTGCACTAATTCGCAGACGGACATTACCGGCGGTCAAGTCCGTCTGCGACGCAAGCTAGATGCCAAGATAATAAACATAATCAATGCACATTTTGGTAACCATTGAAATAAATTGGTTAAAAATCAGTTCTGTCACACAACAAATTTTGTTCTGCATTGAGGGAGGTCAATAATATGCTTTTGAAGTTTGGTAAGAATCAGAACTTCTGTGACTGCATGTCTGTGAACATGGAATTGATGACACTGACAGATATGAGGAAAATAACAAAAATATTTGCCTAGTGTGTCCGGACCCTAGAAGCAGACAACTCTTGCGCACTAGCACTTTTAAGGTGGCCCAGTCAATTAAGAGAGGTCAGCAGTTTTACAGTACGACTACTATTACCGGGGTCACTCAAACAAAATTAACCAATCAGATCACAGGGCACGAACAATGAATTCCAACTAAAGTCGTTTGAACCAATCTCGAGTGGACAGAAAACTGATTCAGGGCTGCAAATAATTTTTTTTTTCTTGAAAGAACATGTGTCCGACTAAGTCACCATTTAATTAGTCGGACAAAACAAAAATGAGGTCGGACATCATATTACATTGTCATCACAGAGTAAACTACATGTAGTTTGCATTTAGAATAAAATGCGTTAGCGTTTGCGTAGGAAGGCAAAAAAGGTGTCCGGACATTGTGTCCGACCACAGTCGAGATTTCATCGGACATTGGCAAATTTTGGTCGGCCATTGTCCGACTGTTATTTGCAGCCCTGTGATTGGTTCAAACAACTTTAGTTGAAATTCATTGTTCATACCATGTAATCTGATTAGTCAATTGATTGTTTGAGTGACGGTAAGTGACCCCGCTTATTAAGGTTGCCAGCCTAGCTAGACTACATCCCGTCGTTAAATCCACACTATAGACAAAAGAATCAAACATTTAAAGGAAAACATACAGTCTGCAAAGCAAAACCATAAGAAAATGGGATTTTTTTAATTGGTTGTAAGCTAATTAAACTTTAATAAGTAAGCTAAATTCCGTTGATAGTGACCCGTGATCGCTAAAATGGTTAGTTGACTGGAACGATCAATCTTATCAAAATCCACGCAAAGGATGGTAATAAAATGAAGATTACCTGAGAATAATCCAATGACTAGACGGAGCGAAGGATCCGACAATCCAGAGGCTTTAACCAGAAAGTCAATACTGCCGAAACCGCCACAATCCGCCATTTTGATTAGATTAGACGTTATTTGAAAGGGGACTGGAACGGAGATCTCTATGGGGAGGGGGGTCGAGGGGGAGGGGAAGAAAAGGCGTATGCTCGCGGGCTCACCGGCTCATGACTACATTTTTAACTCGTGAAAGCGAACGCAATAAACGGGTTACCGCATTTCACTCGCTCGGTCGATGAGCTGTGAGCTTTAATTTAATGAAGAGGAAATGGGCAAGGTATGGATAGGCCATACTTTGAGCAATCTCGTACCAAGAGTCAACGGTCTCCTCAGTCAGCGGTAGTCATCACCAGGTTAGACTCTGGGGGAATGGAATAAATATCGAATTTTTTGATTGGCTGTTCGTGTAACAAACAATGGCTGGCGACAACTACCACTGACTGAGGAGACCGTTGACTCTGGGCACGAGAAGACCGGCTAAATAGCATCACCCGCTGAGCTCTCTTGTGGAACCCTCAGGGTACGAGACGAAGAGGAAGATCCAGAAACAGCTGGAGGAGGGACACAGAACTTACGTTCAAGTCCATGGGATACACTTGGCACCCGGGGAGGGGGGGGGGGGGACTCCCTTATATGGCGTATACGGGGATGTGCCGCTGGACAGGGTATGGTTTTTGGCCTCTGTGACCTGAACAGGGTATATAATTTCATGCAAGTCTGTCCTAAACAGGGTCTGAACCTGTTGAACTAGCCGAACTAGGCCTTCAAGGATTTGAAGTATTCCGCAAAGACAGGAGTGACAATGGTGGTGGAGGAGTGCTGATAGGAGTCAGCAGTGATATTTTAGCGACAGAAGAAGGATCACTACAAAGAGAAGGTCTGGAAGCAGTGTGGTGCTGTATACACATAACAGGATGCAAACCATTATACAATGGATGCATCTATAGACAGCCATCAAATAACCCTGAACCAATCATTGTACTCGATGAAACTCTCGCAGCTATTACATCTAAAAATAACCTCCCCAATGTCCTACTCACAGGAGATTTCAACCTACCCCATATAAATTGGGACACCGAGGATCATGAAAATAAGTTTTCCATACAGCAGAACCCACAGTATGGCCACGAAGTAAACCAGGCAATGCTGGACCTGGCAAACCGGAATTCCTTAAGCCAACACTCCAACAAACCAACGAGAGGTACCAACATCTTAGACCTTGTACTCACTACAAATCCCAGCCTCGTTAACGACATCCAAGTCGAAGACGGTATGAGCGATCACGATATAGTTATCACAGATCTAGATCTCAAAAGAAGACCACAAAAGAAAAACCCTCGAAAGATTTACATATACAAGAGAGCGGATACTGACAGTCTGAAGAAAGAGATCAGTGATAGCTGGAATAAATTCCTTAACACTGAGCCATTACAGAAATGTGTTGAAGACAACTGGAAGTATTTTAAAGATATTACCATAAATGCAATGCAACATCATGTCCCCACAAAAATGTTAAGTGGCAGATGGAATATCCCCTGGCTTACTCCTGCACTGAGAAAAATGATGCGTAAGAAACAACGGTACTATAATAGAGCAAAAAGAACACAGAATGAACAAGACTGGAAAAGTTTCAAAAACTTACGCAAAACATTCAAGGCAAAACTATCAGATGCTCATAACAAATATGTCCTTGATCTTCTTGACTGGCCAGCAGGGAATAATCAGCCAACAACAAGCAAGAAATTTTGGTCCTATATTAAGTCAACTAGGAAAGAGAGCACTGGAATTAGTACTTTAAACTCTGGAGGTATTGAAATATCGGATAGCCATCAAAAGGCAGAACTTTTGAGCAACCAGTTTCAATCTGTGTTTACTGATGAAGACATGACCAGTATCCCAGACCTAGTGCTAAGCAGTGTCCCAGACATACCACCTCTAGACTTCCAAAAACAAGGTATAGTTAACCTCTTAAGGAACATCAACGTAAAGAAAGCTAATGGTCCAGACAACCTCCCGTGTTGGGTACTAAAAGAGGCGGCAGAGGAAATCGCTCCATTCCTCCAACTCATATTCAACCAATCCATGAATACGGGACAAGTCCCAGACGACTGGAAGAAGGCAAATATAACACCAGTGTTCAAAAAGGGCAGCAGAACAGCAGCATGCAATTACAGGCCCATCTCATTAACATCAGTGCCATGCAAAATAATGGAGCACATCATTTTCCACCACATGATGGCTCACCTGGACACCCACAGAATATTAGTTGACTTCCAACATGGATTTCGGAAGGGCTACTCCTGCGAGACACAACTAATAACTATCATCGAGAAAGTAGCTAGAAACCTTGACCGAAATCTGCAAACTGACATGTTACTGCTTGACTTCTCGAAAGCATTTGACACTGTCCCACACCATCGGTTGCTACACAAAATATATCACTATGGTATCCGTGGAAATTTAAATCTCTGGATCGAATCCTGGCTAACTGAAAGATCCCAGACAGTAGTTACAAATGGCGCATGTTCTACCCCGACAAAAGTTAAATCAGGAGTTCCCCAGGGTACTGTCCTGGGCCGCTAATGTTCCTCCTCTATATAAATGACATTGGAGACCAAATAGACGGACAGATGGGCCTTTTCGCAGATGACAGTGCCCTATATGGAGTTGTTGGAAGCATCCAAGATGCCCAGTCCCTGCAACGCGATCTTGATAACCTAAATGACTGGGCACACAAGTGGCAAATGTCATTTAATACAGATAAATGTAGCATCCTCAGAATATATCGATGCCATAACCCTATAGAATACCAGTACAAGATCGGGGGACAAGAACTCACAACAGTACAACACCATCCATATCTAGGGGTTGAACTCACAAAGGACCTGAATTGGAACAAACACATATCTAACATTGTGGGGAAAGCAAATCGGACACTTGGATTCGTGAGAAGAAATCTGAGTAACTGCCCTGAGGAAATCAAGAAACAGGCCTACCATGCTCTAGTAAGGCCGCATTTAGAATACGCAAGCAGCGTCTGGGACCCGCACGTGCAAAAACAGATAGATGACATCGAGGCTGTACAGAGGAGAGCTGCACGTTTCGTTAAACGGTGTTACGATCGAACACCAGGAACAGTAACAAACTATACTGAACGAACTGGAATGGCCCACTTTACAGCAAAGACGGAAGGAAGCAAGACTCACGATGATGTACAAAACTATGAATGGACAGATATTCTTAGACCTCCCGCCCTATTTAAATCCAAAAGAACGGCAGACAAGGCAATACCATCCTAAGAAATTCATTTCGCTTAGTAGTAATAGTAACACATACAAGAACAGTTCTTAGCAAGAACAGTTTCTTAGCAAGAACAATAGCTGAGTGGAACCAAATACCGGCCTCCGTGATTGACCAGGCCTCTATAGGGACCTTCAAAGCAGCTCTTAAAGCGCATTTTATTAATCAGAGTAATTATATGATTTTTAATGTTTGAGCACTTGCACCAGAGCACGCTTAAGTTATATGATCATCTTACCATATTTTATTCAGCATTTGTATTAGCACGATTAATTTAACATGTATATTGCACTCGCACTAGCACCGCACATCTGCAGTGATGGGCTAGCCCCTTTGTAGATTAACAATTTAGATTTAGATTTTAGATAATTTCATGCAAGTCTGTCCTAAACAGGGTCTGAACCTGTCCTAAACATTTGCTATCCTGGTTGCCTGTAGTCATTTGCTAGTCAGTCTCAACCTCGTTCCCAGGGCTTTTCACTTGTAACTTTGGAGGGGCGGGAACTGAAAGCTTTTTTGCGTGGATTATCACGATGATCGTGATCGATGTTCAAAAAGAGAACTCAATTCAAAATTACTCGTAATTTCCCTTTTATTTCTAACTCTTACATCATAAGAAGAAGAAAAGAAAACGTATTCTTTTTCATCGGTCCTTAGTTTGATTTAACAATCTACATCTTAATCTTAGTGATCAGGAAAGGCCCTTCCTTGAACAACATGTGTCCACATCAGTGGACCACACTGTTGCCATGACTACAGTCCCTCACTCGTAACTCAAAGGAGCCATCAAAAATTTGAAGACGGACCAGCCCCCTGAGCCAATCATCGTCGAGGAAGCTGGAAAACTGTCCGAGGCAGGAGTTCCTGAAAACCACCTACACTACCAAGAGAGGACGATCTAAGAGAAGCATTCCCCCATACATGGGTCTCTTCAAATGATGTTTTTGAAATCAGTCCACTATACTAAAAGCACTACCTGATTGGTCAGTTCGAGTAACGTGATGTCGTAGCCTCGATAAGAAATAAATAAAAATAACTTTCACAGCATGGCGAGAAATACTATTAATATATTAAAAAAAATTATCATGGGGCACAGGGAATCCTGTTCTTATTTCATCCTCTCTTGACACTACGGTTACCCTACATAGGGTCTGAGTCCAAGAGGCTCAGACGGGCGGGTAGTCGGGGTTCTTAGGGAATGGACTGGAAACGAGCGCGGATAAAGTGGCATGGGCGCTGGGGGAGGTGCCTGCTATGCTCCGATTGGTACGTGTACGAACGTGATGCTGGATGGAGAACAGGTTTATCTAGCCTAGAACAGGATCAACTTTCAGAAAACTTGAATCTGGCGTGCAGAGAAGTGTTCATCTCGATAAACCTAAGGATAAATGACGTCAGTCATCAGCGAGAAACTTATGAGCCCGACCATTTGTTAGAAACTTAGTTTACGCCTCGCGATACCGGCCATCAGTGCCTAGCCACTAAACATTGAGAGGGGCGAGATGTACAAGCAAAGATGGGAAGGGAGGAAAACATTCTCGGCAGCTCCTGCTCGCTCCTCCTGCTCTACGTCGCGTGTTAGGCTCAGACTGTCTTTCTAAGTGCATACATTAAAAAATTCATCCGGTCTAATGGGGTAAAACCTGAAGAGGGGTTGATGAGTGCAACTGATAAACAGCCAAAAACAACATCGGCCAACTGACAAATGCCTCGAAAAGTTTATTGAGCTGTCTTAGGAACGTTGCCAGTTTTATACTAAGTTTACTATTTCCAAAAAATGAAAAGCCGGTCGTCGTGTGGTCAGTATTATATTGCAAATGCGCTTAGTTCTATGAACTCCGCGCGTTTTAGCACTCAACCTTGAAAATAATATTGCACGCAGTACAGTCGAATTGATGCTCCCAAAAGCGGACACCCTCGCGAAGCAGAAAAAGTGTCCGCTTGCAACTGGAGCTGGCCGCTTACGGGAATGTGTAAATACAGAGTTTGTATGAGCTAGAGTTCAAGGCGGCCGTAAGTAGAGCTGTCCGCTTACGAGAGTGTCCGCTTACGAGAGTGTCCGCTCAGAGAGCTTCCACTGCGTATATAACGAAATATAGTCAGTGAACTTGGCGAATCTTTTCAGTTCGCCGATTCTTAGCTTCTCCTCGATCGCGTGCATCACAAAATAAAATTTATGCACAGGGACCGTGTGTACAGCTGACAAAAAAAACCATAATGGAACATATGCAGCACACTTCCTTTTCAGCTGGCGTGGCAACATTTCCAAAGATAACGTGAAAAGCGTTTCAAACGGTCGTAACATTTCAGCAACGCGTGCGAATCACTTTAAATTAAAAAATATATATATCTCAATAAAACTCGGCGTGAAGTCAATATTTTAAGGGAGCGTCCAACAGTGCAGCCATAGGGAAGACAATTAATTAAAAACTACCGTATTCCTTGACGACACATTAATAATAGTAAGAATGTGTGGGTGGACGGTATTTTGCAAACAACTGAAAACTAAACTTCGCGTTGAGTATGCTGTGTACAAAGAAGGCTTTTGTTTGAAGCTATATAGTCAAGATTTAGGAAGTCATTGAAAGAGACAAGACCTTCCTTGTGTCACAGTTGCCGGGCATGCAAACCTCCGGCGATTTACAGCCCGCCATAACTTCCGAATTTGAACTTCCCTTCCGGCAAAGCATCAACGTGTTTTGTGTCCAGAGCGTGGTTTAAAAGCACAAAGCAAAGAAACATTCCTGAGGTATGTACTCCTGAGTTGCTGTTGAATTTTTAAAAACCGTCCAATTCGTTTGATACGTGGGTTTGAATCTAATAGACGTGCTGTCTTCCGCCATCTTGAACGTGCTTTACAGGTGAATGAAACAAACTAAACTAAACTAAACTGCGTGAAAAAAAAATAGAAATATAATTTAGCTCGCGAGCGTGCAACTTTTAAACTAGAACAACAACAACAACAAAATGAAAGAAAGAAAATTAAAACGGTGATGTGTTCGTTCTTAGCGTGAGAGTTCAGTTGACCGCCCCTAATGTAATGGTGGCTGTTTTTCAATATCAAACTGTGGGCAGTTAAAATTAATATCGGGTGTAATTAAACAGCGCTTCGAGCATGCAACGAGAGGCTTATTAAAGGCGGCCAACTGTCGAAGTAAAGTTGTTTATGTCGAAACACGTTTAATGGAGGAAGGAAGAGGAAGCAATACAGGCAGAGGATTATTCTGGAACTTGACGCCAAGTAGTTCAACGCTAAGACTAATTCCTTTCTTTTGTTTAAATTTCGGAGGCGTTCACTGCTTTGTTGTACACCAGTTGCCCACTGCAACGACACAACAATATGTAAAAATAAGTTTATTTACAGCAATTACAACTGCTCCTTGTATGCAAAACTACAGGTTAAACGTAGTTCCTGGCTCAAGGCATGTGAGCTTCACAGATCAATCTAGAAACACCTTACCACTGCTGCGCTGTGACCATTATAATATTTTTTCACAATTCAGTTCTTTCGAGATAAACTCCCCTTAAAGATCCAAGAGCGACTTGAAGTAATCTTAGTTATTTTTGCAGACCTCGTTGTTTCGTGATTTGCACAATTTTTTTCTCGCGTGACCCACTGTTTTCTCTGCTAATTAGGCGAAGAACATTCTGTCGTATTATAAATTTACGAGAAAAAAACATCCGCGATGTTTATCTAATGTCATTTGTCATTTAGATCTAATCTTGCAAAGTTTTGGCCCACTTGAAACTGACTCAAAAACACAAAATGGCATCGACTGGTTCAGTTGAAATTGCAATCGCTACCAACCTCAGTTATTAGGGCAAAAACGATTAAAATATATATATATAAATATATATATTGTTAGATAAAAAGAACTCGATTATAAATTTTCGTTGATTAAAATTGAAAGATTGATAGCTTGCGATTATATAAGGCGGATCATAACAATTAAGACGGCCTTGAGGATTTAGCTAAAAGGATATATTTCAGGTTTACGTGATCTTCGGATTCTGTTTCCGCATGTTTTAGAATCGACCAGAATGTCTCTTTAACCCTTTCTCGAGAACAGAACAGCACCACACCTCGCCTCCACCTCAGTAGCTTTCATTTGAATGGTCACATGGTAGATTTTCATCCACAGACTTAAAAGTTAGTACCATGGTGATTGACTCCAGGTTTGACTCTGGGAGAGAAAGACTGTTAAACATCGAAACTTCGGGATCACAAGCAAACTGTCACTACTCAGTCGGACGCTTTTCAGGTGTGTAAGCAGAATTGTTTGAGTTTTAGGTTATTCCCACGTGGATGCTTAATGACTGCCAAGCCGTTGGCGTTTGCATTTGAACAGGTGTAATTTAATCAGTCACGAAGCACATACTGATATAAGCTAAGCTATACTGCTTACAGTCCGCCCCTTTTGCGTTTATCCCCGCAGCGCGAGTGCAAAAAAGCGGCTCGCCCCGCGCTCTCGAGGTTATTGCGAGAGAGAAACATGCAGACTGCAAGCAGTTTGCACCCTGGTCAACTGAACAACACTGGAATACAACACTTTGCTACTTTGAAAGTTGACACAAGTATAAAATCCAATAATTAATTGCTGTTTCGAATTCACCGAGGGTGTTGTTCACCTTGCTCGCATGCAGGTACAAAACGAAAACTGTAAAAATTTAAGCGACATTTATCCATCAAAGAAACTCCACAGAGTAACAAAATGGAAAGAGTTGACTAGATGCGGTAAGTTTGAAAATCAATGAACCGATGTTGTTGTTGTCTCGTACACTGTTTTACACGTTATCCCTTTAAAACTTTATGATAACAATGAACTTATAATAATCTTTTAGTTTTAGAAAGATATTTAAATGCAATTGTTTCTCCATTCCCTTCATCTGTTTCAAAACTTCACGGATCCGAAGTAACTTGTAGGCTGATGTTACTAAGAAACAGTCTTTTTTCCGAGTAGCTTGTGTCATTGATTGATAAAACATCTTTCTCATATTTCTACCAAGCTTACAAAAAGTAAAATTCACCATCCTTTTTTTTTACACATTCCCACTCATCGACAAATCTAATCCTAGTAGTATGCGGGAAGTTTGTCACACTTGAACCTAGTTATATGGCCTAAGCTCCCACGAGTCTCCTGTAGTTCAGTGGTAGAGCGTCCGACCGGTGTGCGGAAGTTCATAGCTTCGATTCCTGGTGGGAACTCGGAAAAAAAAATTCCGAGTAGCTTGTGTCACTGACTGATAAAAAAACATATTTCTCAGTCTTTAGTCTTTAACTTGACGTTCACGGTATTCTCTGGAAAAACGAGTTATCGAAAATCTAACCGTTTGAATTTGTCATCTGAACTTGTTGTATAAATGGAAATTCTTGAGGAAATAAATCACAAAAAGATCCTCTGAAAATAAAGCACCAAATCCTAAAACCATAAATGATTGAATTTCTTGCAGTCAACGCAACAATATCGAGGTTCGTTTATATTTTCGAAAAATTGGTGTGTCGGGTTCTTATTCTAGCTAAAGAAACTTTCGCAACGAAGGAATATTCTGGACTCCAAAACACATCTCTTTTAAAACTGAATTTCCAGTGAAATCCTGACTTCTCGAACCTCCACGAGAAACGAAAATTGGTTCGAGAAATTGGGAGGTCGAATATCGGGGGTAAAATTACAGTGAAACAAATCCAAGGGAAACGACTTTTGGTTCGAGTTATGGGGTTTTTGAGAAATCGAGGGTTCGAGAAATCGGGATTCTACTGTTCTTCAATTTGATGCCTTTCAAAGTAATGGTTGGATGTCACTTTTAAGGTAAGGTAAAAAACGTATTTCAACAGGGTGGCCAATTCAGCTCCAAGGCTGGTATCCAGAGGGGCCCCCTACATCTAAAAAAATACACTACAATGTAAGAAGCTAAAAAGGCACGTAAAAGACAAGTTAGCCATTGCACTCTGAAGTGCTCATTTATGCATCAATTGTAGGTTTACACGAGTCATATGCCACAAGATGCAAGCATGCCTCAGGTTTTGAATCGAGCAAATTCTGCCATTCATCAAGGAGTTCTTTTTAGGAAAAATATGTGAATTGTTTGTTTAAAATCAGTGGAAACATTTATCCAATATAGAATTTTGCTGAGAAAAGGAAAATGAAGATGCGAGTCTGAGGAAACTACAAATAAAGAAAATTGGAACTAATTTGCCAAAAATTTGAAACAAAAGTCAATAGATAAAAATTATATTGACACTCCTGGATAAATAACGGTGGCACATATCACATCCCTAGTGACAAACAAAAATGTAGAATAGATGGCTAAGGTAATAATTGGCAGTTCAGCAACTGTGAGACTTCCCTGGACATGGTCAAGATTCAGAGATTGAGCCTGGCCAATGTGCTTGTATCTTTACAAGAACATTGTCACAGTAAACCCGACAAAATGCTGGTGTATAACCTGCATTGGACAAGCAGGGGCAGCAATACAACTATAATAGTCCTTTCAGGCTACAAGAAACGAAACTGGAGATCAAAATCTGGCCCTGGTTGTTCAAAGGGTGGATATAATGTTATCCACCAGATAGAATACTATCCAGTGGATAGCATAGTTGGTTTTGCCAGATAGTTGTTATTCAGTGGATAGCATTATATCCACCCTTTGAACGACCAAACCCAGCCAGATGATTCACTATGTTTTTAAAACTGAAACGGAATTTAACTTTGTGAGTTACTCTGCAGGGGGTGGGGGACAGGGGCATCTGAACCTCCCACTTTGTCTACCTTGTACTCCCAGTTCCAGCCTTCCACCTCTTTGTGTTTTTCTATTGCAAAGCATATAGCAAAATTTTTCCAATTTCTCCCGGTCCCCACCTTGGCAATAATTCACTTCCCACCCTCTCTTGTACAGCATAATAAACAGTACCAAATGAAAGTACTGCCCAATACCTTTCGAGAAGCAATCTGGGGTGAGTCGCATCTCGCAGTTGCTTGTGGGACCGGTACTAGGGACTCGTTGTCAAGCTGGCAGCCATTTTGTCCCCAGTAACGGTCCCACAAGCAACTGCAAGATGGTAATGGTAATGGCATTTATATAGTGCATTTTCTATATACAGTGGAACCCCCGCTTTACGGACACTCGTTAATACGGACACCCGCTTATTACGGACAGTTTTGTTTGTCCCGACGACACATATTTTCTCTTATATCAGCCCGCTTAATACGGACACCCGGATAATACGGACACTTTTTAATGTCCCTTTGGTGTCCGCAATAACCGGGTTCCCCTGTAGCATAACCAAATGCACTTTACAATTCAACTCAGGGGTGAGATCAGACATCAGCTTGTAAAGGCACCTATGGCAACCGCGATCAGTCCATTCTTCCATTCGAGATGCGACTCGTCCCAGATTTCTTCTCGTTTCTTAAGTGGCGAATAGGAGATTTATCCAGACTCAAAAGGTAGAATCCATGGGTACAATTAAACTTTATTTTTGAAAGTACTTACATGTATTATTATCCCAGCGATAAAATCTCAAGACATAACAAAATAACTACGATTCCTCAAGCAAGACAGAGAGGAGAGAGTGAGACTCATGCATAATGCTTGAGAGTTGGCAGGTATTGGTGGTTTGCAAGTGATGTGATCATCGCCACCAACATGGCCGCCGCGTCTTTAATTGTCATTTGAATCTCTCGGGATTGGTTGCAAACCAGCAATATTAAACAGCAAACTGGGTAAAAACTACAGTAAATGAAGGGGTTTCTTTCTTTGTCAGTGTAGCTGGTAAAAGTCAATACATTTGACTGTTGACTGCCTAGAACCCTAAAAGTACCACTTGAATTTAACAAATAATATATTGTGTTTGAAACTATTTGTCCTGTGATTATTGTCTCTAAAATTAACAACATTATAAGCTTACCCAGGCTCAACTGAACAAGACGAAAAATACATGCAGTGTTTGTAGTTCACGTCACGAGATAATTTCTCTAAAATGCGATTTCCGAAAATACCGTATATTCACAGCATCCAGCGTCGGTACTGATCAGCCGTTAGACTTTAATAATATCCAGTCAACTTTGGTTTGGAACAGACCATGCTAAGCTACGCTTGTATCTCTGCCCTACGAAAAAAAATTCACAAACAAACAGTAGTTAGACTCACTGGAAATAAATAATCGATCATAACACAAAGCAAAACTTACCATTTTCTACGCATATTGAATTGATAATTCTCTCTCCATTAACAATACGTTAAAAAAAGATCAATTGAGTTCGTGTGTAGGGCGAAAAAACTGTCAAAACTGAAACAGGAAACCTGTCCGCCATTTTGAAATATGCACTTTATTGACTATGCGCTGTTTGGTTGAAGGCTGACGTATCGCGGGCGCAGTATGGACCGCATTGCGTGTTCAGGTGTTTGTCAAATGTCACGCTGTTGACAGATCGTGATGAACCTGTCACTTATGTAAAGGACACGCAATGTTTCTGCACGAACACGAACAGAAAACAATACTCCTGCAATTGAAATATATTGTAGGACAACAAATCACCTCTTTCAATAATCACAATATTTTTTGCGAAGCACGCGAACAGCGTGAAGCGAAAACTATTGATGTTTCTTTTCGTTTTATGATAATTTGGTTATCAGTGCCTGACTTCAAAGCAGACAGACAGCCAGGTAAGTTTTTTTTTTGCGTATTTTTATCTCGAGCAAAACACGTAAATTTGCTATTTTTAATTCTGGGCTTCTACTCTGAAAGATACTTTAAAATTTCACTTTCCTTTCAAAGAAAAGCCAGAAAAGCTTTTAGATCTAAATAAGCTTAGCCTGACTAAGGATGCATCACGAGTTGAGTAGAGTTTAGGAAAGTTCCTTTAATTAAAAATAAACGATACAATACAAGGGGCTTAAATTCTGGGTACTGTCAGAAACTCGTCAAGAAAAACAAATAGTTTGCCCGTAGCGTTCTCTATCAAAAACCAAATGTGTCTTTCCGGTGGAAAACCTCTAAATTTCGGAAGTTTATTCTTAAATTCTATATTCCAGTGGTGTTATTGACTTCCAAATTAATTGCGGTTTTAGCAAAATACATTTATGCTATGACCCGAATGACCTCGCTTAACAGCCGACACAAACGCAAAATATCTCATGCATGGAAAGTGTTTTTAGTTGTGAGCCGAAATTTACTGACCGAGTGAAGTATTTGTTCAGGTGTTCAGAGAGTGACCTAAATTTACCGGACCAAAAAAGACCAAATTTTAAAATGTTCCCTTTAATTTTCCTCCAATGCATCTACAGAAATGGAGCTAGTCCCTGGCGAATTTAATAGCACGTAAACTATATGGAAACACCAAGACATCAAGTGAATATTTTACGAAATACCGGTTTCTTTGAAGTGCGATTTGCAGGGAGTTTCATTGGTTTTTCTCGTGACCTTTCTTCGTGATGTGATTGGCTGAAACTGTTTGAATATCTGCCCCCTCTCACGCACTAAACCCACGGCAATTGCAAGTCACGAAACAAGAGAACTGAATTTATGGAGTCGAAATTACAACTTAGTCGAAAATTTCTTCGTAGAAGTCACTATAATTTAAGATTCACGTTGCACGAATGGGAGTTAAGAATTTTTTCTCCTCGTTTTCTTAGCGTTCGTGACACAAAATTCAAACGACACCGGGTTATTAATACACACAAGTTCGTTTGCTGATTGGTTAGCGTGTCATCTCTTTAACATAACTCTCGCTTCAGAGAAGATTAGACTTTATTTAGCTCACACCACGCTTGGCCTACTCTTGTAGAAAACACTTAACGTTGGCGACGAGGTGGTACGTTTCTGCGGGGTTTCATTGCGGCATCCCCAAGACGCAGCTGAAACAGAAGGCGTGCGTGTTTTTCGGTCTCTTCCAGAGAGATCTTAGCCTTGAAAAATAGATAACAGTAGGCTTTTACCATAACGACAGCTTATTCGATCATGCGATGAAGAGCCATTTCTTCTGAGAATGACATGAAACAGAGCTTTCGACGTTTAATGTTACTTGGTATCTTGAGTAATCTTGGCATATTCTTGGAGTCCTCGCCTTCGACGCTTGGACTTGAGACTGGCTCATTCATTTTTCATCGGACATCGCGTGGATGGTCGACCGAAGATTTCCGGTAGGACGAAACGTTCTTTAGAGCACGTTTACATTAATTGCAAGGTATTATACACACGATTTATATGACATTTTACCATACAGTGTTATTTTTCTACAAGTTTGAGTTAGTGCTATAAAGCAATTATGTCTCTTTAGCTACTTGCAGCCTTGTAAATTCTTCGCTTTGAAACCAACCATGGTATCGATTTCAACGTGTCACGAGTTATAAAACGAGGGCCCTGTCTTCATAATTTTTCAAAAATGTTTCCTTCGAGATCTTGTTGGTTTGCTAATAGTCTTTTTATTATTTTGACGTGTTGATTTTGACTGTTTCAGGCGATGAACTGAATTATCTTCGTTGTAGTCAGTAAACGAAAACGGGTGTTGCAGTGGCTTTTATGTCATCCACCCCAAATGTGTGCTCGACATTATAAGTTGAACTTGATCAGTTCTCTGCTTTCCAATCTACATTGTCTTCAAGCTAGAGAAAGTTCAAAGACGAATCTTCTCGATCATGTGTTTAATGGCGGATCGTAACAGAAAACCGGTCAACACACTGGGGTTACTGTTGTCTGCATCCAGCTGAAATTTAGTATTTCGTAACGTGGCACGGGAGATGATTTTTATTAATTTCACAAGTTTCCGCCTAGTCATGAATGAAAACTGAAATGTTTTATTTTAAATCAACGCTAGCACAAGTCTTGCGGAATAGTGGCTCTGAGGGAACACTTCAGCAACGAGGCGGTTTCTTGCCAAAAATCCAACATGGCGTCCCTGCAAGGGGCCACGAGGCCAACTATCAATCAAACCAATTTTTGTTGTAAAAAAACACTCTCTGAAATTTAGAAGGATTTTGTACATTTTAAACAAACTGAAATAAGCCTCAACAACGTCTAGATAGCTTATGTAAGACGGTAAGACGAAACGACGATATTTCAGTTTAGACATGCAGGGTACGATAATGGTAAAATATTACTGTTTATTTCCCCCCGAGTTAATTCTAGAGCTGATTGTGGTGATGAAAACTCTTTATTTTTCTCTATCGTGTTGATAATTTAATAGTTTGCGTAGTCTAGTCCTTTATTAAGTTTTTCGTTTCCGTAAACATGATGGTGTCCCAGCCATGGGAATGAAAACACAACTCAGTTGAGATAATCTAGAAAATACGGTAGTCAGTATTGCATGATAGAGCAGATAGACATCGTGGTGTAATTTCCATGCTTAAAATAACGATAAACAAAACTAAGAAAATCAACTGTCCCCTTCTTGTCGCAAGAAATTACTATCGTGTTGTTGTTCAAGCTTATAGGACTGAGATCTAGGAATTCGAGATAGTTTGGAGTTGTCAAGTGGTCTATTCCGGTCTCTCAATAACACTGGCATATCTTAAGCTTTATTTGTGTTCCAGTGCAACGGGGAAATGCTCTTTTAATTTGGAAATACAAGTGACCAACTTGCTTTAGTTTATCTTTCAATCGACATTCAAATAACCTTGTGTCTCGCTTGCACGATTTTAAGACTTTTGGAACAAAGATGCCCTTAATTTTTTTCAACATGCGAAATCTGTTGCTGTTTTTGGCATGAAAGGCATCTTTTAAACCGATCGAAGTATTCATATCTTTATGATATTTGGCCTTTTTTGTATTATACCGAAGAATCGAATATAATATTGAAGTGGCGAAATATGCAAAGACTGCAGACTTTACTGCTCGCTTCACTAATCTGAACTGATATCAGTATAAAATGCAATGTCATGATTAAGGGCATAAAGCAGTATGTCTGAGTACCAGAAAAAATGTATGTCAAGAATAGTAAATGCCTTGCTTATGCGAAGAATTATCGAGCCCTTAAAATAGATATTATTAGTAAAACTATTAAGAAAGAACTGGAAATTTGTGTTAATTTGGTGAATTATTCCTCTTCATAAATGCCATAAACATGTTAATTTGGACACTGCAGCAGTTACATCAATGTGACTGTTATTTTTATAAAATTATCTTAAGTGTGAGTCCGGTACTGTACGTGGGCCATATCTAAACACTTTCATCGAGGCATGGCACATTTGTTTCACAACCTTCGTATTTGTCCAGCGGCCCTTTTGTCACAGGTCTCACAGGGCTTGGCCGCCTTAAAAGGTTTGCGTTTGCTCTGTCGATGATGCGAATATAGTAAAGTAGGCCGTCGGGATATCAGCACTTCTGGTTGCTCCAGATAAAAATAATCTCAATGCTATTCCAGTTATGTATTATATCTACAATATTGTTGGTTGCATCAAAGGAATTTAAATAAAAGTAGACGCTGCCCTAGACAAATTTGGTAGTGGTTTGTATTAAAAGTCTTAATGATATTGTCACTCAGTACAGTGTGCATGACCAGTCGAGGCTGACATGCAATAAATTATATTTTATATGGGCATTTTTGAGACACGTTTTTCGTTGCATGGTTGAAATAATTGCGTTGTTTTTTTTAGTTTCAGAAACGCATGTTTATGGGGGTTTTTTCAGTTTCAGAAACTTATTTTTTGTTATATTACACTAAAAAATTAATATGAGTCGATTCCTTTCAGTGGAGATACAATTTTACCACATGCAAAGTTTTCGACAATCGGCAGCTTCGGTTTCCTTTTATCATGCAGCGGTATAGATCTTTTGATTTGTGTCAGACATCCCATTATGATTTTGAAAATGTTGTCTGGAATGGCGTTCCCTTGAAACGTGGCTCAGTGTATTGAACAAATAATTCTTTTTTACTCCATTATCGCCGAGACATTGATCATATAATAAGCATTTTAATAAGCATTGTAATAATAACAAACAATTTTTTGTACCATTGTAATAATAACCCCTAATTTGTATATTTTAATATATATAATTGCAGCTATGAAGTGTGAAAATTAATAGCAAAAAGCAACGAATCGAACATTTGAAATGGTGACGATTTATACAGTGAACGAACGTTACGGGCATGTTTTGAACTGTTCCGTCTTCAGACATGCATGAGCAGCGAAACCGCAAATATCTTTCAATGTTCTTGGGAAATCGCAGCTTAAAATAGAAAATTGGATGGACAATGCTTTATATAATTAGAGGTTTGGATTATCCCTGGCACTGTAAAGGCGTTTATTCTGTGGATTTACGATAATGACCGGCGCGATTTTAAGCTTGGGCGGGTCTGATGCATGTTGTCACGCTATGTTCAGGTTTTTTGGAGACGAAAAACAGGTTTGACTTATAGGTCCCTGAAACTCTTACTTTTGTTAGTGATAGTCAGGTTTTGCATGTATTCCATCGGCATTCGCTTTACCACCCATGGAGTTCATCGTATTCGTGAAAGCCTTTGAAAATGACAATTTCACTAACAGCTGAAGCAAATCGCGATATATTCATTGCTTCAGGCCAACTACTAATTGTTCTTCGGACGCTAGACATCCCGGAGCCAAAAGACTTATATGTTTTGCTGTATTCATTTCCATCGGTGGACCCCTTCAGATATAGAACCGCATTTCCTGCTTGTCACGATTGTTATAGCTTCGAGAAATTTTAAAATTGAGAAACGGAAGTATGGTGGAAAGTGCCGCAGGAATTCGGGCGTTAGTTTAGCCTGGATGAATTCTTACTGTGCGAATCAAAAACCGTAAACACCGCTGTTAACTTTGACATGATCAAACCGCAAGACGAATAGTCAGGAAACTCAAATTTACACTTTGTTTTTGTATAAAAGCTTTGGCGAAAATAGCAATAAAATAAATAAAGCTGAAAAAATACGTCCAATTTTTGGCAAAGGAAAATCCAAGCGTGGTTTCACAAGTGTTTACGCTGATTCGCACAGTAAGTCATTGTAGATATGCTTTATACCGCTAATTCATACCATATATTCAGACCAAAATCTAATTTCTCCATACATTGTGATGGGAAAAAAGACCAATTATGGCAATTAATCAGTAAGGAAAATTTCATATATTTCGATCTTGTGATTGAAAGAGGTATCTGTTTGTAGTGACTGTTCTTATTTCTTTTGAAGTATTAAACGAATACCAACTACACTGAATACTACCGATAGAGCACATGGGACTCTATATTACTTAGCTAGTCCGAGTCGTTCGAGGAGTAGTTGTCTTTCCCGAAAGTTTTGTCGGCAGACTTTGCTGTACACCTATTTCTAATATGTTAACTCTTTCCTCCTTAAGTCGAGACTCAAGTCATGTAATATGTGGTTTTAATAACTTTTTGGTCTGTGGATAAAACCCTACTGAATTTATAGTGAGCTCGAGTGACCGTCCACATGAAAGCTATGCAGCAGTACTTTCACTGGTAGTGCAGTTAGTTTCTGAGGTTACAACGGGTTACGTCATCTCAGAATTACAGATCTATTGGATGTTTGACTGACACTGAAAAGTTCTTTCACACGGTTGGCATATTGGAATAGTAAAAGGACTTTGACGTCAATGTTTGTAAACAGAAAATATCAGTATAGTACTATGATTATCTGTGGGGTCAGTTACTATAAGCTGATAAGAACATAAAACCCGTTTTGAAGATATTGTTTACCGTTTCATATGAAAACGTATTTTTTTCGGAATACTGGCTCGCAAAATCTCAGTCTAGAAAGACAGAAAAATGGCACCAGATACGTGGGTTTCAAACTTTTCTATGTTTTCGAAGGAAAAACGGAGATATTTGTTGATCGAATTACAAATCAATACAAACTCTTATAGTACACACTGCATGTGATTACTTGTGAAGCTGAGGACGGAAATTTTGGATTTCGTTCAACGCACGGGTCAGAAAAGGTTTGACATTGTTAGATTCTGATTATGATAGCAAGACCTAATGATGAATAATAATGCCAGGTAGTTTGTAGAGTTGACTGAATTGTGGTATAGGTTCCTAATCAGTTTTACTCCCAGTCAGTCAAATCTCAGGTTAGTTAATCTGGTTCTAACATTTTGATAAAACTCTAGTGTGTGAACATTCTGAATGAAAGCTATTGATATACTTTCAGGTGGTGGTATTTTTGTTTGATTTTTGTCAACACACTTGGAAGTGAAAGGGTTACGAGGATGTTTTGTTGGACAGCCCACGGCTATCAATCTTTTCTGGCCCGTGGGTTGCACGAAACCCACATTTCCGACCTCAGCTGCTAGGATTTATATTCATAAGTATACTAACAGTTTCAGTTGCTAGCCGAGAAAACACCCCTCATTACGTGAAGCACCGTCACTTCATAACGCTGAAAACTGATAAAGTTATACTTTACTTTAATTTGACACTCCCCTTACGGGGCTTTTCAAGTTATAATTTGCCGATACTTAAAACTTTCTTTACGAAACTATAGTTAAATTATTTTCAACTGTTTTTGCTCTTCAAAAACTGAGTAAGAGGAAATGCACAAACGAAAGCTGGTCGCTTTTTCGTTGAATGCAGTCATGTCTAGGCATATAGTCGGTATTTGTTGTTCGGTTCTCGGATTTTCGGTTAGATTGTTAGCATGGAATGTGTTGTACCATCACGAAACAAAAGGAACTAAAGCCTGCCAAATTACAAGATTTACGGCTCAGACGGATTATGCGTTGAGTTTATCTTAAATTCTTCAAGGTTTCTTCGAAGCTGATTAAGTGGACCGGTAAGTCGCCTTTCTGAGTCGAAAGTGTACAGTTACTCCGGCAATAATACTCCTCATGTGACTCGCCTCTGCTCATACACAAGGGAGGCCATTCATCCTAATTTCAGGCAAGATTATATGCAAACCGGCTTGTGTTCTCCGCTAACGTGCAAGTTCTTTGTTAGATGTTTTCCAAAACAAACATCACCTAAAACTGAATTAGGACAGCAAAAGACAGAGGGACGAGGTTCGGAAAATGGCCTTAGCAGCCGGTCAAGAAAACATGTCACTCGCAGAATCGAAAATCACTGAGCTTCGTATAGACATTTCTCGCCTGCTCATTGTATTTTGCCTTAATACCCCTTCAGTTCCAAAAGGCGATCAACATCTAACGAGAAGGGTGAAGAAAAAGCATGTTCAATTGTATTTGTTCAGCTATTTCTTTATTCCACGTGAAGTCCCTCAGGGGGTCTGTTTTCCTTTTGTTTGGATTTTTATTACTTCTCCACAGGAAATGATTACAACTGCGCTATACCGTTATAAAGGCCGCGACTAAAAATAACTACAAAGGATGACTCTAACACGAATACTGTAACTTTGGGTGGGAACAGTAGAAAGGGTGATTAAAGAGTCCATTATTTAAGTGGAAAAGGCACATTGGCTCTAATGTATCCATAATTTTCTCAAGCATATTCCAAAACCAGCTTCGCGAAGTTGTGCGAGTGTCGCATTCCTAGTTTGTGTTTGTTTAATTCTATATTCTAAATTTCTTGAAATAATACGCCCACGATATTTCATTTGCAATAAACCCTAGTCATTTATTTATGGCCTTGTGAGTTTACCATACCACGAAACATTGACTGTGTGTGTTTTCATATTTGATGCCATCGGACAAACTTAACACATGATAGTTAATTTTCATTTCCAAGCCGGTACAAAAAGGGCGAAAAACGCTTACATGGTCCAGTGTTTATTTCAAACCCAGCTTTAGCCTGGGAGATGTACAAATTTAGATCAGCCTAGATTTTTTGAGGTCTAGCACGTGACCTGGGCGATCCACCGGCCGTGTTAGCGTGTGCCTCGAAATGCCAAGCTGTCACCAATAAATCATCTTTCATATCGAGTGTCATTTCATAGCAAGACGTATGGCGAAACACAAAAGGCATAAACATTCAACCCGGCGACGTTTTTGGACCATGATTATCATTTTTTGTCTTATTTTAATTAAACCAGCCTTTGGAACATGTGCGCCAAACGTTGGTCCAGTCTGCATCCATTATTAAATTCTGATTCACCTGCAACAAGGTCAATAAATTCGTCCGTATTCACCGGTTTCGGTCAGTTGTCGACTGCGTGGTCAAAGATATCGCGTGCATAGATATTTTTCGCTTCAGCTTTCGAAAAACGCAGTCTCTTAAGGTGGCGAAATCTTGGTGCTTTCTCGATATGTTTTTAAAGATAATTTTAACCACCTTCTTTGCAATTTGGTTTCGTTACATTTCTTGATATGGTCAAGATCCACATGGGTAACTAGTGAAAGAGGCATGGCATCCTGTTTCATTTAGATCTCTTCTCGTTTTGAACTCTTCTCGTTTCATCATGTTTCCTTACCGTTTTGACCTGGTTTCTCGGAAGAAAAATGTATTTAAGTATTGTTGAAACTGCCTTCTCGCAGATCTAGAAAATGTCTCTTTCCTCAATATTGCTTTTTTCTCTTTCAGATGGACAAGCGCCAGTGTTATTATGGCCGGGCGAATGAAAGAGCCGAGCAATGAGAGAAACGCATTTGACGAATTAAGGTAGCGAGGCAGCTTTCGTCAAGACTCCATAACATGATAAGAACTACTATCCTACTAATAGTAGTAGGGAGACAGCTATCGACAAAAAGTGCTATACATGTGGCGCATACCGTGACGAGGCACGTTTCGTTTCTGCCATTATGGGCGTCGAAAGCTTTTTTGACGAATAAGGTAGCAAGGCAGCTTTCGTAAAGACTCGATAATATTAATAAGAACTACTAGTAGTAGGAAGACAGCTATCGATAGAGAAGTGCTACAGATTCTGTGTAGACCCTCTAGTGGCGCGTACACGAGGCACGCTTCGTCTCTTCCACTTATATTTTCTTCCACGTTCACCGATGCAAGAAGTACAAGTGGTACAGAGGAGGGAGTGCCAACAATTCATGGACGCCATTAGGTTTGATTGTTTTAGATAATCTACTTTAGAAATGTAGATAATTTAGGCAGGAATTTATATATAAAAAGCGAATAAAAGGTCGCGCTGTTTTAGGTAAATTCTGCTGCGTACAAGCTGGTCGTAAATTTCAATGGAACAAAACCCTTACATAATGGGGCGGAATGCGGGGCTGGCTGGAGTGGACTGAGCAGGATCTGGATCTTTTTTGTTTCAGCTTAGTAGGAAGACAGCTATCGGTAACGAAGAGGTACACTGATTCTGTGGAGACCCTTTAGTGGCGCATACACGAGGCACGTTTCGTTTCTGCCACTTGTATTTTCTTCCACGTTCATCGATGAAAGAAGTACAAGTGGTAGGGAGGGGGTGTCAACAATTCATGGACGCCATTAGGTTAACGAAATACTTTAAAAATTGTAGATAATTTAGGCAGGAATTTATTATATAAAAGCGAATTAATGGTCGCGCGATTTTACTCCGCGTGTACTAGTTCCTAACTAATGGTTTCTAATGGAAAACTAATAAGAGATCACAGGAAGCCACAAAAAAAGTAGTATTACAAATTTGGCAACACAGAGAGGGATCTTTGGATTTCACTAGAATGGACACCACTGAAGTGTAGGTAAATTTGTACACGAGTACAGGGCCCGAGTGAGGGGGGCTAATGCGAACGCGTCAGCGTGAGCCATCTAGGGGGTTCCGGGGGCATGCCCTCTCCCCCCTCCGGGAAAATTGTGAATTTAAGTCTTCTGAAATGGCTGGAAATGCATCTAAAATTAACAAGCGTGTGGTGAAAATTACCAACTTTCAGCGCTTAAAAAGCCACTGTTTTTAATACAAGAATCAACATTTATTATCCGGTCTTAAAATTCAGAGAGAGTTGTCCATTTTTCGAAAAGCAATCAGAGATTTTTGTAGATATCTTCTTTCAAACAGCCAGAAGTCTTCGTTAATTATGCTCATTTTACCATCTGCGCTTCTCTGTTGGTTATCACGCAGGACTCCCGTATCCCGCGATGTCCAGAGCTGTGTATAATTTTCAGTTTAAAGTATCTATGGCGATAAAATGCTGTCATAAAAACGTTTCTCTATAAAACGCAAGATACAACTGCTCAATAGCATATTCTCCGTCAGTTTCACTGACTCGCTCCAGACCTTTCGTTCAAAGACCGCGCGCATTCGTTTGACAGACCAAATACGACTGTTTTGCAGTCTAAATAGTGTGACGGGAGGTTTTGTGGGTGTACGGCGCCTGAAACGTATTGAACTTGGGGGGGGGGGGGGGGGGGGAACTTAACTCAAATGGAGCACCACTTGGCCTGCGGGAATAGAAACCGTCACTATTTCTCGGTACCTGGGAATCTACTTCCTGAAACTTCTACAGACGTCAAGGAGGAGACAGAACTTGGTTCCAACAGCAGTTTATTTTTGACTATATATTCATCGGCAATGTCATCAGGGATGCAATCGAAGAAAGCTTTACAAGTTACTTCCTTATATCATGTATATATGATTGCACACGCGTCTTTTTGTTAACAGAGTACAATAAGTGTGCTAACATAAAGATGTGAAGATATGGTCCTTTGAGGATAGCGCAACTTAATTAAAAATCTAGTTTAACTCGAAAGCTTATTGTTATAAGTGTTCGTTTCCTGGGGAAGAAAGTATCTTTAAAAGTATGTTACTTTATAACTACCGAAGCAATTTAAAAGCAGTGAAAAGCTAACAAATTGTGAGGCGCTTTAATTTAAGGTGGCCCGCGGGTATTTATTGGGCTGACAGTTCATTTTTTAAAGCGCGTTTTTTAACAGGAAAACGTTAAGCGATTTCTTAGATTTTTCAGAATCCGATAATAGAATCCTAACATATAAAATTATAAATTTTGTAGCAATCAAACTCAGGAAAATCTGTTATAACTCCAACAAATCGAGTTTGATTGCTACAAAATTTATAATTTGTTATAATGTTAAAATTATATATCGGATTCTGAAAAATCTAAGAAATCGCTAAACGTTATCCCGTTAAAAAACGCGCGTTTTGAAAAATGACCTGTCAGCCCAATAAATACCCGCGGGCCACCTTAAAGAACGATTTCGCATAAGCCGATTTTTATATGGTAATGAGTACCATTAAATGCTAATGTAGAGGAACAATAGGACATTACGTGCACTAAAAAAATATTGTTTAAAATTCTAATTTGTGCACGCACGTAATTTTCTATTGTTCCTCTACATTATAATTTAATGGTACTCATTAGCATATAAAAATCGGCTTATGCGAAATCGTTTTAAAAAGCGAGATCGTTTAGAAAGTTCTCACCCTAAAAAGCAATTAACTACGCGAACATTCATTAGTGCAACTGGATGTGTTAGTAAATGTATTACAACGCGGAAAGTCAATACTAACAGGTTGATAATTAGCCGCTCGTGTGGCAGGATAACTAGGAAACGTAACTTGAGAGTAAATATGCTATTTACTAAAGATAACACTTATTTCTTGAAAAGCAAAAGAATTACTAGGAAACGTCACTTAGAACCAAACATGCTATTTACTATAGCTAAAGATAACGCTTTCTAGGACTAAAGTTGTTTCCACAGAATAACTATTGCCGGCTTTTAAAAAGGATTTTAAAACACTGAACACGGATAAACATAAAAATAATTGAAAAACGGTAAATCCTCTCATGACAACAGCATAAAGTCAGTGAACTCAAAGTGATCTTAACTCTTGATATTTGTTCAGTCAGTATAATCGCGTCTACTTTGCTAATGGTCATTGCGACTTTTGTCCGTTGCGATCTACTGCAGATCAAAAAATAAAATTTTATCACCAACTTCTGAAAAACTTCTGGAAATTTTTATTATTATTATTATTATTATTATTTAGAAAAGTGGGGGGCTAAAGCCCCCCCCCCTCCCCCCCCCCCCCCCCACGCCCCTCCCCCTGCGCGGTCCCTGGAGTATAGTGCTAAGCCTACAAAAATCTCTTTTGTTGCGTAGCCAAGATTTCGTGATTTACAAGTTTAGACTCGTAATTTTAAAAAGATAGACAACATCACCAATAATATTATTATCTCATAGCACCTTGCAATGTCGAATTGAATCACAAAGGAGCACGAAACTGTCAATCACGGTTATCCATTTAGATAGTAAAACAGCTGATAGTTTACGTTAGTGCAACTATAATTACTTATATGGAGGCAGAAAGTATAAAATTATATAATCACTAATTGCTTTTCAAACATGTTTGATAATTTCAGTAGCTACAAGAGAGGATGTATCCTATCAATATATCCAGTTAGAACTTCAAGGATACCACTGAGTTCAGTCAGAATTTGTATATAATGCCATCTTCCGAAGCAGTAGCCTAGATGTACGCCATCCAGCTGGCCATCCTCGTTCCCAGAGCTCCTCGTTTTAAGAAACAGAGGATCTGGGAACGAGAATGAGATGTACGCATGGCAAGAATTTAAACAATATTTGTGGGAAGGTTATGGGAACTATATCTACAGTGAAAAATCCTGTAATAGGTAAATGTGAAAACCACCAAATAAACATGTTTCATAAGTCTTGTTTTGGCGTAGTACTTTGTCATCAATGTATTAACTTGTATTGCCGAGTTACACCAAAAGAAACGAAAAGAACGATGGAACTTTATTTAATTCCAAGGTAAACATCGAAATATAAATGATTCTCATTTCTTTTGATACATTTTCCAAAAGTACCTTGGGACAGTTTGCTTTCATGTCAAGAGCACTTTTTGCCAAGATGAGGTCTGTCTGATAATTCAAAGACCACTCAGTGAAATCGGAGTGTCCCTGCAACAAGTCCCCTCTCGTGTGTACAAACAAGGGACTTGTCCCCGGGACACAGTCAGTCTTGCTTATATAGCTACAAGTCCCTGCAACCAGTCCCTCGTGCCGTTACAGCTACAGGGGACTTGTTGCAGGGACTAGACCCGGGGACAAGTCCCCCTCTTTTGTGTACCGACCTTGAAGGGACCCAACCATAACAATGCACCTGCAGACCAGCCGTCATGTCAAGTACTTTTGTCTAAAATCTGATAGCCCCTCATTTCATACTTCATAGTGATCGCCTAATTTCTTATGACAATATCAATAAATTGTCAAGCAGACAGGAAAATCATCAACTGACTCAACTAGGGGGATTTTATTTTGACGTATCACCAAAATCTCAACATTGGAAGAAACGTGTGACAATATCTGTAAGGAGAATAGACCATTTTACAGTTTTGTGAAATGTAACCAGGCCTCTGTATGAATGCGAGGTTGGAGGTGACCTTGAAATGATAGAGACCAGAAACTACAATAGTTAGCATATACATATCAAAAGCAAGGTTAGTCAACTCTAGCCTCGCGTCCGCTAAAAGGCCTGGCAACTAAGCACACAACAGTAAAATCACCTATGACGGTCTCCAACTTGTCTCCAACCGTCCTCCAACCGCTCCTCCAACCTCGTTCCCAGGGCCTTTTCTGATGCTTTTGGCGGAAGAAGAGAGACCCTGGGAACGAGGTTGATGTCAGCATTATTTGACAACCCTCACCTCATGCTCACCTTTTGTCTGTACTTATACGCCAAATTTCAAAGGACTGATGATCATTCTGCAGATTCTATGGCCGTGTGTCATCCGTAAGTTCAGCGGAGGACATTTCGCGCCTCGTTATATAACAGACTCGTTCCCAGTGTTTTCTTTGCTGGCACTATGATTTGGTTAGTTCGCATTGGATCAAGGGAAGGTGGCTGATGGCTCCACGACAGGGACCAGCTTGTCAATACAGTTTTTGTGTCTTCCAATGATATCATAGCTCAAGTAACTTAAGGACGGTGCCTCCTATTGTTACTGCGCATACGTTCTGCGCATAATTTCTCGCGTCATTAGCGCGCGCTCGAGCGCGCGCACATACAGAACATTGCAAAATCTCTTTAAGGTGGCTGGTAACGGTTTACAGCCCTTGCGCTTTGATTGATCGATACTACCATCTTATATCAGTTGATTTAAAATAAAGGTATCAAACGATTGCCCAATCATCGGTGAACAAGTTATGATAATATTTGTGACATAATAGGTTACCATAGCAACAGTATTACCTGTCAAAAACACCCTTATTTTTAGCTTTAAGTGCTTATAACTAAAAAACGAGCCCGGTGACCCCCATTTTTTATAATTGAATAATGATCAGCATGTTAAGATACAACTTTTTGCAAAGTTTAAAAAATTCTGCGGAGGGAATTCAGAGCCACCTTAAATTTTCGAAAAATTAAGGTGGCTCTGAAATCTCTCCGCAGAATTTTTTTAAACTTTGCAAAAAATTGTATCGTAACATGCTGATAATTATTCAATTATAAAAAATGGGGGTCACCGGGCTCGTTTTTTAGTTATAAGCACTTAAAGCTAAAAATAAGGGTGTTTTTGACAGGTAATACTGTTGCTATGGTAACCTAATATACCAGGAAGATGATCATAACGTGTTCACCAATGATTGGGCAATCGTTTGATACCTTTATTTTAACATCAACTGATATAGGATGGTAATACCGATCAATCAAAACACAGGGGCTGTAAACAGTTACCAGCCACCTTAAGGCTAAGCTCGGCAGGGAAATATATATATATATATATATATATATGGTCGTTTTCTTCATATAACTTACAAAAACGCGTGGTGACCCCTACTTTTTATCTTATAAAATGGAAGCGGTAAGCCTATAGAGCGTTTGCACGTGACGTCACGGTTTGGCGGGAAAGTTACATCCGCCATATTGGTGTTCCATCTCCGGAATCGTAGGTCAAGAGTCTACTAGAACTTGACAACACAGAGTTAAATTGTGCAACGAATGCCTTTATATTCAGAACATTTTCAAGTTTGGAGATGTTATTGAAGTCTTGGGCTGCTTCTTGAGGTTGTAGAAATTCAAATTATGGCCAAACAGAATGAAATTGGGATGGAAATGTCCTCGGAGTATCTCGATCTTCGCGTGAACAATCGTTACGACCATAACTCCGAAAATATTTCATGTGTTGGCATCGATCCTGTCTCAATTCAAGGGAAAAGGTACGATAACATTAAACCGTATTTTAGAAGTCACCGATTCGTCTTCATTGAGCGTACTTGTTCGTTTTACGAAAGGAATTTGCCCTTGCTTTCAAAGTCAGTTGTTCATGAAATATGTCAACATCAAGCCGGTTGAAATTTACTTTCGCAGCATTTATCAAGTTTATGACTAAGCTTTCCACACTATCATTTCCACAAAATAGGGAACATTTCTTTTATCCGAACATTTGGAGTATTCCACTCCAACAGAATTTGTAAAAGAAGGATCTTTGTGTTTATATTATAAGTTATTTCATTGCTGACAAAAATATTGCGTGAGGTACTGAGAATTTGTGTTCAAGTTCTCTTCTTACAAGTAGGCTTTTTTACAGCAAGAAAATCAAATTACAGTTAAACATTTGAAGTATTTTTCTTCTATATAGCGACCGTTTATTCAAAGTTTTATCGGAAATTACGATTGTTCGACTATGTATATTAAAAAGTTGTCTGTTTTACAAAGCGGCCGCTCGCCGTAAGTTTTGCTGACCATTCGTCTGTTATGTCATGTGAAAAGACCAAAAATATTTTGCTGTAGTGTGTAGTTTCCTAAAATTTCATCAGCACAGTTAAGTCGTCTTGAATAATCAGCTAGAGATCTATCAGTTTTCTTCTTCGCTCAGACGTAAAGTTCCCTTCTTTGTCACCACACTTAAAAAACAGGGAAAAGCTCAATTTTTCAGAGATTTGGATGCCTTCATCCAGTTTTTTGGCCAGGGATTGTCAGGAGACAAAACACCATACGATAAAACTGCTTTGGTTTGTAAGCTGAATACACAAGTCGTCCAAAACCCGTAAAATATGTACTATGCGTAGTATAAACATTGTCACGATGAAACACCAATATGGCGGCTAAAACCGGTTGCCATGACGATATAGCCCAAAGGTCACGTGAGTGAAAACGCTCTATTAAACATATTGTTAATTTTTTGTTGTGTGCAAAAGTTATTTAGACTGTATTTTGGGTATACCAGAGGAGAGCTGTCAGGGTTGATAATGGCTACGTTGCGATGAGTTTTAATTAAAAAACACATAAACAGTAGTTGTTATATTACCATTTGTTAAGTATTTTAAAGCTTTTTTATATTTATTGTTGCTTTCGTGTATGCATAGTTAATAGAGGGAAATGGTTATGAAGCCCGGCAAACTTCAAAGGAGCAAACAAAGACGCCAAGATTTATGTTGGAAGGTCCACGACCCTGCACAATCTTTTGTTTTGCGCTCATACACTATGCATGATTTACGTAATCGAAACGTTTCTATTGGTTAGTTGCTTGGACACACGTAAACACCTATTGTATTTTGTCAGGTTTGTGCAGGGTCAAGGTAAAAAAAAGCGAACAAAAACATATAACAAAGACTTTTGTCGGGCTTCATAACCATTCCTTTTATTAACTATGGTGTATGTCAAGGCAAATTCAAACGGAATCTGCGAATAAATATGTTTTTCTTTTTTTCCGAGAAAATGCTATTTCAGCATTTTTTTCCAGATTGAAGCTTGATTATCTCTAAAAAATGCGTGGTTACCCCCAATTTTCTTTTTGGATTCCAATAGCCCTTGCTAAGATCTGCTTTTCCCGCATAGTCATAAACCGCGCAAAAATACTTTGGTATTAGGAGGCACCGTCCTTATAGAGGAAAATGGTTATGAAGCCCGGCAAACTTCAAAGGGCCAAGATTTATGTTGGAAGGTCCATGACCGTGCACATCTTTTGTTGTTTTGCGTTCATACACTATGCATGAATTACGTAATCGCAACGTTTCTATTGGTTAGTTGCTTGAACACACGTAACCACCTATTGTATTCTGTCAGGTTTTGTGCACGGTCAACCCCCAAAATAGCGAACAAAAACATGTAACAAAGAACTTTGCTGGGCTTCATAACCATTTCCCTCAATTAACTATGAGTAAACAGATGTCGTTTCGCGTTCCTCTTACCGGTTGCCGCGAAAACGATGCAGAGTAACACCTGCAGAAATTCCATACTGATGACGTAACCACTACCCAGGTCTGGGTAGTGATTCTGACTGGTTAAAACAAAAAACATAAATCACACATCGCTTCTCATGGCTTTGCATGCGATAGAATTTCGGCGGTATATATTATAAGGAAAAATTTCTCCAGATACTTCGTCGCGATTCACTATCGATGGAAAGTCAAACAGCGGAGCACTGCCATCGATTATAGTTTTAAAGGGTCCCTCTCAACCAGTGTGCTTTGCGGTCGCGTGTTATTGTTTTCATCCGGGGAACTCGATCTCTCGTGGGGCTAATGTGTATGCCAGTTCGAAATTGCGCTAGCTTGGGTCGATCGCTCATGCGCTCGTCTTACACAGTCGGGGGAACAAGTACCGGTTTTGGCAAAATTTACTATCTTCGTGATAGCACTCGAAGAGTTTACGAATCCTTTTATCCAATCAGAAATTAGCGCGAGCACTCACGAGTACTCCGAAAGCAATCGCGCCAGCAAATACGTCATGTTGCTTAGCAACTTCCGGGAAAAACTCCGCGGGCTCAGTGGACCCGTCTCGGAGGCGGGATTGCGCCATCAGCTTTTCAACCAATCAGATGCATAACCAAACCCAATGGCGACTTGGTCGCACGCGTTTTCCCGCGCTTGGCGCCGATTACGTGCCCTAGCTTCGAGTTTTCATTAGTTCGTTTTGTTGTTTACGTTTGTTGTGATTGGCTATTGTGATTGCTTTGGTTTTGGTTTTACGACACGTCAATTAAAAAAAACTCTCTAACACTTAACAAATTGCCGAAAATTAAAATGACAACACAATTAGAAATATACTTTAATGATGATTTCACTGATTCTAATAAGCATAAATACCCCATGCCAGTCCTGTAAAATTAAATTATTCACTCGTGTAAATGTTTTTTTTTTTTTAAAGTTTAGCAAAGCAGATACAACAGTTAAAGGGGGTGTGTCACGCTATTTCCCCCCGTATTATTTTTTTACAAGCACTAAACTCAAACATGCGAATGAAATATTACTGAATTCAGAGATGGAATCTCACTTACAAGTTAACAAACACAGATGATTTCTAAGCATTATGTACCACTTGTTTCGTACAAATGAACACATCGGGTCGTCATTTTTCAAGTTAACCTTTTCGCAATCCGTTTCAATCTTGTCCAATTTGACCATCCGCACTATTTTGTGGCTTCCTAGTATTTGTTTTTGTATGGTTTGAAACCATTATTTAGTGGTTTCAATCTATTTTAAGACTAGTTTGTGTGTAACAGAATTGCCGAAAATAGCGTGTAGTCAAGGAGCTATTTTTCTGAAAAGGCCTTATTTAAGGAGTTGGTTCAACCCACCCGACAGAAAAGGTCTGACACCGGATTCCTATAGAAGAATAACTGCTCTTTAAGACTAGGTACTATGTAGTCCCGAATTGCGGTACCACTAACGAGATAAAAGGGGTTCTTTGCCCAAATATGGCGCTCAGCATGGAAACGAGGTTCAACCATTATTTCCCTTGTAAATTTAACATCTTTCATCAAAATATACCAGAAACTACTAAAATGTGACGTGTAGGTGTGTGCCTAAAATTTGAGTGCTTACAAGGCAGAAAATCATGTCACATGACATGTCACGTGACCATTTTATGTCAAAAATCAGTCTTTGTCAATTTTGACAAGTTTCAATTCCTGCTAAAACCGTACTGACAGTTTAATTGGTGAGTTAAGTCTTGAAAGGCAACAAATGGGTCATATTCTGTTGAATTGTGCTAAAAAAATCCATTTGGAAAATACAGGCTTTAAGGAAATTGACGAAATAAGCAAGCAGCCCCATTTCATTCTTGGTCAGCATGGAAACGAGGCTGAAACTGAAGCAGGCCTAAAACGAGCCAAATGTTCGAAAATAAGGACAAATTTGAAGAGGTGATAATACGAAAATAAAATGCTCTGAAACAATTAAGGATAATTCTGTAATTCTACGTTACCATGGAAACGGTTGCCATGGAAATCTACTAAAATACGCCAAATTTTCACTTTTTCTTTGAAATTAGAGCAGATAACTACGATTTATTAGCAGTTATTAAGCTATCTCCTACAAATTTGTTTTGTTTTACGCAAATTAGATTCTGTTGACTTAGTAAACTGCTTCATTTCCCAACTAGACATAGTGATTTTACGGGAAAATCCATGCAGTTTCAAGGGGGTAGAGTAAATAAATATTTTGTCTTCAAATGGAGAGAATTCATAACTTATGTCCTTCTGGTCAGATTTCAACCAAATTTGGAGAGATTTTGCACTTCATATAGAATAACATTTTGCACATTCTAATAGTCGAATATTCTGTTGATATAGCAACTGTTTCTTAGGAAAAAACTAATTTAACTAAGTTATTTCAAAGCCTATTACGCTGAGATTTTCTCAATAAAAACGTCCATTTTTCTGCAAGGATTTCCAGTCCGTTTACTGGGAGGATCATTATTTAGAATTGAGGGGGAAATAGATGAGAATGAAAGGAGCAAAATTAGGTATAGAAGCGATGCAGAGGTCCTGAGAGCTTCCTGTCTATCTTTCGGACATGAACATGTTGGAATTAAACCATCCTCAAGTTTCATAGTATCAGCCGCTCAAGGCAACTTTTTGCACAAATGGCCCTAGAACAGTCAATTAATCTGATTCTATTAGTCAAAGCATGGGTGGCATAGTCGGCATGAGTATCAAAGAAGATGCAGTAGAAAGATGGTTCTTAACCAGCCACGAGCGAGCAGCCATGACACAAAATTGTGAAGTAGGTAGGCTTGAACTGCATGTGATGTGATGTCCTTTCCTAAGAGGGGCATCAAGGTGCTTTTTGATGTCTTCCTGAGGGCTACCATCAGGGGTGTGCAAGTGCAATGAACACACTGCACAGTTCATAGGAAATCACTTCTTTCAGATTGATATCCCAGTTCTTTGCAGCTACCAGAAGGCGACCAAAAAGCTCACAATCGGCATTAACAGATACAATCTTATCTGTCTGATTATTCAGTGTAATCTTCTTTGCCTTGCACTGAACTAAATCTTCAGCTTATGGATTGGATCACAGAAATTGATTTCATTACTCTGGATTATAGATGAAATGAAGCTCTCCGTGCTTTGTCTGCCTGACTCTGCTGCGCCTAGAAGTCTGTTTGCATCAGTATCTGGTAGAACAACACCGACGGCAAGATTACTCAAAGATAACAGCACTTCCTTGTCTGGGATGTAATCTGGAATGTGAAAAGGGTCACTGAGGAGACCACTAGCTTCTGTACATCTTTCTCGTCTCTCGTCACTCTTGTCGCTCCCACTTCCTTGTGCATCCCAATCCTTTCACGATTCTCCGTTCCACACATCTCTTTAAGTGCCTGTGTCACAATTTCCTACAGCATGTCTAATTGATGCAATGGCTTATATTCAGATGGTGACATCTGCAGGGTCTGCAACATTTGGGGAGTCCCTGAAATACAAAGATATTGTCACAATACAATACGTCGGAATGGCTGTACCCGAGTGGACCTGATTTTCGACCAGTATCGTTCTGTCTCAATCAAGGCAGGAGAACGCAGCAAGAGAGGAGAATCAAGCTCCCTATAAGTAAATATCCACAGTGGATCCACACAAGTCCCAAAGCAATTGACAAAATTCATCTCAAACCCGAAGAACAAAGAAAACTTGGCTGACGTTTCTCTGTAATTCCTTAAGTGAGCAGCTACCAGCACGTTTAGGGCCTTCACAGAAGGTCGTCCTGGTTGGTGGATTCAGGGATGGGTCAAAAACAGTTTCTCTAACCCAGGGCTCCACAGCTGAGCCAAATCTACATTCGGGCCATTAGGAGGCTGATACAAGTGAAGTAGCAAAGGACCGCGAATGAAAATGCTGCTGGTATACGTAGGATCTGTAAAAGATCAAACCAGCCAAAAGTAGAAATACAAATAAAGTAAGCAAGGCTGATACTACGTAGAACACGTAAAGCGACAACGACATGATAGAGTCCAAACTGAAAGCCAAGAATGCAACCGTGGACAGCTGTTTCGACCTGGTTTGGGTCTCGTCAGCACGGTGTAGCTGCATAAAATAGAACAGCTAGCTGATACAAGGCTGCTGCTTCGCGCCAAACATGCTGCAACCACCCATCCACGGATTGTGATACAATCGCCAGACACGGATGTCACCATGCTTTCACTGATAGCCCATTTTGAAGATTTGCGCTGCCAGGAGTTGTGGTTTAACCCTATCCTGCCTGGGGGTGGGGGGTGGCAGAAAGTGCCCGCGTTGATTTCAAATTTATCGTACTTAAAGAGCATTCAAGCAATCATAGCCAACGTTATGACTTTATGACTTTTCCTAAAAATTATCTGGGAACATTTTGGTGTGTCAATTTTTTGGTCACGTGACTTGATGTTTCCATGGCATGTTTACAGGCCGTTTTTAGCCAAATTTGGTATTTTCAGCTTAATTTTCAGTTTTCATGAGATTTCCGCTTTCTACGAATTAGTTTCCTCCAAAATCTTTGCAATTTTTGCATCCTTATATTGTTTTCGATGTTTTCAAATCAAATTTGGTGATTTTCTGACATTTAAAGTATGACGTTATTTTGGCATGATATGATATGATATTTTGATTCGTGATTGTCACTAAAATAAACATGTTTGAATGCTTTATACATCACATAAGTTTCATTTTTATAGCACAAATACTTTTTAAAATGTTTGCTTTTTACGATGAAATCCTTCCAAAATCTTTGCCGTTTTAGCATCTTTATATTTTTCTTGATTTTTTTCACAACAAATGTGGAGATTTTCTGACATTTCTGAACAATTTAGAAATCCAAGATTCAGGATCCAAGATGGCGGATTTTTTTTAAATGTATGACATCATTATATATGGCGTGTATGACGTCATAATTGACAAGTGACTGCCACTAAAATAAAGAGTGTCGGATGCTTTACATACCACATGAGTTTCATTTTCATAGCGTCAATACTTTTCGAGATACATAGGGGGGGGGGGGGGGGGGGGGGGGGGGCTAGGCTAGGCTCTAGGCTCACGAACGAAAAAAAGCCCAGGCAGAATAGGGTTAAAACAGGAGTAAAGGACAGACAGAGATACATACCAATCCATGCCATTCAGTCTTCCCTGGCCAGCCTCTGTGCAACTGTGCAAGTGTCTACCATCGTTTCATGTACTAACTGGATGCGACTCAACAAGCGCCTTCTCTGGAATAGGGAAGAAGAAGGCCTTGAAGGTGCTGCTGAAGAAATAACACATATAGCAGGATCTCAGCTGTCTAGGGGAGAATCCTGTCATACAAGAAGGTCGCTGAATCTTTCATCTGCTCCATTTACACTTCTGCAAAGAGCTTTCTGAATGCAGATGACACCAGATATTTCCTCTTCTGTCAAAGGAGTCTGAAGAGTGAAGAACTCCCTCCCGCATCACAAAACCTTTCTCATCATATTAAGAGAGAAAACTTCCAAGCGTTTGTATGGAATAGAGCCCTACGCCCACTTCAGAACCGTCCCTCGCCAGAAGGAAATGGATGGAAGTTGGATGATGGCAAGCTGGTCCCAGTCCTGATGACGAAGAGTCCAGCCCCATCAGGCATCACAGAGCTGACGACATGCCGATGCACAACTTCCAAATGCATACGGAATTGTTCCTGCAGGTTGAGTAACCTTGCATGCACAGAGGCCTGTTTGTGTATGGCAGACGAGGGATGCAGCAACCCTATGAACGAATTGAGAATTGCCGTTTCCTATGATGACTCCAGTGACTCCGAGACTGAGTAATCTGTACATAGTTATCAGATCCGTAATCCATCATGCAAAGATACGTCTTCATAGAATTTTGGACTGAATAATGCTTTGTGCGATACAGATCCGAACAGATAGCAAATCCATTAGAGTTGTGCTTAATTAACAAAAAAAGGTACAATAAGAAGATTTCAAGGTAGAATATTTCAAGGCAGAAGATTTCAAGTAAAGATGCTGTTTTCATAGAAATGAAATTCAATGATATGTTAGCGTACGACACAGATCCCAACTGATAGCAAATTTATTAGAGGTCTGCTATATGAAACAGATCGATGGTTTACTTGTTTGTAACAACATTATACACCCTTTTTATGTACAAAGTAACACTAGAAAAAATGTGCAACTGAGCACATATTTTACCGCTTTCTGATTCTCAGGACCTCTGCATCGCTTCTATACCTAATTTTGCTCCTTTCATTCTCATCTATTTTCCCCTGAATTCTAAATAATGATCCTCCCAGTAAACGGACTGGAAATCCTTGCAGAAAAATGGACGTTTTTATTGAGAAAATCTCAGCGTAATAGGCTTTGAAATAACTTAGTTAAATTAGTTTTTTTCCTAAGAAACAGTTGCTATATCAACAGAATAATCGACTATTAGAATGTGCAAAATGGTGTTCTATATGAAGTGCAAAATCTCTCCAAAATTTGGTTGAAAATCTGACCAGAAGGACATAAGTTATGAATTCTCTCCATTTGAAGACAAAATATTTATTTACTCTACCCCTTGAAAACTGCATGGATTTTCCCGTAAAATCACTATGTCTAGTTGGGAAATGAAGCAGTTTACTAAGTCAACAGAATCTAATTTGCGTAAAACAAAACAAATTTGTAGGAGATAGCTTAATAACTGCTAATAAATCGTAGTTATCTGCTCTAATTTCAAAGAAAAAGTGAAAATTTGGCGTATTTTAGTAGGTTTCCATGGCAACCGTTTCCATGGTAACGTAGAATTACAGAATTATTCCTTAATTGTTTCAGAGCATTTTATTTTCGTATTATCACCTCTTCAAATTTGTCCTTATTTTTCGAACATTTGGCTCGTTTTAGGCCTGCTTCAGGTTTCAGCCTCGTTTCCATGCTGACCAAGAATGAAATGGGGCTGCTTGCTTATTTCGTCAATTTCCTTAAAGCCTGTATTTTCCAAATGGATTTTTTTTAGCACAATTCGACAGAAATATGACCCATTTGTTGCCTTTCAAGACTTAACTCACCAATTAAACTGTCAGTACGGTTTTAGCAGGAATTGAAACTTGTCAAAATTGACAAAAAAGGACTGATTTTTGACATAAAATGGTCACGTGACATGTCATGTGACATGATTTTCTGCCTTGTAAGCACTCAAATTTTAGGCACACACCTACACGTTACATTTTTAGTAGTTTCTGGTATATTTTGATGAAAGATGTTAAATTTACAAGGGAAATAATGGTTGAACCTCGTTTCCATGCTGAGCGCCATATTTGCGGCAAAGAACCCCTTTTATCTCGTTAGTGGTACCGCAATTCGGGACTACATTAGTACCTAGTCTTAAAGAGCAGTTATTCTTCTACAGGAATCCGGTGTCAGACCTTTTCTGTTGGGTGGGTTGAATGAAACTATATTTT